>PVJH01000169.1:340000-420980 GCA_004026705.1 Nesogale talazaci | reverse complement strand
AAGCCTTCACTTGAAAAGTCTTCAGATGTAGTTTTACAGTTCAGTAAACTCAGTTACCCTCAACTAACTCTCTGAATGAAGCACACACCACCAGCAATCTCCTGCCCTAAGGCACTCACATACCTTTCTTGCTCTGTAGACTGGGAAGTCTGCTACTTCACTGTCTCGACTTTTCTATCACCATTTCTTTCTATCATTTGTCATTTGTGATGTCACAGTACTTTGTCCTCCGGATAAGAGGATCAGTGTAAGGAATTTGGGGTCCAAAAGACTTGATTTTTTAAAAATTCTTTCTTAATAATAGTGAAATTCTACCCTTTCAACTTCGGAAATGGCTCATTTTAACCATAACAGAATAGCAAAACTGATCGATCTCACATTAGGTTTCCATACACCTTATTTGCATCGCCTCACCTGAAGGGTGTCATGTATCTAATTTACACTATTAGTAAACTCCTTGGTGGGTGATAAATACCTTGTACCTGGTACTTGCATAGCTCCTGAAGTCATTTGACATGAGTTACAAGATTTTGACTAGACAGGCCATATCAATCAATTCACTACAATGTCCTAGCAAAGTAGAACCAACAAGATTAAAGTCTAATATCTTGTCAGAAACCATTTTGGCAAGAAGGAATGGAAAAATGTGTATATGTGTGTGTGTGCTATTCTGTTATGGTTAAAATGAGCCATTTCTGAAGTTGTATATATATACACACATATATATATTAGTGTTGACATATTCACAATATTAAGTCTTCCCATCCATGAATATGAAATGTCTTTCCATTTATGTCCATCTCTTTTCACTTACTGCCACAGTGTTTGTAGCCATACCACGAGGGGAAGAGGAAGATGGGGGGGAAATGGGGAACCAATCATAATGACCTACTTATAACCCCCTCCCAGGGGGCTGGATAACAGATAGGGGATGGGGGGAGACATCGGACAGGGCAAGACAAGAGAAAATAATAATTTGTTAATTATCAAGGGTTCATGAGAGACGGAGGGAGGGGAAAATGAGAAGCTGATACCAAGAACTCAAGTAGAAAGAAAATGCTTTGAAAACAGTGATGGCAATAGATGTACAAATGTGCTTGATATAATGGATGGATGTATGGCTTGTGACAAGAGTTGTATGAGACCCCAATGAAATGATTTTTAAAAATAAAAATAAAAGAAATAATAAGAAAAGAATTTAGAAGATACTGAAACAATCATTGTAGTTAGTGTTACAAAATGTAGGGGCAAAATGCTTTATGCTTTTTGTTGTTTTGTTGTATTTATTTTAATTTGTATCGAAGGAGAAAATCCCACAACTGCTAGGTATCAGAGAAGAATTTTAGTGAGGAATAACACAGCTGGAGGTAGTTAAGAATACAAAGCACTCCAAAGTTTAAGAGTAGAGAAGGGCATATAAACAGAAAACAAAGGGAAACTTGCTTGGGAGGAGTGGTGATTGGTCATTTCAATAATTGGTAACTCCATAAGTCAGTTCTGACTTATAGCAACCCTATGTACAACAGAAGGAAACACTGCCTCATCCTGAACCATTTGTTAAAACCTCACAATTATTGTTATGTTTAAGCCCATTGTTGCAACCACTGTACCAAACCATCTCGTGGATGGGTCTGCCTCTTTTTCATTGTCCCTCTACTTTCCAAGCACTTTTCCAGGCACTGGGCTCTCGTGGAGAGAATACGTCCAAGTCTTCCTCTTGCTTCTAAGGAGCATTTTGGTTGTAATTCTTCCAAGACAAATTTGTTCGTTCTTTTGACAATCCATGATACCTTCAAAATTCTTCACCTGCACTATAATTAAAATACATCAATTCTTCTCCATCTTCCTTATTTAATGTCCAGCGAAAATACTATGGCTTGAGCCCGGTGCACTTTAGCTCCCAATACATCGTTGTTAGTCAACACTTTAAAGCAGTCTTGTGCAGATTTACCCAATGAATACTTCATTCCATCCTCCTGCTTGTGGCTTCTATGAGCATTGACTGTGCATCCAATCAAGATGAAATGTTTAACAACTTCCATCTTTTCTCCATTTTTCATGATGTTACCTATTGACCACATTTTTGAGGATTTTTGTTTTCTTTACATTAAGTTGTAATCCTTATCGAAGGCTGCAGTCTTTGACCTTCATCAGCAAGTGCTTCGAGTCCCCCTCACTCTCAGCAAGCAAAGTTGTGTCATCTGCATATCGCAGGTTGTTAATAAGTTTTCTCCCTTCCTGATGCCATACCCTTTTTCATACAGTCCTGCTTCTCTGATTATTTTCTCAGCATACAGATTGAGTACATAGGTGCAAGGATACAATCCTGATGCACATCTTTCTTAATTTAAAACCATGCAGTATATCCTTGTCCTGTTTATCCAATTCCTCTGGCAATTAATAGTTTGTAATGATCCAGAGTCAACTGTATTTGCATAGTTAATAAATCACAAGTAAGCATGTTTCTGATATTCTTTGCTTTCAGTCAAGATCCATCTGGCATCAGAAATTATATGCCTTGTTCCACACCCTCTTCTGAGTGCAGGCTGAATTTATGACCATTCCCTGTCAATGTACTGCTGCAAACATTGCTGAATGATCTTCAATAAGCTTTTATTTTCATGTGATATGAATGATATTATTCTGTGATTTGCTTATTGGATTGGGTGGCCATTCTTTGGAATAGGTACATATACAGATCTCTTCTGGTTGGTTGGCCTGTTAGCTGCCTTGCAGATTTCTTGGCCTACGTGATTGTGCTTCCTGGGTTTCACTAGCTTGCTGAATCATTTCTATTGATATTCCATCAATTTCTGGAGACTTGATTTTGCCAGATGCTTTCAGTGCAGCCTGCGCTGCTTCTTTACCATTGATTTATGATCCTATGAGTACGCTACCTCTGGAAACGAGTGAATGTCTTGGGGTTCTTTTTTATACAGTGACCCTGTATTCTTTTGGGGGGCATCACTGCCCTCTGGTGGTCATGGGAGCTACTCAACACTGCTCCTGAGAGCCGCCACTGGATTTGAACTACCAAGCCCATGGGCCGCAGTCCCGCACTCAACCACTTACGCCACCATAGCTCAGTCGGACCCTGTATTCTTTACATCTTCTTTTGATGCTTCCTTTCAGTCAATATTTTGACCATCGATTTTTACTTCTGTGACTTCCAATTTTCCTAAAGTCATACTTTGTCCCTTTCAAATTGTAATTATTAATAGATGCTTGCAGCTGTTTATTCTCCTTTTCAATTCTGCGCCATCAGCAAATGATGGTCCCCAAAGTTTTAGTCCAACCATGTCATTATGGTCAACTTTTCTTTGAGAAGACAGAGCTCTTCCTCAATCAGACTTTGAATACCTTCTGTCCTGAGAGGCCCATCGCCTGGCACTGTGTCTGAGAATGTTCTGTTCATAAGACTTTTCAGTGGCTAATTCCTCAGAAGTGAACAGAATATTCCTTCTTCATAGTCTGCTCTTAGCCTGGAAGCTGTACTGAAACCTGTTCACTTTGAGTGACTCGGCTGGTATTTATAGCAGCTTGCCAAACTGACAGACAAGCAGTGGAACGCTTTTTTATAAAGGGTCCTCAAACTTTTTAAGCAAGGGGCCAGTTCACTGTCCCTCAGACCATTGGAGGGCCAGACTATTGTTAAAACAACAACAACTATGAACCAATTCACTGCAGGCTGGAATGAATCTACTGCTAAGCAGAACAGCAATGGTGACAAAAACACCCGGCAGGCCAAATAAATGTCCTCAGCAGGCCTCATGTGGCCTGCGGGACGTAGTTTGAGGTCCTAACATATAAGCATAACTTCAACTTGGAATCCTATGAAATGTAAAGGTTTACCACTTAGTAAGAGGTAATAAAAATTCACCTCGTTGAGCGGTACCAGTTGTTATACAAGAATGCAATGACGAACACATTTCTTTCCTCTCCATCCAGAGCAGTTTGTTTACATCTTGGTACATTCTCCCAATGAACAAATGGTTTACATCCTTACCATTCGCTTCTGGGAATTCACAGTGGTCCTGTCATTCTGATGTCTAACATAAGGGTCTCTGAATCGAATGTTGTGTTCACATTCCTTTTATCAGGCCTCCGCTAGAGGGTGCTAATCACTCACAATCGAGCAGGATTTCTGTTAGATTTGTTTTATTGACTAGTTTTTGGTTAATAAAAATTGTCTTCACATTGCTGTACTAGCAGGCCTTATCTTCAGGGTGAGTAGGTTTTATGTGGAACATCTTAACAGACAAGGTCTTGTTCTAGGAACAGCTCTCAGTCAGGACAGAAAGATAGAGATCAAGATGAAATGCAGCACATAAGACTAAGGACAGTCATAAGGCCATTAGTGAAAATCTGTGACACTGGCATTATTTTATCTGACAGATGAAATGGTTTTGAAGCACATTTTCATGGATAAAATTTATGAAACTAAATCAAAACATTGTTTTATAAATGCAATAGCATTATGAAGAATATCAAAATTCCAAATTAAAGTGGCGTTACACACCATACTCCCTGAGAAGAAAAACAATTGTTTGTAATATCAAGGGAGGAAGGAACTACATTATATTATAATATAAATCATTAACACAGAGCACACTGTAAAGTATTAGCACTATTGTTAAGAACACAGTCACAGCAATCTAATTTCATTATGGCATGCGTGTATCTTCGGACTATAATGAGAACATGAAAGGCATTTTTTTTGAGTGCTAAGATATTTATCTGTATTTTATTGATTATGCAAAGACATTGAACTGTGTGGATCATAACAAACTATGGATAGAATAGCAAAGGATGGGAAATCCAAGACATTAATTGTGTCGAGTGGAACCTGTGCAGAGAGGAAAAAAGGCAGACCGTCTAATGCTTTTCTTACCGTATACCTTGGGCTCCCGCTATACATCTACCAAGTCACACTTGTACTTCCTGTTATTACAGATTCTCTTACAGCTACAGCCATCTACTGCTGCTCTCACTCACAGTGACCCACGTGCAACAGAAAGTCTGCCTCGAGTCATTGTTACGATTGAGCTCATTGTTGCCGCCACACGTCTATCCATTTCCCTGAGAGGCTTCCTCTTTTTAGCTGACCGTGTAGGTCACTATGCGAGATGACAGTGAGTCATGATTTATCAAGCATGATCTATTAACTAATATTTGTAAAAATAATAAGAGTTCACGATCTATAAAATTTGACTAACTTCTCCTGTTTTATTTCATATAGCAAAGGTCAGTGCCTACAACAACAATAAAAATAATACCAATCAAAGCAGGTGGCAAAGTAATCACAGTTATAAAATGACAATTTGTAATTCCTTACTTTTCTTTAAGAAGTATTGCAAATGAGGGGCTGAGCCCCGGTGGCGTAGTGGTTGTGTGCGGGACTGCGGCCCACTGGGATGGGGGTTCAATTCCCGCTCAAGGAGCAAAGGCTGGGCCTCCTACTCCCACCACCAGGACAGTGATGCCTAAAAAAAAAAAGAATTTTTTTTAAATAAAAGGAAGTATTGCAAATGGATGTGTTCCCAGGACCCAGTGTACCCAGTGATTTCAAAAGACAATGTACACAATGATTATAACTAAATAGGGTGGGAAAATGAACACCAGACTCAGTGTCCTTCACACGTTAATGTAATGGAGTGGGGGGAAAAACAGAGGCAAAACTTAACTAGATCAAAAGCAAATTAAGAGATTTGATGATCACATGCAAGATTTGGTCTTTATTGATCTTGCTTTGAATAAACCAGGACTAATAAAACAGTTTGAGCACATTTTTTTTAACATAAATTAAAAGCTTTATTGAATAAAAATGTTTCAGACTAAGCAAAACCATAAGAAAGCAGAATTTACATCTCTAAAAAATATTAGCACTAAATCTCTGTAAATGCAGAACCTAGAACTTTTGGAACACCACCTCTCTCCACCACACATACGATTTGGAATACTGATTATGCACAATAAATGCGCTCCTGTTGACATTGTCTCAGAGTCTCAATACTAGAAAATCATACCAAGAAAAAGGTCGATAGTTGGTTTAACTGCACCCTGGAAATACTGTCTACCATAAAGTCAATCAGTTTCAGATTTGGTAAGTCTTAAAAAACAAAACAAAACTAGTGTTTCCAATAGGGGACAAGAAAAGTGGAATAAGGGCTTGGGGGTAGGGGCTGGGGGGAGAGGGTCCTCTATGAAACTCCTCACGTGCTTCTCACAAGTGGTCGACAGTGACTCAAAGGACCTGACAAGAACATTGCAGTTTCCAGTAGGCTAGGAGAGGCAGGAGACCACGGGACGACGCCATCGATTCGATCACTCGGGGGCTTCCGTCGAATTGGCAAATACCCTGGCTTATGCGGGAGGCAGTGGATCTTTCCAAGCACCAAAGCATGTGGGATTGGTTCTTGGATTTCTTTAGAAGCAGTTCTGAAAAGCAGGCTGTGTTATGCATTCCTCAGTTATCCGATTGGAGGGGAGGAGGAGGAGAGCACAGGATGCAAAGCTGTGCATTCCCCTTTTACCTAGCCGAGTATGAAAAAGTCCATCTAAAAGCTTAAAAAAAGACTAAATATTTGCTCTCTTAGCAAACGAATAGTAAGCTGAGGCTATTTGAGAGTAAGATGTACATGAAGGAAAAAAATTTATCATATACAAGAAAGACTTTGTAATGGAAATGTTTCATTTTTAAGAACTGAATACTTGGATTGTAAATAATAACCGAATCTAAAGGAGAGAATGGTATCAGCGCTCAAATTGGGAACACCTGGTCTGCAGATGGCGATGGATGACAGTGGCAGCCCCAAAATCCATTTGCAGGGCCCTCACATGAATGAAGCCTCCCGTGAATCCCCTCTGACCACAACTGTAGGCTGTGGTTGCCCTGTTATCAAACAAATCCACTGTAAAGTGGATTATGGCAGATGCAGTTAGGTCAAAATGTAATATCAATTATCTTACTTTTGAGCCACTTTAAAGTTGTTTTTTGTTTTTAAGTAAGTGGGAAAATACCCCTGGATTAAGCCCCTGGACCATGGACCAGTGATGTGAACAGCTGTGCTAAAATGCAGAATGCAACACTGGAGTGGCTTCTTGCAAATGCAGTCAGGTTAAAATTTAGCACCCTATCATTTGTTCTCCTTTATGATGTATTTAAATTTGTTCTAGTTTTCTTTTCTATGACGTTGCTATCTTTTACTTTGCTATTCTTATTATTTTTTATTTATTTTAATGTTTTCTGTATATGAAATCCAAGATAGGTAAATCTATATTATCAATCAATGGATTAAATGTTCCTTGAGGATATGGTAGGGGAGATTGGGGGCAAATGAGAAGTTAATAATGATGAGTACAAGAATGAAGACAAAGTTCTAAAACTGTGGTGATGATTGTGCCACTTTTCTTGAAGTGATTGATCTGTTGAATTGTATGACTTGCAAATTATAAGCTAATAAAACTTTTGGGGGGAAATGTAATAAATACTTCCTTTAGAAATGAAACAATTTAAAAGGATTTTAGAGGGAAATAACACTGTCTATAATTTATTTTTTAAGGTTAGAAAACAAAAAGCTAAAGAAAACATGATGATGAAGTGATAACTTCTAAATACAGGGGTTGAGTTGCATAAACAATACAAAAGCCATATCTGACCTCCTCTGGCTACATGCACAAAGGAGGAGACTCCAACACTGTACAAGCCCAAGGCCAAAGGCAAAGGCCAGACCTGCCTCGTGTTCCAACTTTCTTTTTTAAAAAAAAAACAGTTTTATTGGCACTTAATCCACACATCACACAATTCAATAGTTCAATCATATCAAGAAAGTCCATTTTTCTTTTCCTATGCTAATACCAACCACTCCTCCCACAACCCTTTACTTTTCTGTGGTTTGATAAGTCATTGCAATGGCTACACAAAACTGACAGGGAACTTACTAGAAAAATTAACAGATTACCACAAACCAGGGTCAGAAAAGCCAGGATGCAGTCTTTGGTCCACAGGAACATCTCTCTTTAGCCAGCAAGCACCCGTCATTCTCCGGTCCTGTCTTCATTACGTAGAGCACGTTCCACGCATGGCTCTCCTTTCCTTACCGTCCTGGGATTTTTTTGTGCTGCTGACATGACTCTTTTACAGAGGAATGGCTTGAATGGGGGGCTAGTTTTTTGTTGTTGTTGTTTTTGCTAGTTTGTTTTTAAGATGACCATATTCCCAGGGAAACAAAGGCCATGACTTAGCTCACACTCTCTTGTAAGGCACTGATTCTGGATACAACATACCTTAATTCTATTAATATAGCAGATAACTCCCTCCAAAATGGGATTATGGCCACAAGCATAGATGTGAGATTCTTAACACATCACAATATGGATTATGGCTAGAAGGACTAAATAAACTGACTACA
Source organism: Nesogale talazaci (assembly GCA_004026705.1). Lineage (NCBI taxonomy): Eukaryota > Metazoa > Chordata > Mammalia > Afrosoricida > Tenrecidae > Nesogale > Nesogale talazaci. Next base: position 412,569 of record PVJH01000169.1, on the reverse strand, counting down.
TTTCTAAATAGATAAGTATTTCCTATGTTATTATAGCTTTGATGCATTTGAATTTTTTAAATCAATTTTTTGAGGGCTCATACAACTCTTAGCACAATCCATACATTCATTGTGTGTCAAGCACATCTGTACATTTGTTGCCCTCATCATTCTCAAAACATTTACTTTCTACTTGAGCCCTTAGTATCAGCTCATTTTCCCCCTCCCTCTTTGCTCTCCCTCCCTCATGAACCCCTGATAATTTATAAATTATCATTATTTTGTCATATCTGATACTGTTTGATGCCTCCCTTTACCCACTTTTCTGTTGTCTGTCACCCCAGGAGGAGGTTATATAAAGATCCTTATATTTGGTTCCCCCTTTCTACTCCACTTTCCCTCCATCCTCTGGGTATTACCACTCTCACCACTGGTCCTGAAGGGATCATCTGTCCTGGATTCTCTGTGCTTCCAGTTTCTATCTATACCAGTGTACAACCTCTGGTCTAGCCAGATTTGTTTGTTGTTGTTGTTGTTGTTGTTGTTGTTGTTGGTTTTTTGGGCATCACTGCCCTCTCGTGGTGGGAACAGGAGGCCCAGTCTTTGCTCCTGTGGAGCTGGAATTGAACCTCCATCCCAGTGGGCCGCAGAAGACTTGTAAGGTAGAATTGGGGTCATGATAGTGAGGGTGGAGGGAAGGAAACATTTAAGAACTAGAGAAAAGTTGCACGTTTCATCGTTGCTACACAGCACCCTGACTGGCTCACCTCCTCCCCAAGACCCTTCTGTAAGGGGATGTCCAGTTGCATACAGGTGGGCTTTGAGTTCCCAATCTGCACTTCCCCTTATTCACAATGATATGATTTTTTGTTCTTTTATGGCTGATACCTAATCCCTTTGACATCTTGTGGTCACATAGGCTGGTGTGCTTCATCCATCTGGGCTTTGTTGCTTCTGAGCTAGATGGCCGCTTGTTTACTTTCAAGCCTTTAAGACCCCAGATGCTATGCTATATCTTTTGATAGCTGGGCACCATCAGCTTTCTTCACCACATTTGCTTATGTACACACTTGTCTTCAGCAATCTTGTCAAGAAGGTGAGCATTGTGGAAAGCCAATTTATTATTATTATTATTTTTATTTTTGGGGCATCATTGCTCTCCAGCGGTGGGAATAGGAGGCCCAGCCCCACTGCTGGAATTGAACCTCCGTCCCAGTGGGCCGCAGTCCCGCGCACAACCACTACACCACCAGGGCTCAGCCCGTGGAATGCCAATTTAATAAAACAAAGTGTTCTTGCATTGAGAGATGTGACAGTCATGTGCTTATGTTAATTTTATGATTGAAATGTAGGGGTGTAGTCTAGCCTGTTAATCTGGAGATAGCCATTGAGTAGTCAATGAGGCCTCTATGTGGGCATGGCTTTCACCTGAGACTCCTGGGAAATCTCACGATATTTCCCTCGTGACAATGAGAAGCTATCTTCCCCATTGTTAGGAGTTAGTTTCAGAGACAATTAATCATGGACAAGACAAGCTGGCAGCGTTCGGGAAGCTGGAGGAGCCGGCAGAGAGACCACACAGCTTTGCCCTGATGGAGCCAGACCTCTGAAGCTGGGGCAGCCAGATGGAGACCTCTGCCAACCATGAGTTGCTTCTGCTATTGATGGACCCTGAGCCCTGGAGGCGAGGTGCCCTGCCAGCACCGGGATTCTGCACCCACTGACCTGTGACTTCATGAGTCAGAAGAAGAGTTTATAGACTGATTTTGGGCATATGGGTTAATTTTGGACTTATGACTTTGAACTGGACTGGGCTGGGATACTTTCTCCATGTCTCATTCCTTTTGTATATAAACCCTTTCCTTATATCGATATGTGTGTCCTTGAATTTGTTCCTCTAGTCTACCCGGACTAACACAAGGAAGTACTTGAGTGGAGGCTCAATGTCCATCTGCTACCTTAATACTAAACCTATAAATATATGCACATCTATTTTCCTATCATCATATATATATTTACATATATACATGCCTATATTTTGGCCTCTATAAATGCCCTTTGCCTCCAAATTCTTTCCTCAATTTCCTTTTACTCTCTTCTTGTCCCACTATCACGCTCAGCCTTCATTTAGGTTTCAGTAATTTCTTTCAGTTACATTGTCCTTGATCAATCTCTACCAGGCCTCTTCCACCGTCCTTACCACTGATTTTGGGTCACTCGCTGTTCCCTTATCCCTGGGTTGGTCAATACCACATCCTTTCCCCAACCTCCTCCTCTCTCATGTCCCCTCAGAACCATCAGTCCCATTGTTTTCTCCTCCAGACTGTTTATTCTGCCTATCTTATGTAGATAGACCTGCAGAGATAATAATATGCACCCAAAAAAAAAAAAAAAGACAGAGCAAAATAAAGCAACAAAAGAAAACAAAAAATATCAACAACAAAAAAAACCAAGGACAAAAAAAAAGTCTGTTTGTTGACATTTAGGAGTCTAGTCTGGTCTAGTCTGATGGGGTGTGACAACCTGCCCCCAAAGTCTATTTGTGGTGCTCCCTCAGGACTTCCTTGCTCTGCTCCCCTTGCTGTTCTGTTGCATGCCCTTAGTGTTTTGCCTCAGTGTGGTGAGGTCAGATTGGGTGCAATTCCTGCACTGTGTCTTCACTGTTGTCCCCCATAGGGTTATGGGTCAGTGAGGGATGTCATATCTCATAGTGGGGCCTCTCTGTGCACTGGCTGCTCTGAGCAGGGATATCGTCCTCAAGTCTTGGTGGGGCAAGATGCACTCCACTCTCTCTTCTTCCCCCTTCATTTGTTCCCATGTGCTCTAATCAAACCAGTCTCTCTCCACAAGCTGTAACTTCAGTGCTGTCCTCTGAAGTAAATTCTTCTGGGGTCAGAGGAAGCTGTCCACGTAGTTGGGATTGGTGCTGGACCCTCTGACCTCTCTACTGGTTACCTACTTCATGCCAATATGTTGCATTCACATCTTGGAGCACTGGGTTGAAGTCTGGTCCCTCTTTCCGTGTGGAGATATAAACAATACCCTCCCCTTGGGTGGAATAGTGCCGTTTCCCCACTACACATTGCTTTTTTTTTTTTTTTACTTCCCCTGCCACCCCCATCCCCTCTGCCACCACCAGCTGCCACCTCTCCTTTTTAGTTTAGCCCTAGATTTGGTCTGGCCCCTGCCATACTACCTAGAACTCACCATGGGAATTTTTGCATACATTAGTTTTTTCCCTATACCCCTTTTGCATTTTTTTTAAAGCTTACCTCAGCAGATTCATGTTGTACTTCTTTTATGCTTGGCTTACTTCACCTAGCATAATTTCCTCCAGTTCTTCCCATGAGGCAATATGCTTCATGTGTTCATCACTGCTTTTTAGCAGTACATAGTACTCCACTGTATGTATGCACCACAGTTTTTTATCCATTTGTCTATTGATAGAAATCTGAGTTACTTCCAACTCTTTGCAATTGTGAACTGTGCCACAATGAGTATTGGAGCACAGATGTCTGGCCCTGGTTTGTTTTTTGCCTCTTCTGCCCAGTAGGGGGATTGCTGGGTCATATGGTAGTTCAATTTCCACCTGTTTTAGTTCAAATTCCACCTGTACATCGATTTGAGATGTACATAGTGACTGTATATATCGCCACGTTCACCATCAGTCCCTATATCACCACAGCCCCTCCAACACTTGTTGCTTTCTGATTTTTTGAATTCGGCTATCTTTGAGGGTGTTATTTCATAATTATCACCTCATAATTATTTTAATTTGTATTCTTCTTATGGCTAATGATCAGGAACATTTCCTCATATGTTTATTGGCCATTCAGATTTCTGGCATTTGAATTTTTTGTAATAGTTATAAAAATACACCTACCGCAAAAAAGGTTTAAAATGTGTCCACAACTACAAAATAAACTTTGCATAAAATCCAGCCACGAATTTTGATTTAAACAGGTACAATCATAGTTTTGTTCTATTTGAAGAAGTCTAGAAAGCTCGGTAATTTTTCTTCAATATTATGACAACATTCTCTAGTTATCCATCTCTTCAATTACCACCCCACCTTCACCCCCGCCCGCTCCCTTCCCTCCAAACCTGCACTGGAATTGATGAGCCTGGCAGACCTACTGTGGAAGAGTCCACCAAAGTCCTGCAGCCTTTAGAACTTGAGAAGGGACATTCAGCATGGGATAAACAGAGAGTCTGGCCAGAGCTGCTGGCTGGCCAGGCTCCATTTATGCTGCGGAAATTCTTTGGCCACAGCCCTGATGTCCTAACAACTGAGGTTGCACCATTCTTCCCACAGTTACTCCTGGCTGGAATGTCAACAGCATGTGATATAAACATGTCAGGGCAGAGAATATAAGGTGGCGTGTTTTCCTCTTTTTTATTCTTGCTGTATGTGTGTTTGGGGGTGGGGAGGGGGTAGGCAGAGAAACCACACACCTACATAGTTCCAGGAGTGGTTTCCCCTGAGGATCCTCAGAGCTGAGTGAACTAGCAAGACACAGCATCAAAGGTGATTTCAGAAGTGAAAAAGATCACTGAGGTGAGGAGATAGAAAATTCAATTATGTCTCACTGTTCTCCTGGGCTCTTTGGCCAGGACTTCCTCCTTCTCAGGCCCCTGTGAAAGAGTTCCCAAGTAGGGGGCCCCCAATAAAATGATTAATTTTTTTGAAAAGGGGGGGAAGGGAAAGGGGAGGGGTTTGTTTTTTTAAAGGAGCTTGTATCAAGGGCTCAAGTGGAAAATATTGGGAAATGTATGTGGAAATATGTGTGCACATGTGCTTGATACAAATGATGTACTGAATGTTGTAGTAGCTGTAAGAGCCCCCAATAAAATTAAAAAAAAAAAAAAGAAAGAAAGAGTTCCCAAGGCTGCCAACTTGATGCATGATGACGAAGTGGCAGCAGGAAACAAGGGACACAATGGGAACTGAGTACATTAAGCAATTAATAAACAACAACAAAAACCAGCTGTCAAGTGGATTTATTCGTGTGTCTGAGTAGAATGGGGGCTTCATGAGGTTTTCAATGACTGATATTTTAGCAGTAGATTGTCAGGTGGATGCTAATCTCAAATCTTTATAATCAGCAACCTTTGTAGCCATTAACTATTTGCACCCCTTAGTTAAAATAATCGTTTTAAAATTCTTGGGAACTCTGGAAATGACTTGTAAGGAGGAAGTGGTGGCAAATCACTCCAAGACAGCATAAAGAAGAATAACTAAACTTCTGCCTTAGTATTTTAATCATTTCTTTCCTACTAGTTTATATACATCCTTTTATCTATACTTACTCAGTGGTCATCAAATACTAACATCTAATAAGGTGGCATAAGTTCAAGATCTGCAGTTTGGACACTACCAGCCACTCTGAGGAAGAGAGATGAGACGTCCTCCTCCCACTAAGTGTTACAGTCCTGCAAATCCAACCCGGGCAATTCTATTCTGCTTTTAGAATCACTCTGACTCAGAATCCCCTGGTAGTGAGTCATCTAATAGCTCATGATGACCTGGACCCATAGACAACATGTGACTATTTGAAATAAGACTCAAGCTGATTAGCTTTTATGTCAAAGGGTCAGAGGAGGTGGTAACGGAAGATGCTTCAGGGCTCTGAAATGCCTGAGAAGATAACATAGATGAAAAGGTTTCCTCTGCTGACTGTGAAGCAAATCAGGTAAATTCTCCTTAAAAAAATCATTTTCGATTCATTTTTTGAACTCCCTGAATGGTGGAAAAAGCTAAGTGCTCAACTACTAACTGAAATGTTGTCAGTATGAACTGTCCTAGTGGGGTCAAATAGGGCCCCAACTTCAAATATATTTTGTGGTGATCCCTTTATTAAGTCTTAACCTCAGTAAGAACAAAGAAAATGAACCATTCAGATCGGGGAGTGCATCAACATGAAGCATGATGACGTTAAAAGGATTCACATGGCTAAATTATGAACATGAAAAACAAAGGAAATTCATCATCAAATCATGATGGGACACAAAGTGATTCATGACAATAATCTCCGAAATATGAGGGCAGGAAAAGGACTGTGATTGGGCTATATACACAATTGAAGATTAGAACATTTTACTAGGCTGGTTCCAAGGCCCTCCAAATATCTTGGTCGGGGCATAACTCATAACTATTGGACCAATTCCCATGAAGGGTATGCCCATTCAAGCTCCCAAGGGCAAGCCAGCCCCTCTCTGGGCTAGTCAAGCGAGTTGAAGCTATATACTTTTAAACACATTCTCCCCTGGAGGTCTATGGGGTTACAAGTTAGGCTGCTGATCACAAGATTAGCAGTTTGAAACCACCAGCCCCTCTTGGGAGAGAGGTGTGGCTTTCGCCTCTGATACAAAAGAGTTGCAGGCTTGGGAATCCACAGGGCGGTCACTATGAGTCATGGTTTGGGGTTTTGAGTTTATGAGTTGCAATGACTCAATGACAATGGGTTTGGAGTTTTCCCCTAAAACAAATTTACCTAAGAGGCTGCCAGGAGTCAGAATCGTGACAACCGAGTTAGTGCCAGAACTCAAAGGTACTCCTGACAGAGCTCTGATTTCATCCTAAGCCTCAAAATTAGTCCAATAGCCATCTGGAGTCCCCAGATTCACTGTCGGACCATCAAGCTGCCAAAGTGAACTTCAAGGAGACATGAAAGCATCATAGCCCTGAGCAAGCCCCTTGGCAATATGGGAAGGCAAGGATAACAGGCTAGTAGGGAGCAGATAAATGTGGTGGACCATACACACTGAATAAGGAAAGACCTTTCCTGACTCTCTTTATCTTAAAGTAGTTGCCAAAGGTTTTGCAGGTGTTACTGTGTAAATTTATCTCATGACTGTAAGAACCAAACCACTACCAACTCAATAAAATTTTGCATCACTACCACCATCTCGAAGATGATCTTGTGGTGATTTTCCTTAGGAATCAGCTAACAATGATAACTGTATAGCGTTTTAGATTATTTTTTAATGGTAAGTATAGTTTCTATATATTTCCTTTCCCCCTCTATACAATGTCTTCTATCAATATCTTGCATTCATAGGAACATTTGTTATAATTTATGAACCAGTATTGCTATATTCCTATTAACTGTTAAAAAAACAATGAAAATTGAACATAATATAAGTTGTGAGAAGTTATTGTATATGTATGCATATGGAAAGGCTTTCTCCCTCCTTCTATCATGATCTGAATTCTACCTTACAAATCCAGCTAGACCAGAGGATGTACACTGGAGTCAGAAACATGGGGAACTTAGATGTTCCCTCAGGACTAGTGGTGGGAGTGGTGATACTGGGAGGGTGGATGGATGGTGGAATAGAAAGGGGGAACCAATTTCAGGAATCTACATATAACCTCCTCTCTGGGGTATGGACAACAGGGAAGTGAGTGAAGGGACACATTGGACAATGTACGATATGAAAAAGTAATAACAATTTGTAAATTATTAAGGGTTCATGGGGGGAGGGAGGGGGGGAGAGAAGGGATATGTGGGGAGCTGGTACTGGGGGCCTAAGTGGAGTGAGGATGTTTAGAGAGTGATGATGGCACCAAATGTGCAAATGTGGCCTGCATACAATTGACGTATGTATTGATTGGAATAGGGGTTGTATGAGCCCCCAATAAAATGATTTTTAAAAAAAAGGAAAGGGAAAGAAGAGTTTAAACCAAGGGCTCAAGTAGAAAATATTTGAAAATGAATATGACAACATGTGTACAAATATGCTTGATACAAATGATGTATTGAATGGTATAAGAGCTGTAAGAGCCTCCAATAAAATCACTGAAAAAAATTATCAAGAGGTATGGGTGAGCAGGGAGGGTGTGGAAAGGAGAGGAGCCAATACCAAGGGCTTAAGTAGAAAGAAAACGTTTTGAGAATGATGATGGCATCAAAGGTACAAATATGCTTTACATACAATAGATGTATGTATGGATTGTGCTAGGAGTTGTATGAGGCCCCAACAAAGTGATTTTAAAAAGAAAGAAATAAAGGCATTTTGGTTACAGAAAGCTGCTAAGCTAAGTGCAATAAGGTGTATAAAGAAAAGAACCATGGAGGCTCAATTCCAGCAGTGGGGCTGGGCCTCCTACTCCCACCACGGGAGAACAGTGATGCCAAAAAAAAAAGAAAGAAAGAAAGAAAAGAACCCTGAGCTGAGCCCTGGTGGTGTAGTGGTTGAGTGCAGGACTGTAGCCCACTGGCTTGGCGGTTTAAATCCTGCAGCAGCTCTCCATGAGCAAGGCTGAGCCTCCCACTCCCACAAGAGGGCAGTGATGCTCAAAAAATAAATTTAAAAAAAATAAGAAAAGAACCTTAAAACCATACCCTGTGCCATCAAGTCAATTCTAACTCCTAGAGATTAACTCTGCAAGATTATTCCAAGATTGTGAATAGTTATTGGAGCAGATGACTTCCTCTTCCCACTGCAGAGCAGCCGGTGAGCCTGAATCACCCACCTTGCATCTAGCAGTCAGTTGTTTACCCACCTGGTCAGCAGAGTGCCTTACAAAGAGAACTGGAGGAAGTAACATGGAAACTTCACCACAGGCTAATCTTAACAGGAAGTACTGGACCTTGCTCTCCCCCCTTTTACTGGGAGCAAAGGACATCAATTCACAAGAAGGTCTTGGCCCATCCACCCAGACATATCATAAGCCTGGCTTTGAACAAATGATTGGCAACTTTTTACTGGCTCATTAAAAGTGAACATTTTGTAAGAAAGTCCCCAAATCAAAAGTTTTCTGCTTTCAATTTCCTTCTTTGGCAGAACCTAAGTCCATAGTTTACCATAGGGCTCGTTTGTTGTGTTGTATCATTGTGCAACTGTTTGAGAAATACACAAAGTCAAATATTTCCCATTTCAGTATCATGTTGAGTCATTTGAAGAAAGTTCTTTTTTATAGAGGCCAACAAGACCCATCTACTGATGTGCCTGCAGCTGTGTGGTTCAAGAACACTTGTGATTCTGAAGAGGGGATAGGAGCAGCTCTTTTCTTCTCTCTGGTGGAAAAATGCTCCTGTAGTACAAAGATGGTTGCATAGTCAGTCACCTTTCTTGGCTTGATTTGACTTTTCCTAGGTGTCAGTTTCCTGGATTAAAAAAAAAAACTGCACTAAACTACTTTCCTTGGCCTCTCTGTTGAATAGAATGCCTGACTTCTGCCTAACTTGGCACTGGTTCATCCCTCAGGCTTAAGCAATTGGATCCTTGGCTCAGAGTCCAAGAAGTTAGACCCTGCCGGTCTCACAGCTGCCCTTCCCACCCCACCCCCTGGCCTGTTCCTGCCCTGTCTGGTTTGTGAAGAGTTCTTGGCAAATCCCCCAGAGGAGAACATCGCCACTAACAATAGCAACTCCCTTTTTAGCTCTAATCTCTTAGTACTTAGGACTGTGAATTTAGGAAAACCAAAAATAACTTGGGTAATTGCAGTGGGTTACCCTAACAATCTATTTCTGCTACTACCAACAGTAGTTGTCACTCCTGTAGAGATTTAGCTGCTCGTAGTAAAAGAAGACCTGGGCTCGTAGCCAGACAGACCTAGATTCAAGACCTAGCTTCCCTGTGTACTACTTTTATGACATTGGTCAAGCCACTAATTTGAACCTTTGGAACTGCCATAAATGGTCAACTGTACATGGAAGTACTTGGAAATCTGCAAAGTGCCATATCAAGCAAATGGGTATCATTTGAGAGCTTCAAGAAAAGGAGTCATTTAAATCTTCGAGTGGTATTTAAATCAAGTGACACAAGATCCTGCCTACCTTCTGTTTCACGTTCACGTGCAGTCTAAAAAACAAATAACTTAGTTTCTACTCTTGTCCATTAGGATATGGGAATTCATTAAAGATCCAGTGGCTCCTTTCCTATCAAGAAAAAAACAAAGCAAAAGGCCATCCCTTCCATGCCAACTATGCTGGCAAACAGGTTTTCTCTGAAACTAAACCATTGTTCTCGTCACTTTTCTATGGTGAAAGAGGTTGGTTTTTTAGACTTAGACATTTTTGTGTTGCATTGTGCCCACACAAATACATGTTGAATTTTTGGCCCTTGTAAGGAATTTTGGTGTCCGTATGGGTTAGTCATTGGCCTTTTAACCACAAGATTGGAGGTTCAATCTCCACTAGCTGCAAAGCCCAAAAAAGGCAAAACGGTCTGCTCCTGTACAGAGTCACAGTCTCAGTAATCCTACAAAGAGAGGGTATATCCTACTCCCACCACCGGAGAGCAGTGATGCCAAAAAAAAAAAAAAAAAAGGTGGGTATAATAAGCTGGAATCAACTTGATGGTGGTGGTTTTTGGTTTTCGAATGGTACCTATGGAAGCATCACAAAGCCCTGGACAAGTATATGAAAAGACTGGTAGTTTGAACCCAGTGAGAGGCTCCTTGGAAGAAAGGCCTGGTGATGTGCTTTCATTAAGATTGCTGCCAAGAAACCCCCCAGAGCATTTCGCCTTGGTAACACATAGAACCACGACAGTTTGCTTGTTTGGGTTTCTTTCTTTCTCTCTGATTTGTTGGTTCCTGTGGAGAAAGATGTTCCTATGTGGAAAGAGTATTTTTCTTTTCACTTTGTTATCGAGGTCATCCAGCCTAGGAGGCCTCCTAACAAAGCCTAATCACTTCCCAGTTATAAGGCAAAAAAGACATTAGAACAAAGTAGTCCCTGGGACTATCAACAAGGAAGGAATTTTCACTGTCAAGACCTTGAATTGGATGGTTAGCTTCAAGAAGTTTCTGTTCTTTAAAACCACTCATGGGCCCAGTGGCATAAGTGGCTGAGTGCGGGACTGCAGCCCGTGGGCTTGGTGGTTCAAATCCAGCGGTGACTCTTAGAAGTAGCACTGTATAGCTCCCACAACCACCAGAGGCAGTGATGCCCGCCCCCCCTCCACTCACCCCAAAACCAAAAATAAACAAACAAAAAAACACTCATGGGGCTGAACCCCGGTGGCATAGTGGTTGTGCACAGGACTGTGGCCCACTGGGTTGGAGGTTCAAATCCAGCAGCGCTCTCCAGGAGCAAGGCTGGGCCTTCTACTCCCACCACCAGAGGGCAGTGATGCCCCCAAAACAAAACAAAAACAAAAAAAACACTCATATCTGGGTGACAGGAGCTCTAGAAAATGACACGTTGCTCTCTGTTTCACTCCTGTGCCTATGCTGCCTGAAAGCAAATGAGTGCTGCCCTGACTCGGTCATTGTAAAGACATCTAATCACCTCAGGCCTAACAGAACACTGTCCCTGTCTGCACCATCCTCTCTACAGCTGTTATATTTGAGCCCTGTGTTGCAGCCATATGTCAATCCATTTCACTGAGCTGCTTTCTCTTTTTTTGCTGACCAAGCATGGTTTCCTTTACCAGGGACTAGCCCCTCCCAATAAAATGTCCAAAGTATGGGATATAGGTCTCACCATACTGGCTTCTAACAAGCATTCTGGCTGTACTTCTTTCTGATAGTCAATGATAATTTTAATATTCTTCACCAACACCATACTTTAAAAGCATCAATTTTTCTCTGGCCTTGCTTAGTCAGTATCTAGCTTTCACATACCCTTATTGGCTCAGTTGTGAGGATTTTTATCTTCTCTACATTGAGGCATAATCCATATTGAAGGCTTGGGGCTTCATCGGTAAGTGGTATAAGTCTTCTTCAATTGAAGTAAGCAAGGCTGTGTCATCTGCATATTGAAGATTGTTAATGATCTTGTCTCCAATCCTTCTGCCATGATCTCCATATTCTTGTCTTCTCCAGTCCAGCTTTTCAGGTTATTAGTTCAGCATACCAATTGAATAAGTATGGTGAAAGAGAAATATTTGTGTCCAGGTAACCCTAGCATATACCTTTCCAGGTTTTAAGCCATTCAGTATCTCCTGGTTTTATTTGTTTTGGTTTTTTTTCCTTTTTTTGGGGGGGGGGGGCCATCACTGCCCTCAGGTGGTGGGAGTAGGAGGCCCAGCCTTTGCTCCATGGAGCTGGAATCGAACCTCCATCCCAGTGGCCCACAGTCCTGCACACAACCACTACGCCACTGGGGCTCAGCTCTCCTGGTTTTATTTGAATGACTACCTATTTGTCCATGTACAGGTCCCAAAGGAGCATAAGTAAGTGTCCTGAAATTCCCATTCTTTCTGATACCCAGTTGGTTATGATTCATATATTCTTTGTTTTATTATCCAAAGATTGTGATTATCCACACAATTGAATGCCTTTACATAATCAATAAAATGCAAATACATTTCTCTCTAGTACCCTGTTTTCAGCCAAACTCTATCTTAAATCATCAATGATATCTCTTGTGTCTACATCCTCTCCTGAATCCTGTTTGAATTTCTCACAGCTACCTGTGTCTAATACAACCATTTAAAAATGATTATTTTAAAACAGTTATCATTTTTAAATTATTTTCAGCTCAATATTATTTGCATGCTCAATTAATAACTTTGATAATTTCTGCATTCCTTTGATCACCAATCTTTGGAATGGGCATGAAAATCTCTCTCTTCTAGTTGCTGGCCAGGCAGCTGTCTTCTAAATGCCCTGACATAGATCAGGGAGTGCTTTCAGAAGTGCATCGGTTTGGTGCAACATTTCAATGGGCATTCAGTCAATTCTTGGAGCCCTGTTTTTCACCCATGCCTTCAGTGCAATTTAGTTATCTTGCTTCGATTTCATCATTCTTCCCCCTGCCCCTATCATTCTTAATCACTTGCTACTTCTTCAAATGGATGAACATCAATCAATTCTTTGGAGCTCAGGTACTGTGTGCTCATTCCATCTTCTTTTATTGCTTCCTGCATTGTTCAAAGTTTGGGGCAGAGAATCACCTAACATTGAGACTTGAGGGTTGAATGTTTTCTTCATTTCTTTCTGATGGAAAAATATTGAGCGTGTTCTTCTCTTTTGGTTGTCTAATTCCCAGTCATTGCACATTTAATTATAATACTTTGCCATCTTGAGCTGCCTTTAACATTTTTCTATTCATATCTTTTGCTTTATCATTTCTTCTACCTGCTATAACTACAAGTCTCTTCTAACATCCATTCTGATCTTTTCTTTCTTTCTTATATTTTTAATAATCTTTTGTTTTCATGTATTACTTAATGTCATCCCATAATTCATCTAGTCTTCAGTTAGTAGTGTCCAATTCATCAAAGAAGTACTTAAAATGGTCTCTACACATAGGTGGGGTTTACTTGATTATGCTTCAGAACAAACAATAGCTTATTCTCTTGCACTTGTTCATGCTAAACTTACCTAAAAGCAATTGGTGGTTTGATCCACAGTCAGCCCCTGGCCTTGTTTTGGGCAATAATATTGAATTATCCATTATCTCTTCCCACTGATGTAGTCAATTTAATTCCCATGTATTCTGTCTGGAAAGATTCACATATATAGTAACTGTTTATGCTGTTGAAAAGAGTATTTGCAATCACCTAGTTGTTGATTATGTACAATTCTATCATGTTATTTCCAGCATTGTTTCTACCATCAAGAACATATTTTACAATTATTGATCCTTCTTCATGTTTCCAACCTTTGCATCCCAATCACGAGTAATAACATATGCATTCTGGTTGCATATTCAAGCTAGTTAGAAAAGAGAAAAAAGTTATGTTCTCTTTTTACATGAAATAGAAAACAAAGGTATCTGGCCTTAGAGTTTGTCTGTCTTTTACTACTTTTTTGTTTTGCTTTCTTATAGATACATGAAGTTCATTGCAGCACTATTCTCTATAGCAAAAAAATATGAAAACAACCTGAATGTCCATCAACAGAAGAATGAATAAGCAAATTATGATACATATACACGATGGAATATGACATGTTAAAGAAAAATGATGAGGGCTGAGCCCCAGTGGCGCAGTGGTTGAGTGCGGGACTGCAGCCCACAGGGTTGGTGGTTCAAATCTAGCAGCAGCTCTCCAGGAGCAAGGCTGGGCCTCACACTCCCACCAGAGGGCAGTGATGCAAAAAAAAAAAAAAAGATGAGTCTGTGAAACACCTCATAATATGGATGAACCTGAAGGACATTTATACTGGGTGAAATTAGTCATTCACTAAAAGACAAATATTGTCTGAGACACTATTGCCAAAAGTCAAGAAAAGATTTTCACATTAAAAACAAACAAAAAATCTCAGAGCCAAACTTACTGCATTGGAGTTGATCTGTGTTCATACCTATAGGGTCACTATGAGTCAACGTAGACTCCATAAAAATGGGTTTGGTTTGGGTTTTTGGGTTAAGAAGAGATTTAGATATGTGCTAAACATACATAAATGTTGTAATTATTCAGACTTTGAAAACATTACAACATCTTCCAATTCACAAAGAAACATGTCTTGTTACTAGGCTAACTCTCATTTCAAATGTGTAATTTCTATGTTAACATATATTTTTGCATACATTTTCTGATCATTGATCCTTTTTCAGGTAACAAAGGTTGATAAAAATGACATTTTCAGGGCTGAGCCCCGGTGGCGTAGTGGTTGTGCGCGGTACTGCGGCCCTCTGGGATAGAGGTTCGATTCCAGCAGTGGCTCCACAGGAGCAAAGGCTGGGCCTCCTACTCCCACCACCAGAGGGCAGTGATGCCCAAGAAACAAAAACAAAACAAAAAAATAAAGGTATACTATATATATATATGATAAGTAAATAATGAGTAAATACTATATATTAAGATAAACATCTGATTAATTGACATTAGATAGGAACTGTATCCAACTGTTGAGTTACACACCTTAAATTCACCTTAAATACAGAACAGAACCTCTTTTAACATAGGGACTTCTTTTGCAAGTAATACACCTCTTGAAGCTGGAGGAGGCCAGGATGAATTCTAACGTAGACTCTCCAGAGGGAATGATGCCTATTCAACACCTTGGCTTCAACCTTGTGTTACCATTTTTAACTTCCTGCCCTCGGACTACAGGAGAAAACATTTCTGTTTTAAGCCACTGAATTTGTAACAATTTATTCTAGAAGCCAAATGAAACTAATGTGATGTCAAAAGTAGAATTCTTGATTTCTCTTATAAATTAGTTCTTACCTATCTTACATCTGGTTGTTCAAAATAGAGACATGATTCCTTCATTTTCTATACCATTTACTCTCAACTTGTTACCAAGCCCCTTCAAATCTAGGCCTCTGCTATAGGGGGAAAAGTGATGCCAAATATCTGATATAATTTACAGAGAACATTTACCAGTCTTTAAGAGGACAAGACAAAGACACATCGCTCAGATGAAGGTCATCAGCAGAAAATCATAAAGGTGGGCTGAGCCTCGATGGGATAGTGGTTGAGTGCGGGACTGTGGCCTACAGGGCTGACGGTTCAAATCCAGCAGCAGCTCTCCAGGAGCAAGGCTGGGCTTCCTACTCCCACCAGGGCAGTGATGCCACACAAGAAAAAAAAAAGAAAATCATAATGGCATACAGAGTGTACAGAGAATCAACAGCTTATGTCGGATGTGGGCAGGCAAAAGAAACCGTCACGAAATCCTGATTGGCAGTAGATTAATACATCACAGTCGTAGGCAAGACTACGGAAGCAGGAATGGAACCAAAATTGGGACACGGACATTATGCTAGCTTACGAGATGGGTCCAGGGCCCTCAGACCAGAATGTGACTCATGACTATGCAACTCTAATATCACTCGATGATGACAAAAAAAGGCAATTTCCTAAGGGCAAGACTGCCCTTCTGTGGACTGGCTAAGGGAGTGGTAATAATGTGATCTCTATAGTACTCCACCTGAGGGGAAAGCTGTTGCCATTGCCAGTCAATGATCAGAAAGAGTTCAATAAAACCTTAATCCACACGAGAATTTTGACTTTCACTGTTATCCATGTCCTTCAGCAAACTTAGTGCTCAGAATATAAACTCTAGTACATGATAGAAACACAATAATTAATTGTAAGGTGGATGAATAAATTAATCTTCCCTGATACCATTCTATGTTGTCCAAGCCCTCATAATTAGTCATGAAATGCCCTAACGCATCCTTTTTTTTTTTATCTCTAGTTCTCCTATAGTTCATGAGGGGGTACCCCGGAAAAACAGATTTTTTTCAAAGCTATGTATTTAATTTTTTTTTTTTTTTTTTTTAGTTTTTTGGGCATCACTGCTCTCCGGTGGTGGGAGTAGGAGGCCCAGCCCCACTGCTGGAATTGAACCTCCGTCCCAGTGGGCCGCAGTCCCGTGCACAACCACTACGCCGCCGGGGCTCAGCCCATATTTAAATATTTTTACAAAACAACCTTATCACCTTCAAGGTACTATCCTTTACACTTAATTCATTTGTAAAATCTGCAATTCCATTCTTGGAAATATTTTTCAAACTTATCTGTTTGGATGGCTAATAGCAGATCCCTCTTTTTTTTTCTTCACCTCTTCTACGTTGTCAAATCACTGTCCTTTCATATCCCTTTTCATTTGAGGAAACAAAAAGAAGTGGCTTGGAGTGAGGGCAGGTTAGCAAGGTGCATGGGGCAAAAGAGGGATGTTGTTTTTGGCCAAAAACTGGTGCACTGACATGGCTGTGGGGGCAGGTGCATTGTTGCGATGGCAAAACTAGTTCCCCATCTGCCACAATGGTCACACGCTGTTATGCAATACTTTCAGAACCTCTGAATAGAAAACTTGATTAACAGTCTGACCTGGTGGAAGGAACTCCAAAGGGACTAACAGCTTCACATTAAAAAAAAAAAGAGCATCATTTTGTTCTTTGATTTCACTTAACAAGTGTTTCGGGAGGTGAGGTGACGATGGCATCTTTCACTGACTTAATTCATGTTTGCTTTCAGTGCCATAAGAATAGCAGCGTGTCTCATCACCAGTAATGACCTTGGGGGTGGGGGGGATCTGGGTCACTTTGGAGTTGTTCTTTCAAAACACAGCATGTTTCCTCTCAATGCTTTTTTCCTGGTCAGAACCTGAGGCACAAATTTTGCAACAACCTTTCTCATTCCCAAATCTTTCATTAAAATTCACTGAATCTACCGACTGAGGCCCCAAAGCCCATCAATAGGTGAAGCGACATCCCCTTACAGAGGGGTTGAAGGGAGGAGATGAGCCAGTCAAGGTACAGTGTAGCAACAATGAAATATGCAACTTCTTTCTAGTTCTTACATGCTTCCTCCGACCCACTATCATGACCCCCGTTCTACCTTACAAATCGAGGTAGGCCAGGGGATGTACACTGAAGTCGGAAACATGGGGAATTCAGGACAGATGATCCCTTCAGGACCAGGGGTGAGAGTGGTGATACCGGGAGGGTGGAGGGAAAGTGGAGTAGAAAGGGGAAACCAATTGCTGGGATCTACAGGTAACCTTCTTTCTGGGGTACAGACAACAGTGAAGTGGGTGAAGGGACACATCAGACAGTGTACAATATGACAAAATAATGATAATTTTTAAATTATTAAGGGTTCATAGGGGAGGAAAAGAGGGGAGAAGGAGGGAGGGGAAATATGGGGAGCTAATACCGGGGGCCTAAGTAGAAAGAGGAAGTTTTGAGAGGGATGATGGCAACAAATGTGCAAATGTGGTCTGCATACAATTGATGTATCTATTAATCATAATAAGAGTTGTATGAGCCCCCAATAAAATGATTTTTAAAAAATCACTGAATCAAGGAGTTCCAAGATAGTCTACATAACTTCTCTATCTCATCAATGGTCCGTAATGGGGCTGTGAGCACAAGTGCACAAATTTTGTTGATATTTTCATCTGTTCAGGATGTTGGCGGAAGTCTTGAATGAGTTTTGTCATCAGTCAATATTTAACCTTTTCTGAAATGAGAAAAACCACTCATATACTTGAGTTTTTTGCATAGTGCTGTCCTTGTAATCTGTTTAACATCACAACAGTTCCTGTGGCATTGTTCCTGATTAGGAAACAAAATTTCACAGCTGCATGCTGTTCTCTTAAATTGGCCATCACAAAAAAGAATGAAACTGCTTTTAGGAAAAAATTCACTGTGACTAGAGAAAAGCTTTCCAGGTGATACTACTGGGTGCACTAACTCAGAACATGGTGTTTGATGCTGGCCTATTGAAGCTCACTCACCTAGGAAGGCTTGGGGGGGTGGGTGCGTATCACAAAAGCTCCACAGAGTACCTTTCTTCTGCTTTTTAGGTACCTCTTTGTATTCATCACATTGCAGGGACTAAACCCAAAATCAAACACATCTGGTTGATTCCAACATGTTAATTCTTTCCTGGAGTAGAATGCCTCATCTTTCCCCCAAGGAGTGGTTAGTAATTTCAAACTGTGTACCATGTTCTTAGCAGTTCAACACATAATAATTACGCCACCACAGCTTTGGTATTATAAGGACAGTCAACTTTTAAAGTTTAAATTAGCACAGACCACTGCTTAGCTTAAAATCTTTTCACTATTTCCCATTACATTTTGAACAAAATCCACATGCTTCCTTATGCATTACAAAACCTCCAATGCTCTGGAAGTTGCCCATCTCTTTGACACCTCCTAAAGTTTCTGTTAAATCATAAGGATTCTTCAGGCTTATTTGGCTTTAGAATGTTAGTACAAGACATTTCCTCTGCCATGAAGTCTCTTTGGTTAGCTGGTTCAGGTTTCATCTTAAAAATTACACCCGGCTGAGCCCCGGTGGCGTGTAAGTGGTTGAGTACAGGCTTGGCAGTTCAAATCCAACGGCTGCTCTCAGGAGCAGCGCTGGGTAGCTCCCACGACCACCAGAGGGCAATGATGCCCAAAAAAAAAAATTTTTTTTTTAATTACATCCTCAGAGAGACTTTCCTTCACCACATTTTAAAGTGGGCCATATCCACATTGGTTATTCTAATATGACTCTATTTTTTCCATTTAGAACTGTTAAAACAAAAATCACATTAAACAATAGACATTGAGTGAAGCTTAATGAATATATGATTTCCAATCAGGATAACATTTTGACTAAAAACAATCAAACCCATTGCTGTTGACTCTAATATAACTCATGGAATCCCTACAAAACAGAGTAATACTGTACTACAAGGTTTCCTAGGCAAACATTTTTACAGGAAGCTGGCGGAAAAATTTTTTCCCCACACAGCAGCTAGCTAGTAAGTTTGAGCCACAAACCTTTCAGTTAAGAGCTGAACACGTTACCACTAGGGAGGGAGAAAATGCCCCAAAGATGAGAAAACTTCCAAACATTCTTTTTTTTTTTTCCCTCCAAACATTCTTTGTGTGTGTGTGTGTGTGTGTGTGTGTGCATCAATGCCTCTGGTGGTGGTGAGCGCTACCCAGAGCTGCTCCTGAGAGCCCCCCGCTGGATTTGAACCGCCAAGCCTGCGGGCCGCAGTCCTGCACTCAACCTCTTACGCCACCGGGGCTCAGCCCTCCAAACATTCTTATACTCAAATCTTCCTGGATTTACCACTAAAAAAAAAAAAAAAAAAGCTGTCAGAACTTATAAACAAGTCATGGTCAAAAAGTATTTCACACAGCATTATTTAAAAAAAATAATCTAAATGATTACTGATTTACCCTACTGATTTACCCTGAGTCTGTTTCCTAAAACGGACTCAATCCTTCAAATGAGCACAACGCCCAAGGCAAAAACAATCTTTCCTTTATCGAAATCATTGTTTCCTAAAGTGGGCAATACCGCCTTTGCGGGGTGGCTGGACCGATCCAGCTACATGCAATTCTGGCCTATGGAAGTAGGAAGTAGCACAACAGTTTTTAATTGCCAGGAAGCATTCAGTAATTTTTTTCTTAATAGGGGGCCGTGGGCAAACAAGTTTGGTAACTTAAGGGAGTCTAGATTCTATTGTTTGGGTCAAACGTGGCTTTCAGAAGCCAGCCTCTCCCATGCTCAAGGTTCAGAATGCTCCGTCAGCGGAAATAGCCTCTGCCGGGCCTCGTGGGTCACTTTGACTCCATGCACTCCAGAAATCTGGGTCCCA
Source organism: Nesogale talazaci (assembly GCA_004026705.1). Taxonomy (NCBI): domain Eukaryota; kingdom Metazoa; phylum Chordata; class Mammalia; order Afrosoricida; family Tenrecidae; genus Nesogale; species Nesogale talazaci. The sequence continues at coordinate 392,625 of PVJH01000169.1, read as the reverse complement.
GGAGCATTGAAATGATTTCCCAGAGCACAATTTACAATTGTGAAATGGTCTGCTCTCATGGTTTGGCTTATTTCTCATTCCTTTGTAAGCAACCAGAGGGCAAAAATCTTGAATTCGTTATCACCTTCTGTCCAGAATTGCTCAAATCTGGCTAATTAAGTGCAAATGGGATAAAGTTGAGAATGAGAAAGGAAGGATGTGGTTAAACACAGGGGATAATGGGAAACCGAGGCTGAGAGAAAATGGGCGAAAACAACCTTAGTAAATTACAAGGCTGCAAGCGCTCACTCCCCTCCAGATTAGACTTTGCAAAGTTAACAAACTCTTCTCGCGAGATGGGCCACGACGCAGTGTGCGTCAGCCGGTACCCCGCCTTCCTGGAGCTCCGCCCACTCCTTGTCCTTACTCCAACTTGACCCAGCCTCCCGCGCGTGTGACGTCGAGGCGCCGTGCGTGGCTGCGGCGCGGCGCAGGGGGCAGGCCCGCGGCGAGGCACCGGAGGAGGAAGTGGTGCGGCTCTTGCCTCTGCGCCCACCGCTGGCGTCCGGGGCGCGGAGAGGGACGGTGCTGCCGCCGCGTCGCGAACCCCTGCTGCGCCCCTCCATGTACTCCGGAGCCGCCGCTCCCCTTCCTCAGGCCGCCGCTTACCCCGGGGTCTATGGAAGTAATGGAAGGACCTCTCAACCTGGTGAGTGACCCGCGGAGGAACGCGTCCGCCCGCCGGCGCCTTTCCTCCGGAGTCGGTGCTCACCCCGCGCAGGTCGGCCGACCCTCCGGGCCTGGGGGCGGGCTTGGCAGTGACGGTTGCCGAGGTGGGGGACAGTCGCCTGCCCGGGGCCCCCAGCGGCTGAGGGCCAGTCGCCCCAGGCTGGCCCAACCTTCGGGGACCACTGGGGAGTTGCCGAGTTCCACTTCCCGCCGCTTCTGGAAGCCCTGTGCCTCAGGGCCCGGGTGAGGGGAGGTCACAGCTGGGGCCGCCACCTTCTCGGCCGCCGGAGGGGAAATGCCGACAGCCGCCACGTAGCCACCCCCCTGCCACCTGGCGAGGCTGCGAGCCCAGCCCGGGCAGAGTGATGATGAAGACTGGTGCTGACTTCTGACCCCGGGCCCCGAGTCTGAGCCTCCGGACTTTGGAGAGATGGAATAAGCCCCCCTTTGCCCCCATTTTCCCCATCACCGTTTTTTGTTTTGGTTTTGGTTTGTTTTTAGCAAGCGTCCAGATGCATCTGTGAGCCTCCTTTCTCTCCACGTAAATTGGAGATAGCTGGGAAAAGGGTCATCTTGTTTTTAACTCAGTTTGGAGACTTTTATTAACTCTTTTTGTCTTTAGTTATTTCAAGTATTGCAATTAAAAACACGAGTTCTTTCCAGGCAGGCCAGCACATCTTTGGTTTCCCAAAGAGGATACCCATTTTGGATGCACTTACCTAAAGCTCAGATTACTTAAGTTTACAGACAGAAGGGACTTTAACAGAGTCGGCCAGTTTGCAGGTGGGATTGGAAAAAACCTAGTTCTCACATTGGGGCTTTGAGCTCCACTGTGCTGGAAGAGCCTTGGGATGGGTAGCGAGAGAATAAAGGTTTGAAAGCATAGATTCTGCAGCCAGAATGATTGGATTTGAATTTTGTCTTTGCCACTCTGTAGCTATATGACCTTGGGCAAGTTACTTGACCTCAGGAGGTTTCAGATTTCTTTTAAGCTTGCTGTGAGGATTAGAGGTGTAAATAAGTGTAAAGTTCTTAGAACAGTAGTTAATGCATAGTACATTCAGAATCAGCTAATATTATAACTTAACTGGGCCCAGATTTGAAATAAGGCTTGGACGTGGCTAAGCTTTAAAAAAAATAAAATTCTAAGATCTAAGTCTTTGCCATCCTTTATCTGATTAGTTGCTCTGAGGAGGCCTTCCCCACCCCCATGCATATTGATAATAGCTGTTCACAAACACATACTGATAATAGTCATTTACACTTAAGAATGGGATTCAGTTTGTATTTTAGAGCCAGGATAATAACTTGCATCATTTTTTTTAAAAGAGACCTACAATTTGCAGTTCAATCTGATAGATGACTCAATATTTAAACTTCACAGTATTAAAAAACAATTGGCAGTTTACAAACTGCTTCAAAGTTCAGCTGTCCTTGCAAAATAACCATTGGTTCATTTCCAGCCAGCTACCCTTTATGTGACAGCAGGCTGCAGAGTAGCTGTAGCCACATGTTCAGATGTGTGGAGGACGGAGTTAGTGTGGTAGGTGGAGCATCAGAATACCCTCTTTGGAAAAAGTAGATCAATGATAGCAGTAGGATTTATATAGAGGAGGATTTTGAGACCAGTCCTGTTAAGCAGGCTAACATAATTCCACAGTCCTGACCTAAGTATCAGAGATTTGGCATTTTGAATTTTAAGACCTTGGGAGATTTGAAAGATCTAACTTTCAGGTCAGCTGTTTATTGGAAGATAATGATGGAGATTAGCGTTGACCTGATTGATTTGAACTCTGTTGCTTATCTGTGAATAGACCATAGGTAATCATTCAGTTTTCAAGATTCAAAATCTTTTATATCAACAGGTATTCAAATTAGTATCCAGTTGGCATAGTGTGAAGACTAGGTCTCAGTGTGTTTATGTGAGTGCCTGTGAAAATCCCAATAGTGTATGCAAGCTTTTTTTAAAACAAGCATTTTCTAATGATAGCACAGTCTCCATTCATTGTGTAAAGACTTAATTACAACGTAAAGGTTTGTATCCTGTGTTGTCAGAGCATCCTTGGAATTTATAAGAACTTCCCAGTTTCAAAACATGAAAAGTTAAGTAGTTGCTTAGGTCATGACTGAAATATTTATAGATCACAACCTATTTTATTGTGACTTCTTTCTACCAGTGCTTCTGCGTTGTACTCATTAAAAATTCATTTTAATGTCCATATTTGTATTGAACTGTATGTAGATCTTATCTCTCTGACCTCTTACCGAGTTTTTTGTGTTAAGTTTACACTGAACCAATGGATTTATTTTCCTCTTAATGCGTTTTTTAAGATGAAAAAGACCAGTTAGAAAGACATGTTTAATAGTACAGATACTATATGTTCTCAGCTTTATTGAGTAAATCCAACAAGAAATTTTCTTTTTTTGAGTGTGTGTGTGTGTGTGTGTGTGTCTGTCTGTCTGTCTGTCGGTCGGTCATCACTGCCCTGGTAGGAGTAGGAGGCCCAGCCTTGCTCCTGTAGAGCTGATGCTGGATTTGAACTGCCAACCCTGTGGGCTGCAGTCCCTCACACAACCACTACGCCACCGTGATTCAGCAAGAAATTTTTTTTCTACTAGACAAATAATAGCTAGACTTTGGACTTCTTCCCCTTTCAGATTTTCCTTTTAGTCATTTTCAACATGGAAAAATTCTAGCACAAGATTACTGATTTATTTAGACATTTCTTTTTATACATTTCATTTTGTTAATGTGAGTACTATGTTTGCAAGTGTCAGATCTCGAATGAAATAGATTCTGTCCCTTTGATTTGTTTGCTGCCAACTTGAGAAGTGATGTCAGATCTTAGTTTATAGATAGATGACTTTAGCTTTGCTTTGCCTGGACCACAAACTTAAGTATAGGGATCTTATGACTAGCTTGGCCCCACGTTTGGCCTCTAAGAGTGCTGAGAAAATATCTGTTGAAGAACTGAGCTTCCCCCTAGAGTGATCGGTTCTCAAATTGCATGAGGTTGTTAAAGAAGTTTCTTGCTTTTTAACTTCTCATCTAAGAAAAGGCACTTAATACCTTGGTACAGGGAATGCCGCTTATACATATTTGAAGTTTTTGTAACTGCCCTGTATTACAGGCTTACCATTAGCGATATCCTGGGTTTGATTCCAGACCACCACAATAAAACAAGTCTGAGATTTTTTGGTTGCCGCTGTAGTAAACGTTGTATTTTCACTGTTGCTGTAGTGGTTATTTGTTGGCTGTGGTTCACATAGGTGACAGTTGAAACCACCAGCAGCTCCAAGAGAGAAAGAGTGGGCTTTCTATTCCCATAAACAGGTTATAGTCTCAGAAATCCCCAGGGGCATCGCTATGCATCAACATTGACTGACTGAGGAGACTTTAGGAGCCCTTGGGATCCAGCTAGTGGGTTAGGTGATGGGCAGCTATTCCCAAAGTCAGCAGTTTGAAACCACCAACCACTCCATGAGAGAAAGATGAGACTTTCTGCTCTGGTAAAGACAAACTGGAAAACTTGAAGGAGCAGTTTTTATTTTTATTTTATTTTATTTTTGAGGGAGCAGTTTTATTCTATAGGGTCTCTGGCAGTGGGCTTGGTTTGGGGTAATTAATAAATGCGTGCCATAATTCCCTAACTCCAAAAATTCACTGCCAGAGAGTCGATGCTAACTCATTGTGAACATACAGGACAAGGTCGAACTGCCCTTGTGGGTTTTCAAAACTATGGCAGTGGAAAGCTTCATCTTCCAAAGAATGGCTGTGGTTTTGAACAGCTGATCTTGTTAGCTCTCCAATGTGTAACCTACTCTGCTGCTAGGTTTTGAAATAGTGTGAGAATTACCAAAATGTGACAGGGACGCCAAGTGAGAGCATGTTGTTGGGGAAATGATGCTATTCAGAAAAAAAAGCTTGCTCATTATAAGGTTACCACAAATCTTCAAGGCATTTAACAATCACTGCTGGGCTTAATTAATGAAGACAGACTAGATACGTCGAGTACTCGGATGTATCCTCTAATTACTAATTGAGATTGGTATGAGGTACTTTATATAGGAGGGTCCACCCAAAAAATATCAGTACTATTATTCCAGCTCACACATGCACAAGTTTTATTTCAAACAAAACATTTTTAAACTTATCTTTTTTTTTTTTTAATTAATTTTTTGAAACATATCCTTTTAGTTAGTGGATGGCTGCAGACAAGTTTTCTCAGTAGTAACACTTGTCTTGGTCTTGTTTAGGGATGCCTAAACAAAAGGGTCTTTTGAACCAGTTCTATTTAAAAGACAGGTCAGGTCAGCTCAGAAGGTTATGGCCTCTGTAATGAATTCATAACAGTAAGGGCAACTGTTTGAGGATGCCAGGTGCTCTTCAAGAGTTAGATATTCCTATAAAGATTTATAACTTTGGTAAATCAACCCTGCCCTGTGGTGTTGCTATGACCTGGAATTGACTCAGTGGCGGTTGAGTTGCGAATCAGACCAAGGGGTAAATAGGGTTTCTTTTTTTTTTTTAAGTAGGGTTTCTTGAAGGACACAGGGTGACCTTATTAGGAAGATGTTTCATGTACACTGGAAGCTGCAGTGATAAAGAAGAATGTCAGGAGGCCAGTGCAGAGGATCGGTTTGTTTAGGTGGACCATGCACCAAGAGTAGGAAGGGGTGTCCTATGAGAAGCTCATTGGGGAGCCTTAGCTCTATAGAGTCCTGATCTTGCCCCTTCAGACTTCTTTTTTGTTCCTAAAACCCAAAGAACATTGAAAAGAAACAACGCATTCAAGGGTGTCACTATCCTTAAGCATGCCAAAATTGCTCTTGAGATGTGTAAATCTATGTACAGAAATTCTTTGGGGAAGGATTAGAACACAGCCTTCCAAAGTGTATAGATGTAGAAGAAAGTCTAGTCAAGAAAAAATAGCTTCACATTTTGATGTTTTAATTTTCTGTGATTTTGTAGAAATATGTTTTTTACTTACCCCTTCATTTTACCTTAGGAGCCCTGGTCATGTAATAGATTACAGATCACCCTGCTAACCCCAACCAAGATCAGCAGTTTGAACTTTCTGCTCTTATAAAAACTTAGAGCTTCATAAACACAAAGGGGCAATTCTGTTCCTCCATGTAAGAGTTGCTTTGAGCCAAAAATCAACTTAATAGCAATGAGTGAGTGGTATATTATTTTGTACTCCATATATGAGCAATTGCCCCGTCTTCCACATGACACTGAAACTGAATCTATTACCATTATGTCAGTTCAGCTATAGCGACCCTGTAGGAGTAGAACTGCTCATGGCTGTAAACCTTCATGGAAGTTGACTGGCATGCCATATCCTTGGTAGTTCCACTGATGGAACTAGTTCCACTCATTTACCTTTTTGGTTAGCAGTTGACTACTTAACCACTAAGCCACCAGGGCTCCTTGGGATTTGAAAGTACATAAAACATTCTATAACCATGACCTTTCTGTTAGATCAGTGTTTAACACTCGTGTTTTGGATAATCTGTACCATAAGTATATATTGTTCAAAATAAAGAATACTTTACCTTCAAAAACAAAATTAAACACTCCATAACTTCACTGTCTCAAATTCCATCAAATTTCCCAATTCTTCTAGAGTCTCAACTCTAAAAACCCACAGGGATCTATAATTATTGATCTATCCTTGTGACATAACACATTGAGCTGCTGATCTCCATGTTAGCAGTTCGGACCCACCAGCGCCTCCAAAGCAAAAATGAGTTCTAAAGATTTACCACCTCGGGAACCCTAGAGCGCAGTTCTACTCCACTCAGAGTTGGAATCTACTGAAATTGCAGTGCGTCTGATTTTGTTTTGTTTTATGACCTGTTCACTGTCAGTGTTTCTGCCTGCACCTCTCCATCCACACACACTCTCCACCCCCAATGCAAATGAAAGAAAAACACTCTTGATAACCATAGGAATGTGAGTAGAATGGTCCTTTAATTCAAGAGATAAAAAGTTGCCTTCCCGGAAGAACCAGCCAGCGGAGACCACAGGCTTTGCCCTGATGGAGTCAGACCTCTGAAGCTGGGGCGGCCACATGGAGACCTCTGTCAGCGATGAGTTGCTTCTGCTGTTGATGGACCCTGAGCCCTGGAAGTGAGGAGCCATGTGGAGACCCCTGCCAGCTCCAGGATTCTGCACCCACTGACCTGTGACTTCGTGAGTCGGAAGGAGACTTTATAGTCTGTTTTTGGGCATATGGGTTAATATCAGACTTAAGACTTTGAACTGGACTGGACTGGGATGTTTTCTCAATGTCCTGTTCTTCTTGCATATAAACCTTTTCCTTATATCTATATGCGTGTCTATGAAACTTGTTCCTCTAGCCTACCAGGACTAACACATTATGGTACCTTAGGAGAGGGGTACTAGAGGAACAAATCATAAGATGGAAAGTAGAAGCTTGTTTGACTTGTTTGTGCCTTATGGTATTGTTACTTCTTTGGCTAGCCAGAAGTCAGATATGTCCTTGCAGTTTACTGGGATATTTTCTGGAAACAATGTGGGAAGTTAAAGTTTTGATTAGTTTGTTTGAATGCTGTCTTTGGTTATTCCTATATAAAATGGGGATTCTGCTCAAGGACAATGGTTAAGAAGGTCAGAATGCATGACCAAAAGCAGGGTTCTGTTTTGATGCCTTCAGGGACCTAATTCAATGTTTTTGTGTAAATAGTAGTTTAGATAAGGATATAGATAAGCTTAATAAGTATTAATTAAGTTTGATTTCTGACTATGCTGTTTATACTGATTTCTTATGCCTGTTATTGTAAATATAAGGATGCCTGTTATTGTAAATGTTTATTGGGGGCTGAGCCCCAGTGGCGTAGTGGTTGTGCGCGGGACTGCGGCCCACTGGGATGGAGGGTCAATTCCAGCTGTGGGGCTGGGCCTCCTACTTCCACCACCGGAGAGCAGTAATGCCCCCCCCCCAAAAAAAAAAAAAGAAATGTTTATTGGGAAGTATGAAAAGAGTTTGCAAATCCAGTTACCTCAAGCCAAGCATTGACCTCTAGAGGGTTTAGGACTTAACGTCAAAGACATCTCTGAAGAGATTAACCCCACCATGTGCTTAAATGGGGTTAGGCCACACCTGGAAAGACGTCTCTGAAGAAATTAGCCCCACCCAGTCTTTTGGAGTACTCAGAATTCTTGTATTCTAAGAGAAGGTCAAGCTGACCGATAAAGAAGGATAAAGTCTGTTTCCTTGGAAAATCCTGACTAGTGATTATTTTCAGAAGTGAAGGAATCTGGAACCATGAAGATAACTTCTCTCTGGGACTCAGTGTTAAAGGAAACCTGTGGCAGGCTGAAATGCTTGCTAGGTTTCCACCTAGATCTACTCTTTGAGTAGAAATAGGAGAACTGCAGCAATAAATAGGCGGGTTGAATTTGGTCACTGACAGCCGTGGGACTTGGTTCACAGGAAATGGAGGAGATGAGAGCGGGTTGACTGGTCTGAAGTTCATGATCTAGCATGAGAGATCTAGGTATGTTGATAATTTGTGATGGGACCTTGGTCTAAAGGGAAGGGGACCAATGGCTACCTACCCTGGTGAGGCTAAGTGGAAAAGCCCACATTGAGTTGACCATAACCCGACCAGAGGAAGACAAGCGATTTGAGTCTGTGAACTGGGGCATGTAGCCGCTGACTTTATGGATGGCCTGTCCTGATTTGACTTTGCTAATGGACACACACTTCACGAGCTTCCATCTGGAATGAAGATTCTTCATGTTGAAAGATAAGATTGTTTCCTTAGAGCACTGGGTTGGTGTAAGTGGGCAATATAGAAATTAGATACCCAAAATGGGAGAATGAAGGTGTGAGGTGGTTGGCTTGCAAACTCTTATAGGTGGTAGAATATATATTCATAGGATTATAGGATCAAGGTATAGATATTTTATAACTACAATTGTAAGGCACAGAATATCTTTTGTTCACTTATAGAATGTTATTTTTAAATGATGGTGACACATGTTGAATTGTAAGTATTTTAGTTTTATCCTGTTAGGTATAGGTATGATTTTTTTGTTTATTTGAAGGTTACATATGGTTACAGAGTTATGTGAAAGTATAAAATTAACAAGGGGTGGTCTGTGGCAGTCATGTGCTTATGTTAATTTTATGATTGAAATGTAGGGGTGGAGTCTAGCCTGTTAATCTGGAGATAGCCATTGAGTAGCCAGTGGGGCCTCTGTGTGGGCATGGCTTTCTCCTCATAGGTTTGGGAAATCTCACAATATTTCCCTCATGAAGATGAGAAGCTATCTTCCACAGTGGTTGGGAGTTAGTCTGAGAGACGATGAATCATGGACAAGACAAGATGGCAGCATCCAAGAACCTGGAAGAGCCGACAGAGAGCACACGACTTTTCCCTGATGGAGTCAGACTTCTGAAGCTGGGGCGGCCACATGGAGACCTCTGCCAGCGATGAGTTGCTTCTGCTGCTGATGAACCCTGAGCCCTGGAAGTGAGGAGCCATGTGGAGACCCCTGCCAGCCCCGAGATTCTGCACCCACTGACCTGTGACTTCGTGAGTTGGAAGGAGACTTTATAGACTGATTTCGGGCATATGGGTTAATATCGGACTTAGGACTTTGAACTGGGATGTTTTCTCAATGTCCTGTTCCTCTTGTATATAAACCTTTTCCTTATATCTTAAAAAAAAAAAAAAAGTTGCCTTTCTCATAACCAAAGATAATGTGTTCATTCTGTATTAGATCTGTTTTTTTTCCATATTAATTTCCATATTTTCCATTTTAATTTCCATTTTAATCAGTGGATGGCTACAGACTCCTTAAATAGTTTTTACATAATAACCAGTGTGAAGGGGACTTAACAGTTCATAGGAAAATAGAATTTGTAAGACAATGGAGCTGAGCCCCGGTGGCGTAGTGGTTGTGCGCGGGACTGCGGCCCACTGGGATGGAGGTTCAATTCCGGCTCCCAGGAGCAAAGGCTGGGCCTCCTACCCACCACCAGGGCAGTGATGCCTTAAAAAAAAAAAAAAGACAATGGAATTTTTTTCATGAACCTTTTTTTGGGGGGGGGAGGGGGGGGGAGAATGCTCAGAAATGTCCCTTTTATTTGTCAGGGTGGTAGAGAGCTAAGACACGATGTGGTCACGTTCAGCAGCTGGAGCAGAAGGAGAGTCGTGTTCCATGAACTTTTTAAAGTCCCTTGTACATGTGTATATATTAATGTAGCTACTATACTACACTTTCTCTCTTGGAATTGTGTCTAGTGGTCAAGGGAAGCGAAGTAAGAACCCATTGTAAATATTATAAAAACTGCTGTATCTGAAGCATTCTGTTTTATGTGAGGATTTAAATTTTTATTTACTATGAGAAGTTTGAATTGCAGAAGTAAAGACTGGCAATCTAATTTCAAAAAAATAGCCATAGGAAAATCCACGATCATTCTACTGTGGCATGCTTGCGTAACCATGAGTCAAAATTGAATTGCTAACAATGGTTTGCACATAGGAAGATATTTAAATATATTTAAATATTCAAATATATTTAAATGAAATGTTTCTGTTAGAAAATGAAACACTCAAGCATTTTTTCCCCAGTGTGTACTGATGGGGGAGTAAATTTCGTGCCTGTTTTTAAGCTGTCTTCATGGTGGTTCTTAGTCACGGGCTCTACTTCTCACAGCCTTGCCTCTTTTAGTTCCAGCATCTGCCTTCTCTGCTTAATGAGATCACTACCCTGGACATGACTGGATGGTGCAAGGGTAACACGTTGAACTGTAACTGCAAGGCCGGCAGTTTGGAAACACCAGCCACACCTCAAGAAAGGCAGTGGACGATTTCCCCACAGGGGCAGTTCTCCTCTGCCCTTATAGAGTCAACTCTGGGTTGTTGCAATTGACTGCCATTGAGTACTCCATTTTGGAAAAATGCCCTAAAAAGAAGTTTGGGACAGTTTCATCTGGTATATTTCTCTTTTTCAAAGAATAATATAGCCCATCTTTTTCTATTTTTTAAAAAATCCAATGTCTTTAAACAGTTGCTTTTATAGGTTTTATTTAACTTTAAAGTTCACAGTATGAAAGATAACCCAATGCCTGAATCATGGCTGAAATCGGAAGTTAAAATTTCCACGAGAATTTTCTTTTGGGGGGGGGGGGGGGGCATCACTGCCCTCAGGTGGTGGGAGTAGGAGGCCCAACCTTTGTTCCGTGGAGCTGGAATGGAAACTCCATCCCAGTGGGCCGCAGTCCTGCACACAACCACTGTGCCACCGGGGCTCAGCCTTTCCACGAGAATCTTAAACAAAATCAATTTATTGTAAATCCTACATGCCTCAAGTCCTTTACAATGAGATTTACTAGTAGGTTCACTAGATCTAGTATTGAAAGATGGATATTATAAACCCAGGAGGATTGCTACTGTTTCTGTTTTAACATATACAGTTGAGTTTGAGATGTTTACAAGACAAATTTGCTATGCTATTGTAGTATTAAAGCAGAATAACTGAAAACATAGCTTAAAACAACACACATTTTATTACTTCACAACCTCTGTAGACCAGGATTAAGTAATATATATCACTTGAAGGTTTCTAACAAGACTATAATCCAGGTTGTCAGCTGGGCTATAGTCTTATGTGAAGGTTCTGTTGGGGCAGAATCTGCTTCCAAATTCATATGTGTAGTTTGCTGGATTAAATTTCTTGAAGATTATGCACTGAAGGCCTGAGTTCCTTGCTGCAGTTTACTGAAAGCAGCTTTCTGTTTCTCATGAACCTGCCTTTAGGATAGTTCCTACATGACTCATTTAACTCATTACTAACAAGTTGCTTCTGGTTTTTAAAATGAAGCCAAAGCTCAGTGATGAAGCTTACAACTTTCCTCTAGTTCCTGAAGGCTTCCTCCTCCCAACCATCATGGTCCCAACTCTACCTTACAAATCCAGCTGGACTGGAGAATGTACACTGGTAGAGAGGGGAACTGAAAATATGGGGAACCCAACACAAATGAACCCCTCCGGGCCAGTGGTGAGATTGGAGTTACCAGATGGGTGGAGGGAAGGTGGGGTAGAGAGACGGAACCAACTACAAGGATCTACACATAAACTCCTATCTGGAGGACAGACATCAAAGGACTGGGGGAGAAGTTGGGCAGTTTAAGATATGACAGAACAATAATGATTTATAAAATATTGAGGGTTGGTGGGGGAGGGAGAACAGGGACAGAGAGGAAAGGATGGGAAGCTGATAGCAAGGGCTCAAGTGGAAAAGTGGATATTTGGAGAATGATAATAGCAACAGACATGCGAAAGTGCTTGGCACAGTGTATGTATTTATGTATTGTGAAAAATGATGTACAAGCCCCCAATAAAAGGATTTTTAAAAATAAAAGCCAAAGCTCAAGAGAAAAATTGCTATCAAGAGTAGATTTTTGTAACCTAATCATGAAAACGTCAACCCATCTTTGCAGGAGTAGCAAAGAGTCTTCTTCAGAACAAATGGTGGTTTGGAACTGCTTTTCTTGCTGTTAGTTGACCATTTTGCCACCAGGACTCCAAGTAGCTTTTTTTTTTAGTTTTGTTTGGCATCACTACCCTCAGGTGGTGGGAGTAGGAGGCCGAGCCTTTGCTCCGTGGAGCTGGAATTGAACCTCCATCCCAGTGGGCCGCAGTCCCGTGCACAACCACTACGCCATTCTTGGCTGACATGTTATTTGAACTGCTAATGAAACTACCATCAAAATCTGTCTTAAGTTTTCGGATTATGAAGTTGGAAATAAATTTTTCTCATAAAATATCTCAAAGTTTTATTTTCACAAAATCCTTAGTGCTTCTTGAAATATTTGGTTAAAATATGTTATCAGAGTTAGAAAATAAGAATAAGAAAATAAGTTCCGGGTTGAGCTCCGGTGGCATAGTGGTTGTGCGCGGGACTGTGGCCCACTGGGATGGAGGTTCAATTCCAGCAGCAGCTCCACAGGAGCAAAGGCTGGACCTCCTACTCCCACCATCAGAGGGCAGTGATGCCCAAAAGAAAAGAAAAGAAGTTCCTACAACATCTTCAGTAAAAGCAGAAATGTCTTTCTAAGTACATTGTAAATTTCTTGTTTATGGGGACTTCCAACACTTAATCTTTTTTTTTTAACCGTTTAGATATAATAATTTTATTTAGGTGCTTTTACAGATATTATAACAATCCATAATTCAATTAGATGAGTCATAATAGTCCAATTACTGCCACCATCACTTTCAGAACATATTCTTTCCTCTCGAACTCTTTGATATCAGCTCCCCTTTTCTCTTCCCTTATGCACTTTAATTCCTTGGAGACCCTTATTCTTTTTTTTATAATCATTTTATTAGGGGCACTTATTCTTTGATAGTACATAATAATAGTTGTTTTGAATGCAAAGTTCTTGGCACCATCCTAAACACTCTGATATCAGAACTAGTTTAATTTTCACAGCACTTCTCATTTGGAGGGCACAAAGCTGAGGCAAAAGCATTAAGAATGCTAAGTTCATGTATCTCATAGGTGTTTAAATTGAGATTTGAACTAAAAAGTAAGGTGTGTTGGGGTTGACTAGAGAAACAAATCCAGTGGCACACGTGTGTATAAGAAAGAGCATTATATGAACTGTAATTGTATATTGAAGAACATCCCAGCCCAGTCTAGAACAAGTCCATAAGTCCAATATTAGTCCACATGTCCAATACAAACCCATAAATTTCTCTTTCGACTCACACAGCCATGTAATAATGCTGAATGCAGGGAGAACACGGGCCACTGGATGGAAAGTCTTGTGGCTCCAGTGGCTGTGGAAGGATCTCAGCATTGGCGTGAGTCCCCGGTGGTTTCTCCAGTCCAGGGCTCTGGCTCCCTGTGTCTTGTCAGCAGGAATGTCTAGCAAGGACTGAGTATGTACCTGGCTTCCAGTGAGCTCTTTATCTTCATTTGCGCCTCCCAAATGAGGTCATCAAGCTGCCAACCTGGTTGACAGGCTAGACTCCACCCCTTCTCAAATTATGTAATCTTGATTATATAACTGTCACATAGGATTTTAATAATAAGAATAATTTAGTAAGAACAGTGCTTTTTTTAAAAAAAAGATAAATATTTGATGACTGTGTGTGAACTGAAATTTCTTTCTTTTTTTTTTTGGGGGGGGGGGGGCATCAGTGCCCGAAGGTGGTGTCCCACGCACAATCACTACGCCACTGGGGCTCAGCCCTGAACTGAAATTTCTTAATGACCTGTGTCTCTGTAACCTCCACCCGATGATTTTGTGGGACTGTGCAATTAGGCATGTGAAATACTAATAGAGGGGATTGGCCAGTTTAGTTGCCATTCCCCAAGCTACAGGAGAGCTATTTCCCAAGCTGGATCAGATAGAATTCCTGGAACCATTAAGAAAGAAGAGCATTGAGCAGAGCATGTTCATGAAATCCTTATACCAATGTCAAAATAGGTTAAGGAAAATGGTGAGGTAGCTGACCTCTGCCGCCTAGCAACAGGTCTTGGGTTAGTGAGGAGTTGGGTTCTCCCTTGTGCAGCGAAAGGAGGTCAGATGTGTCTCCCATACGATTTTTCATGCTGTGCTTTTATTGGATTAGTAATGTTTGAAATTAAAGAAAAATCGGACTCTTGCATTGACAGAGTGATTATAGGTTGAACTTTTTACAGGGGGAGACTTGGGGGAAGTCAAGTGAGCCATTAGGTCTTAATGTCCTACGGGAGAGCTTTGGCGTCTTATTTTTTTTTTTTTTAGGCATCACTGCCCTCAGGTGGTGGGAGTAGGAGGCTCAGCCTTTGTTCCTGGGAGCTGGAATTGAACCTCCAACCCAGTGGGCCGCAGGCCCGCGCACAACCACTACGCCACCGGGGCTCAGCCCTTTGGCGTCTTCTTTGGAGCTGCATTTCACAGTTCAGAAAAGTGGAGGCTCCTCCTGTGCGTTGGCTCATTCCCTTCTTTTTCTGATCGAAATCTTGGTGATCTACTCGAATACTCAGAAAAGTTTTTCTGCCTTCATTGATCATTCACAGTAATATTTTTAGAGCCTATATTAATCATAATTTCTTTTTTTTTTTTTTAATCATAATTTCTTATACCTACTAGTTTGTATGTAATCTTAAAAGATCTGTAGTGCAGAGCCCCTGTGGCGTAAGTGGTTGAGTGCAAGACTGCGGCCCACAGGCTTGGCAGTTCAAATTCAGCAGCGGCTCTCCAGGAGCAAGGCTGGGTAGCTCCCACGACTACCAGAGGGCAGTGATGCAAAAAAAAAAAAAAGGGCGTGGGGGACTGTGCCCTGGTGGTGTAGTGGTTGTGCGCCGGACTGTGGCCCACTGGGATAGAGGTTTGATTCCAACTCCACGGAGCAAAGGCTGGGCCTCCCACTCCCACCACCTGAGGGCAGTGATGCCCCCCCCCCCCAAAAAAAAAAGATCTGTAGCATTTCTGATACTGTAAAATATTTTGTGCCCGGAAAATAGTTTTTGCTCCATAAAGGCTATCCAATATTTATTCATTATTTTAGGTCGTCAGTTATTTAGAGTAACTGGTGACTAGAATTTTTCCTAAACTTAATCAAGGTTGATCAGTTGGTAGAAATGGACCCAAATGCTACTCACCTAGCAGAAATTGATAGGCATATTTGGGAAGCTGTGAGTTATTGTCCTGAAATCTATGAAGAAAAAAAAGCCATTTGGACAACTCTCACTAATTTTCTAGATAAAAATTATCCCCATTACCAGACATAATTTTAGATGACCAAGAAGAACCTTCGACAAAAGGAGTTATCACAACTGACAAAATACTAAATCTAACTCTGCTTTGTCAGAGTAAATTTTTATGATTTGTGCATTTTTTATGGTAATACAGCCTTGCATTCTGAAAGTGAAGAGAACTTGAAGTCCTTCTTCTTAGTGAAGTTCATAGAATACATAGTCTTCAGTATAGATTACATCACAATATAAAGAAAAGAAAGATTCCCACAACTCTATCATTAAGCAATGTTTTGATGAATGGGGGAAAATATTGAAGTGGTCAAGGATTTTTCATTACTTCGTTCCATAATCAGTGCTCATTGAAGCAGCAAGAAATCAAACTCATTGGCCAAACCCTGCTTCAGAAGACCCTTTTAAAGTGTTAAAAAGCAAAGATAGAACATTTCAATACTGAAGAGAGAGAGAGTGAGAGAGTGTGTGTGTGTGTTAGTCTGGATAGACTAGAGAAATTCATGAAGACACTCATGTATAAGAAAGAGTTTTGGGCTGAGCCCCGGTGGCATAGTGGTTATGCGCGGAACTGCGGCCCACTGGGACAGAGGTTCAATTCCAGCAGTGGGGCTGGGCCTCTACTCCCACCACCGGAGAGCAGTGATTTACCCCCCCTCCCAAAAAAAAAAAAAAAAGAAAAAGTTTTATATAGAAGAGCAACTGTACATTAAGAAAGCATCCCGCCTCCCTAAAAAAGAAAACATCCCACCCCAGTCCAGTCCAAGGTCAGAAGTCCAATATTAGCCTACATGTCTGATACCAATCTTTAAAGTCCTTTTAACACTCACGAAACACATGCAATGATACCAAATGCAGAATGACCACAAGCCAGTGGGTAGAAGGTCTTTGAATCCACTGATGTAAGCATCTCAGCCTTGGCAGGAGTACTCCACGTGGCTTCTCTCGGTTCAGATTTCTGGCTGCATCAGGGTAGGTTCAGGTGGCTTCTCCTCAGGGATGTCTCACAGAGAACTATTCTTGTCAAGTCAAGTGTCTCAGTCAGCAAGTGTTGTCAGTAGAAAATCTCCAAAGACGTGAACTGAGAGAGTGCCTCTGACTCCAGGAAGGAATTACCACATTTCCCAGAATTCTCAGAAGGCCTTGCCCACACAGAGGTCTTATTGGCTATCTTCAGATTCACAGACTAGACCCCACCTCTACACTCTTAATCCTTAAATTGATACCAGATTAGGTGACTACCACAGTGTGCTTGATCCAAACCGTATTTTAATCACCCTCATGTGCCTGCAACAGTTAGACAATGGATAAGAAAGAATAAAGAAGAACTGATGTGTTTGAATTATGATGCTGGGGTGGGAGGAAATGTTTATATCTGCCGACAACTTCCAAAAGAATGGCCAAATTTGCCTTGGAGGAAGTAAAGCTATGGAAACCGGGTTGGTGTTTTTTGTCTGACATACTCTCGATACGTAGAAAGGGTCAGGGACAAAGAGGAACACCTTCAAAGAGATAGATTGACACAGTGGTTGCAAGAGAGAACTCCACAATAGCAGTGATTGTAAGATGGGTAAGAACTAATCCATGTTTCACTCTTGGCACTATGAATAGGAACTCCTGCAATGTCCTCTACCAACAACCACCACCAGAACAATATGTATTTAAGGATTCCTGGTGAAGGTGCAGTGGCTAAGCACTTGGCTGCCACCCAAAATGAGTTGGCAATTTGAACCCACTAACTCCTGGAAGAAAAAGTCTGCTTCTGTAAAGATATCAGCTTTGGAAAATTTGTAAGGGTTCTCTACAGTAAATCTAAATAACATCAACTCGATGGCAACAAGCTTGGAGATTATATAGATATAAATAATGTAAGTTTATATGTAATGTTTCCAATCCCAAGAGATAAGGATCAGGCTTATAAGGTTACTGATAATAGTCAATAATAATGGAAAATTTTAAAAAACTGACGTATATGAAAGGATCGGGCAGGGGATGGAGTAGGTGGGTACACTGATGTATATAAATAGCTCATTTTATTTTTTTAAACAATGTTTTCTTTGTCTTATTTTAAAATTTAGAGGAGTTTGGGAATATTTGTCTTCCAGGCTCATCAACAGAGCAGAAGAGCAGACCGCTTATTAGCTACAGGGAAATACGAAGAGGCTATTTCTTGTCACAAAAAAGCTGCTGGTGAGTATTCTTTTTTGTTTGTTTTTTGGGTTTTTTTTTTTTTGGCATCACTGCCCTCTGGTGGTGGGAATAGGAGGTCCAACCTTCACTCCTGTGGAGCTGGAATTGAACCTCCATCCCAGTGGGCCGCAGTCCCGTGCACAACCACTATGCCATCGGAACTCAGCCAGTATTCTTTTTTAAAATCCGAGGTTGCCTCAAAAAAAACTGTAGAAAGAGCTGAGCCCCGGTGGCATAGTGGTTGTGCACGGGACTGCGGCCCACTGAGATGAAAGTTCAATTCCAGCTCCACGGAGCAAAGCCTGGGTCTTCTACTCCCACCACCTGAGGGCAGTGATGCCCCCCCCCAAAAAAAAATTATAGGAAAGTACAATGAAATAATAATGGAATTTTCCTGTACACTCATAAGTGCCCTCTTCTTTTGTGTTTTCAGTAAAAGGTTATAGAGCAAATTAGGTTACCATTTGACAAAAAGTTTGGTGACATTGGTTACTGTTTCCACTATGTCTCACTCTTTGGCATGTGTTCTGTTTGTTTCATTACCAGGATATTTCTCTACCCGGGTGAGTTTTCATTTGAAGAAATATTGATTCTAAAACTGGAGAACAATTTTATTTCCCTACTGTCTTTTGACACTATGATGTGGCGTTGCCGTGCACAGAAAAGAAATAATAATTTAGATAAATGTTCTAATGAAAAGCTATTTTATTTTTATAATCCTAGTTGGTCTTAGTTACATGTGTATCACATATGTTAAAAGAATAAGGATATACTGTGCGGTTAGTGTTCAACGTAATGAACACAAAAGGTTCTTGTTAAACGACTTCCCTTATTTTGAAGATTTACATTAATATTGACCATTAAATATGCCATCATCCCTAGCCACTGTATTTAAGTTCTTAGGAGAAAGTAGTCTTTTGAGTCACATTAAGAAAAATTGTGGGCTGAGCCCCGGTGGCGTAGTGGTTGTGCGCGGGACTGCGGCCCACTGGGATGGAGGTTCAATTCCAACTCCACGGAGCAAAGGCTGAGGCTCCTACTCCCACCACCAAGGCAGTGATGCCTAAAAAAAAAAAAAAGACAAAAAAGAAAAATTGTGAACATAGAACTTAAATTTGACTAGTAAATTTTACATACCTGATTTGATTAGTAATTTAGGTCTGGTGGTTACAAATATCCTGTGGTATGTTCTGGAGGGGAGTTGGGGATAACATAATAGAAATCATTTTAAATAGTAGTAGCTCTTCCAGATTTTCTTAGTTTCCCTTTTTCACCTTTTAGTTAGTAGTAGCCTTGTGTCATATCTGTGGAAGCAGTTTTGCCAGAATAGTTAATTTTGTCTGAGATAAGCATTCCTGTCCTAAATTTCTGATGTGGCACATATTTCTTTCTGTTTTGAATATGTAGAGCAAATCTGGGTGCATGCAATCAATTTTAATTCTTTATTTTTTTAATCCCTTTTTAAAAAGACTTGTTTTTAAAAAACCATTGTGTAAAAAACATGTATATTTAAATATATACCTATATATAATATTTTTCATATATATGTGTGAAATACTTTAAGTGAGAATGTGACTCCCGTTAAATTTCAGTGAAAGGTTGTACAGCAAATTAGGTTCACATTTGACGAGTCGTTCAGTGACATTAGTTACTATTTTCACTGTGTTTTTTAAGCATTTTACTGGGGAACTCTTACAGACCGTATACAATCCATACATCAGTTAAATCAAGCACTTTTTTTTGGGGGGGGGGCAATCACTGCTCTCCAGTGGTGGGAGTAGGAGGCCCAGCCCCACTGCTGGAATTGAACCTCCGTTCCAGTGGGCCGCAGTCCCGCGCACAACCACTACGCCACCAGGTCTCAGCCGCACATTTGTACATGTTACCATCATCATTTTTTTTCTTTTGTTGGTTTTTTTTTGGGGGGGGGACATCACACCATCATTTTCAAAATATTTTTATCTACTTGGTATCAGCCTGTCTCTCTCTCTTGCGCGCGCTTTCTCTCTCTCTCTCTCTCTCTCTCTCTCTCTCTCTGTTAAGCAGTTTTAAAGTGTTCTTGGAAAGCAAAGAGATCTCAAATTTGGCTACTTGAACCTTTTCTCTCTTTTACTAGTTTTATTGGCATGTATTTCACGTATCATGCAATTTAATCATTCAGTTACATTAAGATTTGTACAAACATTGTCACAATCCATTTCAGAACATTTTCTTTTACTCGTTGTTGTTGATCCCCTATCTCCCTCTGATATGCCCCTATGTAATTATTAATCCCTTTACTGTCTCTACAGAGCTGTCTATCCTGGATTTCATATATGGGATTTTTTTTTATTAAATTATTTTATTGAGGGTTCGTACATCACTTTTCACAATACATAAATAAACATACTGTGCCAGGCACCTTCACATGTCCGCTGTTATTAACGTTCTCCAGTCATCCGCCTTTTCCCTCAAGCCCCTAGTATCCGCTTTTTCTTCCCTTCCCATCTTCCCTTGCTCTCTCCTTTCCACCAACCCTCAATACTTTATAAATTATGATTGTCATATCTCACACTGACCGACCTTTCCTCCAACCCACTCCCCTGATGCCCATCCTTCAAATAGGAGCCTATATGTATAACCTTGCAGTTGGTTCCATCTCTCTTCCCTACCCTCTCTCTACCCTTCCAGCAGACCCAGTCTAACCACTGGCCCAAAAGGGCTCATCCATCCTGGTCTCCCCATATCTCCAGCTCCCCTCTCCACCAGTGTACCTTCTCCAGTCCATCTGAATTTGTAGGGTAGAGTTGGGACCATGATGGTTGGGGGGGAGGAAGGCTTCAGGAACTAGAGGAAACTTGTATGCATCATCGCTGCCCCTTGACTGGTCTGTCTACTCCCCGTGACTCCCCTGTAAAGGGGTGACCAATTACCCACCAGTGAGCCTTAGGTCCCCACCCTGCTCTCCCCCTCATTCGTAATGATGTGATTCTTCTTATTTGGTGCTCGATATTTGCTCCCTTTGGCCCCTCTTGATCACACAGACTGGTGTGCTTCTTCCATGTGGGCTTTGCTGTTTCTGCGCTGAATGGCGACAGGATTATCTTCCAGTCTTTGAGACTCCAGATGTTCAGTCATTTGATAGCTGGGCACCATCGTTTCTTCTACCCTGTTTGCCTCTCTATCCATTTGTCTTCAGTGATATTGGGAGTCAATCGGTCCATTGATTTTGATTTTTGTTCTTTGATGTCTGATACCTGATTGTTTCAGCACCTCATGCTCACACAGGCCATATATGGGAATTTATACATAACACAAACAGTAAACTAGTAAACAAAACAACCAACTGGACTAGACAAAGCATAGAAAATGTTTTGATGAAACAAAACATGCAAAAAAACCTCAATAGAAAAGAAAGCAGAGGCTGAGCCCCGGTGGCGTAGTGGCTGTGCGCGGGACTGCGGCCCACTGGGATGGAGGTTCAATTCCGGCTCCCAGGAGCAAAGGCTGGGCCTCCTACTCCCACCACTAGGGCAGTGATGCCTAAAAATAAAAGAAAAAGAAAAGAAAGCAGAATATTAAAAACTAAAACAGCTTTCTAATGGGTCTGGATGTAGATGAAATGATAAGGAATTACATTTTAATCACATCTTTTCTAATCATGAATAGTGTACTTGTAAAGCAAGTTATGGTACAGACACAGCTATATAGAGGTAAGATAGGAAACTACATATCAAAGCAAAAAGGCTCTCAGAGGCACCCAATTTTTAAGCATAACCAAAAGGAAAAAGTCACATCCGCATACTGTTGGAATAAAAGATTAGAAGTTGTGGATAAACAAGAAACTTCAGTGCGAAGTATGGGTGGCCGCTTGTTTACTCAAGCTTTTAAGACCCCAGATGCTACAGGCTACATCTTTTGAAAACCGGGCACTATTAGCTGTCTTCAGTGATCATGTTGGGAAGGTGAGCATCAAGTAATGCCAATTTAATAGAACAAAGTGTTCTTGCACTGAGGAAGTACTTGAATGGAGGGTCAATGCCTATCTGCTGTTCTACTACTGAGCCTATAAGTATATGTTTGTTCGACTTTTATTTTTTTCTCCCCACCCCCACCCCAATAAAATGAGAAAGAATCCTTAGGCACAAACTTTTGACTGGAAAGATATCTGGATTTAATTTTATAATAATGTTTTGTTAATTATGCTGGGTGTTTTAATTTTTCATTTATTTTTATTGTTTAAAATCATTTTATTAGGGGCTCCTACAGCTCTTAATGCATACATCTGTTGAATCAAACATATTTGTACATATGTTGCCATCATCATTTACAAAACATTTTCTACTTGAGCCCATGGTACAAGCTCCTTCCCCCCCCCTTCCTCCTATGAATCTTTGATCGATTATATATTAGTATTTTGTATTTTAATACTGTCGTATTCCTTCCCCCACTCTCTATTATGCGTCCCACTTGGGTGGTGGGCTATATATCCCACCTTGCGGTGGTTCCCCCTTTCTCTCCCTTGCCCTTCCCCAACCATTCCCTTCTCTTAAGATGTCAATATTTCTACTACTGTTCCTGAGGGGGCTTAACCTAAATTCCATTTGTTGAGAGTGCATAATTTTTTTAAATTATTTTTTTAAACAAAGAAGCTAAGGGGGGCTGAGCCCCGGTGGGGGGCTGAGCCCCGGTGGCGTAGTGGTTGTGCGCGGGACTGCGGCCCACTGGGATGGAGGTTCGATTCCGGCTCCCAGGAGCAAAGGCTGGGCCTCCTACTCCCACCACCAGGGCAGTGATGCCTTAAAAAAAAAAAAGAAGCTAAGGAAAACAAGCCCGCTCACTGTTGAACTGACCTGTTGGGTGGTGGGAGCCGCCCCTGTGCGCGCAGAGACTGAGAGCAAAGCCCCGTCTTGCGCGTGTGAAGTAGCTCGTGGGTTTGAGCTGAGCCATGGCTCCATTGTGGCTCCGAATATTTTTTCAGGAGGCCAAAATTTTGTTGCCGAGATAGTCAGATGGGTCAAATGTCACTGATAATGTCTTGCTGCTTTTGTGAGCATAATAATAGGATTTTTTTTATAGTTTTTTTTGTTTGTTTAAGTTTTACTCTTTTTTTTTTTTTTTTGCGGGCATCACTGCCTCTGGTGACTCCTGAGAGCTGCCGCTGGATTTGAACCGCCAAGCCTGCGGGCTGCAGTTCTGCACTCAACCACTTACGCCACCAGGGCTCAGCCCTTTACTCTATTTTTTTAACTAGGTTTTGTTATCTTCCCACTAAAATCTTTAGCTGTTTTTGTTTTTAGCTGTTTTTTGTTGTATTTGTTGTTGTTTTTTGGTATCACTGCCCTCAGGTGGTGGGAGTAGGAGGCCCAGCCTTTGCTCCTGTGGAGCTGGAATTGAACCTCTAATCCCAGTGTCCCGCGCACAACCACTACGCCACCGGGGCTCAACCCGTTTTTAGCCGTTTCAAGGACAAAAATTTTCAAAATGTGGCATTTGATGACTTCTGATGCTCTGTTTTTTTGAGAAGTGAAGAATTATTTTAAGACAGTAAGGGTTTTTTCCTTTTTTAAAGCTGTTGCTTTTTTCATTTGATCTGATTGCCATAAAGTAGAATTACTTACAACACTGTTTTGTCTTATGATAACCATTTCTACTATTCTTTGATGTGTGAGCTATAAAATGGCATGACTTATATAGTAATGTGTCCCTCTTTCTTACCAGCATATCTTTCTGAAGCCATGAAGTTGACACAGTCTGAGCAGGTGAGACATTTCTTACTTTGTAACAAGGGTTGGAAGGGGTTTGTGGAGATTCTAAGTGCAGGTGACATAAGTGGTTGTGCTCCCCTCAAAAAGGTGCTGCTCAGCTGGGGAGGGGAGGGGCTTCAGAAAGGAATGCAAAGCTAAGGGAACTGTTGATGCCTACGATGACAAAAACTTTTGTCCTTTTTGCTACTGCTTTCTCAACAGATGTTAATTGGTCAGAAACGTGCTTTCTGGTAGAGACAGACCCATTTAGTGCTTTTCTGAGCGTAGTTCCATTTTATCATCCGCTCACAGTGAATGAAAAAGCATGCTGGGCCAGGGGAATATCGATTGGATCTGCCTTACCTTTTGAAAGGGAATATAAAGTTGTTAGTTTCCCATTGTTTTTCTTGAATTCTTTAGAATCCTGGCACTTTAAATTTTGTTTCACCTATAGTCTAATTGTTGTTGTTGTTCTTTGTTGCTTGCTTGGAGAGAGCCTTCTTGGTCTTTAAAAATACTTTTATCCAAATCTACCAGTACCGAGGAGGTAGTAATTATTTACCTGCAGAGATTTCTGCAAGAGAAAACAAGATTTTATTCAGTTCTTCAGTGGAAAAGCAATCAATTCCTCAGGCTAAGTTAGGGTCTGTCTCTTGCACTGACTGTGTAGACCCTGTGTTTGCACTGAGCCTCCTAAGCACACTGTTTGTAGGGAAACAGCCTTTTTAGCTGGTGTAGAATTCAGAGGATTTCTAATGTCAAGTGAAGTCTATAATACTGTAAAAGGGTACTTAAAATCTAACATGATCTGCTCTGGTGTGCTCATTGGAATTGAACTTCCAAATTGCTGAATGAATGCTGTTTTGTGAGTAAAATTGTTGGCTTATCCAGAAAAATACCTGGTTAAACTTGAAGGGAAAAAAAATTGAGGTCTCCTGCATTGAAACAAAGCATTTTAACCCTTCAATGGCAGAATTTTTAATTTCAGGAAAAAACAATTTTTTGGTTTTTATTCTTTATCACGCTACAATGCGTGACTAGTGATCTGCATTTGTACTAATAAGTGCGATGATTTCATTTGACATCATGATCGGCTCCAAAAGCTTTATAATTTCTGTACCAGTTACGTTTGAATTAAATGTTAGGGAAACTTGCTCACCGTTATAGGGCTAACAGTTAAAAGTTATTCAGAAAGAAGGTTCTTGGGGTAGTATTTAATAGGACTTTACTAAAGTAACTTAAAATTCTTTAAAATATTAAACTATATAAATTGTGCCTTTCTATGTTACAGGCCCATTTATCACTGGAATTGCAAAGGGACAGCCACATGAAACAGCTCCTGCTCATCCAGGAGAGGTGGAAGAGGGCAAAGCGGGAGGAAAGACTGAGAGCCCAGCAAAACCCAGACAAGGATATAGCCACTCACCTTCACACTTCTCACAAGCCCTCTGTCGAAGATTCGGAGGGCCAGAGCCCGCTTCTTTCTCAGAAGTACAGCCCGTCCACAGAGAGGCGCCTGCCCGAAGTTCAGGGGCTCTTTGACAGGGATCCAGACACACTGCTGTTTTTACTTCAACAAAAAAGAGAGCCAGCAGAGCCATGTATCGGAAGCAAAGCCCCGAAAGATGATAAAACAATTATAGAGGAGCAGGCAACCAAAATTGCTGATTTGAAGAGGCATGTGGAATTTCTTGTGGCTGAAAATGAAAGATTGCGGAAAGAAAACAAACAGCTGAAAACAGAAAAGGCCAGACTTCTTAAAGGTCCGATAGAAAAGGAGCTGGATGTAGATACTGATTTTGTAGAAAAATCAGAGTTATGGAGCTTGCCACCACATTCAGAAACCGCGACAGCCTCTTCTACCTGGCAGAAGCTTGCAGCAAATACTGGGAAAGCCAAGGACATTCCAATTCCCAATCTCCCTCCCTTGGATTTTCCATCTCCAGAACTTCCCCTCATGGAGCTCTCTGAGGATATCCTAAAAGGACTCATGAATAACTAAAAGGGATGGCCATGAAGAACGAAAAAGAACAAAAGGGAAAACCACATGCCAGAGTGATTCTAGAACTGCCTCACCTTCTGGCACGCCCTGCAGCAGAGCCATTGCCAGGACTTTGGGCAACAGTCACTGTGAAATAGGTTACATACGATTCCCGACATGGCAGACACCAAACTTTTGGAGGCTCACTTTCTCCTGATACAAACCAAATGGCTACCTGGAATTAATTTTCAAACAACAATTACTTTTCTTATCTGCAGGGTTAAAATGTGTAAAAATATGTTATGTGTAACTAATCTTTAATGCCATAAATGATAATGCAAACCTAAATAATATGATAGCCTGAGAGGCTGCCTTGTATCTGAAACATTCTTTCTGTCATGCATTGATGGTCTGCATTTGTTCTGCACATTTTGTTTGTTTAAATGAGGCGTGAGATACCTTCCTAGATGAAACTATATGTGCCACACTTTGCACTACTCATGATGATAACCTCAAGACTATCAGGAGAAATATGTAAATTTCAATTCTATGAAGAACAGAACCAAATTATTAGTTATGCTTTTTTAAAAAAAAATACCAGTTTACATAATTAATCAGGGTGCATTTTAAGTTCTAACTTGTTTCTTGTGTAATGAAATGCATCACTTGAAAATGCTAAGGAACTATCCTTTTGTTTTTAATGATGCATGAATGGAAGTAATGCTAGTTGGCAGTATTTGGTTATAAGAAAAATCAATAAAGTAATTGTGTTTTATACCCTTGTTGAATGTGGTTGGTAGTTAAGAGGCAGGTTTTGTATGACCTCTGTTTGTTGTAAAGTTCGGATATGAGTTTGCATAGATGCAGTCAAATAATGAATTTTGGTGTGGTGACTATCTTCAGGGATTTTCTCTCCATTTCTCTGATAGGGAAATAGGAGACAGGAATTCTTGAACTTGAAATGTGTTCCCAAATACTCAGGGCTACTCCAGGACAGAGGGTGCTGGCTCATCAGGTGCCAGCCATCCTAGTGGAGCCCAATGGCCAGGAACATTCTCCCTACAGAGTCTGAGAACATTTCAGGACAGGGAAGAGGAGAGGCGGAGCTGTGAGCACAGTATCTCGGCACAAGCCATGGGTGTCTTCAAAGCCTGGACTCCGCTTACCGTGTGGGAGTGCGGGGCAACAGAAGTACAGAGGAGCTGCCTCCTTGGGGGAATCTCAGAC
Source organism: Nesogale talazaci (assembly GCA_004026705.1). Lineage (NCBI taxonomy): Eukaryota > Metazoa > Chordata > Mammalia > Afrosoricida > Tenrecidae > Nesogale > Nesogale talazaci. Next base: position 366,047 of record PVJH01000169.1, on the reverse strand, counting down.
AGACAGACAGACAGACGGTGGGTGGAGGGGAGGAGTTTAGGCTCTTGTACTTGATTAATATAAGTGGGATCAGGTGAGGGCAACCATTCAGATGTCATTTTTTCCTGTTGTGTCTTGATATAGATGAAACCAAAAACTAGCTTTTAAAATAACTTGAAAAGTTCAGTTCTGTTGAAAGTTAAATGTTAACTTAATTTGTCCATCTCAGTGTTATGTTATCGTAGACCCTGAGAAATCTTGCTTGCCTAACCTTATAAAACTTGAGATTAAGTTTGTGCCAAAAATAAACTATTTTACTAGTTTAAGCCATTTTTCTTTTAACGAATGATATGTTTGACACGAGCATTTTCTAATCCTACCCCTTCCATCAAACCTTCCCTCCCAGTAATTTGATATGCATTGTTCAGGACTTTTTGTATGCATTTCCACTAAAAAATGCAAGTTAAACAGACTGCTCTTTATTTCTTCATTGTTGCTGAAGCTCATTTCCACTATTTAGTACTCTTCTATATAAATTTTGTGTCATTAGAATGAAAGTGCCGGGCTGAGCCCCGGTGGCGTAGTGGTTGTGCGCGGGACTGCGGCCCACTGGGATGGAGGTTCGATTCCGGCTCCCAGGAGCAAAGGCTGGGCCTCCTACCCACCACCAGGGCAGTGATGCCTAAAAAAAAATAAAAAAAATAAAAAAATAAAAAAAAAAAAAAAGAATGAAAGTGCCTTTGGTCAGAAATACACAGCCCTGCATAAGAGTTGGACTACCAGCTTCAAGGCCAGCCATTCAAACGCCACCAAACATAAAACTATTGCTTCCAGGGCTTCAAAACCTTAGAAAGTGTTTGTAAGTAGTAGAGTCATTCTGAGTTGGCATCAACCCAATGGGAGTGGGTTTGGATTTGGGTTTGGTGTTACATCGTATGCCAAGGTTTTTAGCTACTTTTATTCATCTGTAAGACTTAGGCTCTGAGCACTTGGCTTATCTATTGGCTATGATTTTTAGGTCTTCTCTTAGTCTAACAGTGGTTCTCAACCTGGGGGTCGCAACTCACAGGGGGTCAAACAGCCCTTTCACAGGGGTCTCCGGATTCATAACAGTAGCAAAATTACAGTTAAGAAGGAGCAATGAAAAAAATTAATAAATAAAAAAAAAAAGTAGTAATCTTATGGGGCTGAGCCCAGGTGGTGTAGTGGTTGTGTGCGGGACTGCAGCCCGCTGGGATGGAGGTTCAATTCCAGCTCACAGGGGCAAAGGGTGGGCCTCCTCCTCCCACCACCTGAGGGCAGTGATGCCCCCAAAAAAAACAAAAACAAACAAACAAAGTAATCTTATGGTTGGGGGCGACACGAAACATTAGACTACACTTGAAAATGCGCTCTGCCTCTCAAATTGCTCCAGCACCCAGTACAACCTGGTTCCTTCTCTGTGCTCAGTTGGGGCCTCAAAGCTTGTTGATGCCATTGGGTCATAGCAAGCCCATGTGATCAGCTTCCACTGCACATGGGGCTTTCTTGGCTGTATATCCTCCACAAAAGCAGGGAGCCAGAGTGGCTGTTTAAGAAGAACGTATCTCCCACCCGCCGAGCTGCTGCCAAACCATTGTGCCACCAGGCTTCCTGTCCAGGTAATTGCCAGCTGTGAAAAACCCAGAATGCTTAGTCCTGAGTTCTCATTTTCAGCTTTTTGGAAATTCAAAACAAGCACTGTTTTTTTTTTTTTTTTTTAACAAATAGGCATATAGCAGACTGCTATGGTTACCACAAACATCCCATATTACAATGGAAACTTGGACTCACTTGAACTCTTGTGGAGCGTAATTTTCCCTCTGGCTCCTTTAACTTCACTTTTTACTGTTGTGCTCCAGTCTCTCTTAGCTTCCCAGAGAAGTGTAGCGTGTGAAAACAAGATGCCCTCTTCGGAAGTGTCATTTTTCACTTTGGTTCTGTGGTGAAAACTCGATAGATGAAGAAAAGCAGTGGATAAAAGACAGTACTCTTTTAACAACCTATTTGAAGAGACAGGACGTTAGCCATAATAATAGCTACATCATTCTAGGCCAATAGGTGCTATGTAAAAATCATTTTGTTATAGCCTCAGACCTGGCAGAGCAAGCAGAATGGCTATTTAAAAAGAATTATCTCCAGGTTAATTGTGGCCCAGTTGGCGTCATCCCTTGGAGGGCCACTGCTGAACAATAATGCCATCTGGTGGACAGTAAGAAGCTGTTCTGGTGTTTGTTGGGTAATTAGCCTGACCGGGTAATCTGTTTCAAGGTTGGGTTTGTGCTAATGAGTGACACGGGAGAATTGGAGTTTGAGTGAGGTCTTACCTTTCCTAGTGTAGAACAGATGGGGAACTCTAAAGGAAAATGAAAGCGGCTTCAATACCTGGTTCAGGTTAGTGCAGAGCAGGGACTGTGTAGCACTGTATATTTGCTTTCTGTCTTGACTTGGCCTTTCGAACCTTGCTGCTTGGGTTTTGTCACAAAAATTATAATCTGCAGAGGAGAAGCAGCTGCATCTCCCAGGAGGTTATGGTAAGTTAGCAGCAAGGACTGGCTAGCTTGGGAGAGGTTTGGAATCTGGAGAATTAGGCAGCAGCCAAAGCAGGTCTGAAGTAATTTCCCCCCATTCTGGGGAGAAGGATCCACTGAATAGTTGGCTTTGGTTCAGGGTACAGGATGACCTGGGCTTTACAAAGGTAAAAATCCATAGTCACTAATAAATACCCTGTAGTGAATGGGCCGTAGAAATATACATAGACACCAGGGCAGTGATGCAAAAAAAAAAAAAAAGATACAGAGAAAACACCTCTGTTTAGTGCATTTGAGTAGTGTAAATTGAAGTATTTGCATCAAATACTTGAAGAACACCATTTAGCCTGCCATTAAAACAAAGACACTTTGTTTGCCATTACAACTAGTAGACTTCCAGCATTCATGGAAACAGGAGCAGGCGTTAGGATGGGGGGGAGGGGTGACTTTCTAGGTTAGAGAACAGCAAAAACATGTTCGAAATGAAGAGGAACTGAGTAAATATGGATCAATGATAGCGACACAGTTTTTGTTTTGTAAGTTCTTAGTTAAGAGGAAGATAAGGGGAAATCAAGTGGATTAATCTTTCATGAAAATGAAGGGGTTGTGGTCAGACCATGTTAGAATGAGGAATACTTGGAATAGGACCATAGATACTAGGGTTTCTAGTACCTAAAAAAGTGGACCCAGAGCCACTTTCTATGGTTCTTTTCTTGCTGCTTGCTTAATATGGGAACTAAATCAGAAACGAGGTCGAGTACTCCAGGTCTAACCAGGATAACAGGTATGGGAATTAAGGATATGAATGAGATGATGATACTGAAAGTAATCAGGTGGCTGAGCCCTGGTGGCGTAGTGGTTGTGTGCTGGACTGCGGCCCACAGGGTTGACAGTTCATATCCAGCAGCAGCTCTCCAGGAACAAGGCTGAGCTTCCTACTCCGACCAGGGCAGTGATCACACACACACACACACACACACACACACACACACACACTCAAAATCCAGGAAGACAAAGGCTATGATAGGAATAGTTGGATAATTGAGGAGAGTAGTATTAAGGGACTGATGTCTCCTGTAAGTCCAAGGAAAAGGGTAAGTTTGGAAGGGAAATGATAGTTTATGTAGACTTAGCCGAAAGAACCAGGTAACTTTTATGCCTAAGTATTTGGAGAAGAATCTGGTTCACAGCAATCCCACTCCCCACAAACAGACATGGCAGCCCTAAGACACACCTACTTTTTTCTTTTTAACAGACTGAAAAAATTCAAACTAACAATATTGCAAGATTCTATGGGCAAAATATTGAATGATGCTTATGGAAAAAAATACAGTCACTGTATCAAAAAAGTAGTCATTTCACTGAAGAGATCGCATGTGAATACAAACCAATGGTGCTGAAGGAAGACGTTCAAGCTGCACTGAAAGCATGAGCCAAAACCAAGGTTCCTGACATGGAAGGTGGACCACTTGCAGTATTTCAGTTAGCTGACAAAGCACTGGAAGCACTCATCTATGCCAGGAAATTTGGAGGACAGCACATGACTAACTGGAAACATCCATTTTTGTAGCCATTCCCAAAAAAGATGACTCAACAGGATGCTCAAATTAAACAACAATGTCATTGATAGAACGGGCAAGTAAAATTTTGCTGAAAATTATCCAGTGATCGTTGCAGTAGTACATTGACAGGGAGCTGCCAGAGGTTGGGGTTGAATTAAGAGTGGATGTGGCCTTCCACCGCGGCAGCCATCAAAGAGGAGTCACCATGGCTGTGCGGTCTCCTATGGCCATGGGCCTCGACATGGGCCACACGGTGACCAAGAATGTGAGCAAGCCGAGGCCCAGCTGCTCAGTGGGCACCTGACCAAGCACACCAAGTTCATGTGGGACATGATCTGGGAGGTGTGTCGCTTTGCACCCTACAAGTGAAGGGCCCTGGAGCAGCTCGAGGTATCCAAGGACAAGCGGGCACTTCATCAAGAAACGGGTGGGGACACATCTGGGCCAAGAGGAAGAGAGAGGAGCTGAGCAACGTGCTGGCCGCCATGAGGAAGTCCACTGCCAAGGACTGAGTGTTGCAGTGTTCATGCCCCAGCACCCCCTCAATAATGAGCATTTCCAGAAATAGAAAAGTGGGTGTGGAACAAGGGTTATCATTTCTTTTTTTAGGCTTCACTGCCCTCAGGTGGTGGGAGTAGGAGGCCCAGCCTTTGCCCCTGTGAGCTGGAATTGAACCTCCATCCCAGTGGGCTGCGGTCCTGTGCACAACCACTACGCCACCGGGACTCAGTCCGGGTTGTCATTTCTAATGGCAGATGCATCTTAGCTGAAAGCAGAGAATACCAGACAGGTTTACTGGCATTTATTGACTATGCTAAGCATTAGATGGTGTGGAGCCTAACAAACTATGGAAAACCTTGAGAAAACTTGCAGAACCTGTCCATGTATCAAGAGGCAGTTGTGCTAACAGAACAGGGGAACGATGCTTGGTTTAAAATCTGGAAAGGTGAAACAATCAGGAAAGGTGTACATCAGGGTTGTATCCTGTCACCATACTTTTCAGCCTGTATGCTGAGTAAATCATCAGGGAAGCTGGATTAATAGGAAGAAGAATGTGGCATCGGGGTTGAGGATGAGTTATAACAACCTGCTGTATGCAGAAGGAAGCACTCGTCTGCCAGAAAGTTTGGAAGACAGCTACTTGGCCAACTGACGTGAAGATACTTGTGCTCATTCCACAAAATAAAGGGTGACTCAACAGAACGCTCAAAATACAGGATGAGGCTGAGCCCCGGTGGTGTAGTGTGTGCAGAACCGAGGACCACAGGATTGGCAGATCAAATCCAGCAACAGCTTTCTAGGAGCAAGACTGGACTTCCTACTCCCACCAGAGGGCAGTGATGCCCCCCCCCAAAAAAAAATACAGGATGATATGATTGATAGTGCACACAGGTAAGGTTTTGCCGATCATCCAATAATGGATTTTATCCTCACCATATCTGTTCAATCTATATGCTGAGGAAATCAGAAAAGCTGGATTGCAGCATTAGGATTGGAGGAAGGCTTATTAACAACCTGCCATACGCAGATGACACAGTCTTGCTTGCTGGAAGAAGGAAGTTAAGCATTTGCTGATGAAGATTAAGAATTCAGTCTGGACTGCAGCCCACTGGGTTGGAGGTTCAATTCCAGCTCCCAGGAGCAAAGGCTGTGCTACCTACTCCCACCACCTGAGGGCAATGATGCCTAAAAAATAAAAAAGAATTCAGTCTGAATCACAATGTAAGGGAGATCAAAATCCTCACAGCTGCACCAATAGCTTTACATTAAGATAAAAGGGGAAAAGGTTGAAGTTGTCAAGGATTTTATCCTAGTTGGATCCACAATCAATGCTCATGGTAGCAGCCGTCAAGCCCAAAGGATGCAGTGCATTGGGTAAAGGTGATACACAGGACCTCTTGAAACTGTTGAAAAGCAAGTTACAGTTTCTTTGAGGGTACACCTGACCCAAACCAATGTATTTTCAACTACCTTATGGGCATGTGAAAGTTGGACATTGAATTAAGGAGGACTGAAGAGTGTTCAAACTGTGCTGTAGAAGAACATGGACTGTCACGGAAGAAAAACATCTGCCTTGGAAGACAGACGGCCAGAATGCTCCTTAAAGGCAAAGATGGTGAGAGGGCTGAGCCCCGGTGGCGTAAGTGGTTGAGTGCGGAACTGCAGCCCGCGGGCTTGGCGGTTCAAATCCAGCAGCGGCTGGGTAGCGCCCACGACCTCCAGAGGCAGTGCTGCCCCCACACACACACACACACAAGGGCAAAGATGGTGAGACAATCTCGTGGACTTTGGATATGTGTCATCAGGAGAGATCACTCTCTGGCGAAGGCCATCATGTTTGGTGCAGCAGGGCCGTGGAAAGGAGGAAGGCTCGTGTCTGTGGACTGAGAGAGGCTGCAGCGACAGCTCACGTGAAGAACGACTGAGCACGGCCAGGCCGGGCAGTGCTTCACTCTGTTGTGCACAGGGCTGCACCAAGTTGAAATCGACTGTGGCAGCCAATGGTAACATATGTATGATCTTGGTCTCTAATTTTCAGCTTCATTAAATATAGTTATTTAATGGTAGATCAATTTATGGTATTTATTGGAAATGTTCACTTAAAACAGTATGATAGACTAATCTTTTAATTATATAAAATTTTTATAGAATGACCTCTGTTCTAACTTGGTAAATGCATAGGAGAGTTACGGGAAGAGAAGCAGTCATAGTAGCTGCTCTGGGAAGTACGAGTGCTCCTTTGTTAGCTCCACTTGTTGGCACTCATAAATGCCATACAGTCACACGTAGCCGTGGCGCAGCTATGGGTTAGGCATTGGCCACTTGCCAAGCCTGCAGTTAGAAAGCACAAGGTGCTCGATGGGAGAAACATGAGGCTGTCGGAGCCCTAAAACCTTTACAGTCACAAAAGCCCTAAGAAGGTCTGGTTTGACCTGATGGCCATGGGTTGTTTGGAGTTGGGGTAAATCCAAAAGTATGGTTACTGTGGTTCCAGTTCTCTCACACATACATGGGTTTGTTACCAATAAAATGTGTTGAAACATACCTGCAGTGAGAGAATTAGTGGATCCTGTTCAATGTTCTCAGAGGTTACAGAGTGAGTGGGGAACTAAGTTTTCCGTAGTTCCCCCACTTACATCACCGGGGCTCAGCTCAGTATAAGCTCCTCTTAAAAAAAAGCTCCTCTTTCCCCTCCCCCCCTTTTTAAAAAAATGAATCATTTTATTGGGTACTCATACACCTCCCCTCATGATCCATACATACATCAATTGTATGCAGGCCTCATTTGCACACTTGTCGCCATCATCACTCTCAAATGCTTTAAGAACATTGAAAACTGCATTGGTGAGAAAACGTTGAGAAAAGCTGCACGGAGGCACTTTTCCATCATGCCAATGCGCCTGCCCATTCTTGGAGGGTACCGAGGGCTGTCCTAGAAGATTGTTGTTGGAGACTGTAGCCCTACTCTACGGTCCTGATCTTGCCCTTTCGGACTTCCTTTTGTTCCCCAAAGCCAAAGAGCATTTCAAAGGAACACAATTTGACTTTCCTGAGAGTGCCCCAACTGTCATTTTGGTGACGTGTTCCTTCAAACTTGCAGAATCCTTTGGGGGAAGGGTTAAAGATGCAAACACCACCTGCAGAAGTGTAGAGACCCAAATGAAGCTATGTTGAGAAACAACAGCGTCACGATTTAATTTTGTTTAAAAAAGGATTCCATGTTTCTGTAGAAATACTTTTTTTTTTTTTCATTTTGTTTTGTGGGCATCACTGCCTCTGGAAGTCATGGGCACTACCCAGCCGTGCTGGATTTGAAGTGCCAATCCCGCGGGCTGCAGTTCCGCACTCTACCACTTACGCCACCGGGGCTCAGCCCCGTAGAAATACTTTTTAATGTATCCTAACTATCTTATCTTGATAAAGGAAAAATAATGTCTGAAACTCCAGTTTTTTTTAATTTATTGGGGGCTCTTACAGTTATTATAACATTCAACACACATGTTGCACACATGTTGCCACATTAATTTCCAAACATTTTCTACTTGAGCCCTTGGTATAAGCTCCTCTTTTTTAGGGGTGGGGGGTGCATCACTGCCCTCTGGTGGTCATGGGAGCTACCCAGTGCTGCTCCTGAGATCCGCCACTGGATTTGAACTACCAAGCCTGCGGGCCGCAGTCCCACACTCAACCACTTACATCACCGGGGCTCAGCCCGATATAAGCTCCTCTTAAAAAAAAAAAAAAAAAAAAAGCTCCTCTTTCCCCTCCCCCACTTTTTAAAAAATGAATCATTTTATTGGGTACTCACACACCTCCCCTCACAATCCATACATACATCAATTGTATGCAGGCCACATTTGCACACTTGTTGCCATCATCACTCTCAAAATATCCTCCCTTCACTTAGAGCCCCCAGTTCCAACTCCCCATATTTCCTTTCCTCCCTACCCCCGTGGACCTTAAATAATTTACAAATTGTTATTTCATATCACACACTGTCCAATGTATCCCTTCACTCCCCTGTTAGCCATGCCCCAAAGAGGAGGTTATATGTAGATCCCTGAAATTGGTTCCCCCTTTCTACTCCATCATCCCTCCACCCTCCCAGTCTCACCACTCCCATCACTCGTCCTGAGGGCTATCCTACATTCCCCATATTTCTGACTCCAGTGTACATCCCCCGTTCTAACTCCAGCAGTTCTTAAGATTAAAAAGTAATTTGAGCTTCAATGAATTAATGGTCATCCCTGACTAAATTCACATTCCGATCTGTACTGGATTATGCTTTGAGCTGCTAACCACAAGCTCAGCAGTTCACACCCATCACTCCAGGGCGGGTGGTGGGGGTGAGGGAGATGGAGTTTTCGGCTGCTGTTAAGATATGAGGGGTACCCCCCCCAAAAAATAAAACAATTGCACTGGACTGAGCTGAGCTTTCATAGTACACATTTCTCCTTGTAGGCTAGCATCGAGCCACTCAATGCAACCAGTGGCATCACCTGGAAAGGTTCTCTCTGGTCATAGTGAATTTTTCCATAAAAACATTTTCACTCAAACCTCGTTTTCTTGTGATGGTCAATTTCAATGAACAGTGTGCAGCTGTGGAATTTTGTTTCCTGCTCAGGAAAAATGCCACAAAAACTGTTGTGATGTTGAACACAGCTTACAAGGACAGTGTTATGGGAAAAATTCATGTGTGCCAGTGGTTTTCTTATTCAAAAAAGATGAAATGTTGATAAATGACCAACCTCGTTCTGGACATCCTTCAACCTCTTAAACAGACAAAATATGTCTATTTTTTTTCGGGGGGGGGCGCCAATCACTGCTCTCTGGTGGTGGGAGTAGGAGGCCCAGCCCCACTGCTGGAATTGAACATCCATCCCAGTGGGCCGCAGTCCCGAGCACAACCACTACGCCACCGGGGCTCAGCCCAATATGTCTATTCTTAAGTGCATATGGAGTTCGTTCCACCAGGTCAGACTGTTGCATCAAGTTTTCTATTTAGAGGTTCTGAAAAGATTATGTAACAGTGTGCAACCAAAAAGGCCTGTTTGTGGCAGACGGGGGACTGGTATTGCCACATAGCAATCTCAGTGCACCCATTTTTGGCAAGAAACAGCATGTTTTCCTTGCCCCACACACCTTGCCTTACCTTGCTAGGGTTCTCTAGAGAAACAAAACCAGGACACTAATAATTATACATATTATATATGATTATATATTATATTACATATATATTTAGATAGATAACATAAGAAATAAAGTTGGGCTGAGCCCTGCTGGCGTAGTGGTTGTGCGCGGGACTGCGGCCCACTGGGACGGAGGTTCAATTCCAGCAGTGGGGCTGGGCCTCCAACTCCCACCACTGGAGAGCGGTGATGCCCCCCAAAAACAAATTATTTTTTGTTATTTTTTTTTAATTTTTTTTTATTTATTTTTTTTTTTTTGTGGGCATCACCGCTCTCCGGTGGTGGGAGGAGGAGGCCCAGCCCCACTGCTGGAATTGAACCTCCGTCCCAGTGGGCCGCAGTCCCGCGCACAACCACTACGCCGCCGGGGCTCAGCCCCAAAAACAAATTATTTTTAAAAATTAATAAAAAAATTTAAAAAAAGAAATAAAGTTAATTAATCTATAAAGTAGTACAAATAGCTTGATACAACTCACTTCCGTGAGACAGCTAATACTGGCAGGCCTTCGAGTCTTGAGAGCCTCTGGGTAAATCCTCTGTAGAAAAATTCAGGCTATCTGGCCACAGGCAGCAAACAGCAAGCCAGGTCACCCAAGAGTCAGCCGACAGTCCCCAGCTCAGGAGATGTGTATTCTAGTAACTTGGTGAAGCAGGGTTTAGATGAACCTCAACTTACAGTGACACAGTTCACGGATTAGGTGTCCCACAGGTAGTGTAGCTTGCAGATGGAGGCACAGTGCAGTCCGAAGTCTGCCACACACTGGTCTGAAGATCAAAAAGCAAGAGACAAGAAGGGCGAAATTTGCCAAGCCATTTATCTTTCTGCCCTTCAGTTAATCCCATGTGCTCTTTGGCCGTGTCGGCACAATAACCCTAATCCATCACACCTTACTCCGTGCAACTTTTGTTTCAACAAATGCAGAGGGCCATGATTTGATGACATAGAAGAGGTGAATAAAAAAAATAAGGGAGATGCTGTTAGCTATCCAAGCATGAGTTTGAAAAATGTTTCCAGGACTGAGCCCCAGTGGCGTAGTGGTTGTGCGCGGGGCTGCGGCCCGCTGGGATGGAGGTTCAATTCCAGCAGCGGTTCCACAGGAGGAAAGGCTGGGCCTCCTACTCCCACCACCAGAGGGCAGTGATGCCCACCCCCCAAAAAATAAATAAATTTTTTAAAAGTTTCCAAAAATGGAAACGCAGATTTGACAAATGTATTAAGTGTAATAGAACTTTGAAGGTGATCAGGTTGTTTTGTTTAAAAAAATAATTCCGTTTTTTGGGGCATAGGGGTACTCCTATACAGCCCCAAGGGAGTGTGAGGGGGTTGGAACAAACAATGTATGTGGGAAAGAGGAGGGGGCATTATCTGGAACTGATGGTGATTACACAATTCATTTTAAAGGTGATTTACGCATGGTGGGTGAGTATCAGAAGTGGCCAGCCTCTGCTACACACAACACGGGTTCAACAGGTGCAGTTGTGCAGCAATAATTATTATTTATTATAATAATGATATAGAGATCATGAGAGAGAAAGAAATAATAAGAGTCAGACATATATCATCTCATGGTACATGCTCATCTCCACCCACTTGATGGTCCACGTGGAGAGCAAGTGGGAGAAGGGATTATATGACGAGGGAGAGCATCCCACGTTGAGGGGCAGGAGAGAGCCTCTATCCTATGTCCCATCCTCATATACCTTCCGGCCCCAATTACAGGTCAGGACACACGTCGCAGGAAGGGGTTGTGCCATATGCACACCTAATAGGAAAGGGAGCTACCAGGGTCCCATGTGACAAGAGTCCTGGATGTGGCTAAACAGGTTAGCCTAGAGATCATTAACAGCAGCATGTGACTCTACCCACATGCTTCAAAGGAAGGAGTCATCATCCTGACTGCAGGGAAGTTAGCTCTGTTGTGAGACAACACAAAATCTTAAGATAACTGGGAGTTTCAGGGGGAATAGCTAACTTAACTAACACACCAAATGCTGATAAATAGTTTGCTTAATATTTTGGAGTATGTAATTGTGGAAAAGTTCTGTCTTCATCCCACAGGTGAGAGGGTGAAAATAGTCTTAAATTTATTGTACATCTCTTCTTGATGTGATTGAACTGTTAAATTGTGTGATACGTGGATTAAGTGTCAATAAAATTTTAAAAACAGCCTCAGAAACCCACAAGAGCAGTTCTATTTTGTCTCCTGGGGCCGCTCCCTGTCAGAATTGACTATGACAGTGAGGAGAGAGTCCCTCTCAACAAAGTTGCATTGACAACACTGCCAGAGTCAATACTGACTCAAAGTGACACCCTGTGGGTTTCTGAGATTGTAACTGCTGCGGGGACTAGAAAGAGCAGTGTTTCCGGGGGACTGCAGCCCAACCAGTAACCACCAGAACACCAGCGCTCCATTGACACCACATAAAATGGGTTAAACATCAAGATCAGATATTACTGTGTGAAAAGAGGTAAACAACTGACTAAAGAAATTCAACAAGAGGGGCTGAGCCCCGGTGGCGTAGTGGTTGTGCACGGAACTGTGACCCGCTGGGATGGAGGTTCGATTCCAGCTCCATGGAGCAAAGGCTGGGCCTCCTACTCCTACCACCTGAGGGCAGTGATGCCTAAAAAAACCAAACAAACAAAAAAAGAAATTCAACAAAATGCTAATTAATGGGTGGAAAGAGGTTTATTGGATTATTTACAGCAGATGTCAGGGCAATAAGCTTAAGTCGGTGTTTCAAATTTTGGTGTCATTTGAAAACCTCTGGACAATAGCATGTCTTACGGTGTTCCTCAAAATGCCCACTAACCAGGGATGAGCAGCAATTTCTAGCAAAATGTCATTTGTACAGCATAGTATTTATTTTATAACACTGCCATATGTCACTAGGCTTAATCTAAATGGGATTACCTTAGTTGCTACTTTTATTTCTCTCTGAGGAGCGAATGTGAAACATGATGGTTCAGGTCATCTGATAATTAGTTCAAAATGTGCCAAATCTCTTTGTCTTAGCATGTTTGGGGAGCCCTGGTGGCATTGTTGGGTAAGCTTTGCGCTACTAACTGCAAGTCAGCAGTTCAAGGTTCAAATGTACCTGCCCCTCTGTGGGTGAAAGATGAAGCTGTCCGCTTCTCTACATGTTTACGGACTGGGGAACCATTCATGAGTCGGAATCAACTCAATGGCAGTGAGTTTCCTTTTTGTTTTGGTATAGCTTCAGTGGTTTCAGAAAATTTTGATTAAAAAAAGTTATTTGTAATCAGCTCAGTTATTGGGTTGTTTTTAAAGTTCAAATGTTCTGTTGTGAATCCATTAAATCGCAAACAAAATCCTTATGTATAGTCAGTTCAGCAACTCTGTACAACTGCACACAACACTGTCTCATCCTGTGCCATTCTCTTTTTTTTAATTAAAAAAAATTTTTTTAGGCATCACTGGTGGTGATGGGTGGTGGGAGTAGGAGGCCCAGCCTTTGCTCCGTGGAGCTGGAATTGAACCTCCATCCCAGTGGGTCGCAGTCCCGCACACAACCACTACGCCACTGGGGCTCAGCCTGCCATTCTCAACATTGTTATGTTTGATGTCATGTTGTAGCCTCTGTGTCCATCCAGCTTGTTGAAGGCCTTCCGCTTGATGCCTTTTTCTGGTAACTAGTCTCTCCTAATAATGCAATCTTACCATGCTCATGTCTGAGCATTTTGGTGTTACTTCCTCCAAGACGTATTTATTTGTTTTTCTGGCAATCCATGGAACTTTCAATAGTGTTCAACAATAGTATATTTCAAATGCATCAGTTCTTCCTTAGTCTTCATTATTCATTGCCTGGCTTATGAAGCAATTGAAAACATGGCTTAAAAAATAAAATGAGGCTGAGCCCTGTTGGCCTAGGGGTTATGTGCAGGACTGCGGCCCAAAGGGTTGACAGTTCAAATCTAGCAGGAGCTCTCCAGGAGCAAGGCTGGGCTTCCTTCCTACTCCCACCAGGGCAGTGATGCCACAAAAAAAAAAAAAAGAAAGAAAGAAAAGAAATGTTCTCTGAAAAAATAAAATGAAAAAACACATGACTTGGGTCAGGCACTTCTTAGACCTCAAAGTGACCTTGTAGAACAAGTTAAAATGTCCCCAAAAAGGGTTGTCAAGGCTTATTATCTTTGCAGAAGTAGACATCTGTAACCCAAAGAGTGGTTTATTGGGTTCAAACTGCCAGCCTTTTGGTTAAGCAGCCAAAATTCTTTATCACTGCTCCACCCCCACTCCACACCCCGCCACCAAATCAAAACCTCACTGCCATTGAGTTGGTACTAACTCTGAATCTGGGTGACAGAGTAGGGCATCCTCTATGAGTTTCAGAGACTGTAACTTTTTCTGAGCCTGAGCAGCTCTTTTTTCTGAAAGAGTGACTGGTGATTTCAAACTGTTGACCTTGAGGATTGCAGCCCAACCCAACGCTCCTACTGCCCCACTAGCGCTCCTAATTGTCTATTAGGGAACATGAAATCTGCACTTGCTGAGGGCCTATGTTGTCTGATAATAAAGGTAAACACAGAAAACCACCAGAGCTAAGTCGTGGTGTGCACACACCCTTCAAACTACCTCTTTCATGATGTTATGTCATGAGTCAAACCCACACATATGTAGTATGAAAACTCCCTGACTTCAGATAACCCTTCTACCATTTTACTGTAACAAGCTGTAACCTTGCTAATATCATTTTCCCAAGCATACTTTCCGTGTGTTTCCATGTGTGTGTGTGTGTATGTGTGTGTGTGTGTTTTAAGGATAAAGTGCCATATGTTGGTATTTTATATATTTTGTAATCACTTAAAATGTGAAAAATTGCTACTTGTCATAGATTTTTAATATGTAACTAAGATATATGTCCATTATATTTGGAATAAATTTGGTAACAATAAATTTCTTGTTCAATATAATCCTTTTCTATAAAATACGTAAGTTTGATGAGTTCCCAAATAGGCCACACCTGGCTTACTTCGTTCCCAAGAACCTGGGGGCTGAGAAACTTGGGTTGCTCACCTAGAGCGCGCGTACCCTGGAAAGTGCTCAGTGGACTTTGTCTCTGAGAAAAGACGTGTCCAGCAGCGCTGGCCTTCTCTCTGCGCCTCATGATGGCTGTGTAAACTTTTGACACTCCATTTTGCCAGAAACACCACAGATCCTGTTTAATTTTGAATTTATTTTTGGTTGCTGCATGTATGTTCGGAAATCTTTTACTGTTGTCAAACCTATCATGCCCCCCCACCCCCCTGCACCCTTCCATTCAGTTCTATGATCCCATGTGGGGCTGCGACCCAGTTTCAGCAGCTTTGCTCTGGAGCAAGAGTGACACAGTGAATGATTTGCAGACCACCTTGAAAGTGCGCTTTTCTTAGACCGGGTTCTCTGCAGGAGTAAAACCATTGTATAAAGAAGGAGCTACTTCATAAGGCTCATATAAAAATGGAGTTAGAAGATAATGGAAAATTTCCCAAGGACTTTTAAACACACACACACACACACACACACACACACACTCACATGGAAATGGCTCACACAGTTGTGGAAGTTGTCAAATCTTAGATTGGTGGTACAGGCCGTCAGACTGGAGGCTTCTAGTCATGTAGTTGCAGGGGCTCATGAACATAGCAGACTGTTGGCTCATGGTGCAGTGGGAACTGATGAACCCCAAAATATGCAGGTCAGATGGCTTATGTCCCAAGAACCAGAGACCTAAAAATGTCATGTGAGAAACAGATGCAGGATTGAGAAAAGGATGAGCTTTGCTAGAACATCCACATAGAAGGCTCTGAATCTATGTGGATGTAGGTCTACCTCCAAGGAAACGTCCAACTGATGGGCTGCTCACATCATACCACCAAACGGAGCGACATCAACTCTCTTCAGTGCCTGAAAATGACGACCCACCCAAGTGAACAGCCAACTTTAACCACTGGTATTGGAAATGTCAACTAGCAAGAACAGCAAGAAAGTGTGTACCTATGACCCCATTTTTTGTCTTTTTAAGTTACGTAATATTCCTCTCTGGTTTACCTTAATTCCAGGCAAAATTTATTACTCTTTTCTTGTTCACAGCATTTAAGACGGGTGGCACAATTGCGAGATTCCTAAGGTTTTCTTATGAGTACTCCTCAAGGGGTCAGTGAAACTCGGAATACATGTAAACCTGCAGTCAGAGCCCCGTGGCGTAGTAGTTGTGCGCAGGACTGCGGCCCACTGGGACAGAAGGTTCAATTCCAGCAGTGGGGCTGGGCCTCCTACTCCCACCGCCGGAGAGCAGTGATTGCCCATCCCCCCACCCCCCCCCAAAAAAAACCCAAAACAAAAAACAAAACCTGCAGACATATCCTTGTATTGCAACTCACCTTTTTGCAGCACACGGCTAGAAAAACGATCCCTGCGCCCTTTCTCACGATTTCCTTCCTGTATTTTGTTTTTAGGAGCAAACAATAATTTATTGGGCCCTCCCGGTTCTGGGTCACTTTTGCCGCTGGTAGAGCTTGTGCGCTAGCCCCAGGAAGACGGAGGAAGGCGGTGGCGGCGCGGCGCCCTGCTCCATGAGGCTCCCAAGGCTGGCGAAGCCGGCCTCCTCGTCCTCTTCGTCCAGGCCCTTCACCCGCGCCACCTTCTCGGCCTCCTTCTGCCCGGCATTCTCCTGCAGGACCCGGGGCTGCCCCGGAGAGACCCGCTGGACATTGAACCACCAGCCAGCTGCCTTCGTCGTCCTGGATGTCAGTGCCAACCTTGCCCGTCACATTGGGGTCACCAAAGAGGTCCAGGGAATCGTCCCGGATCTGAAAGTGCTCGCCCATCTCCAGCAGGATCTGCTTGGCATTGGCGTGTTCCTTCCACCACCACCCCCTGCCCCCCCACGTCAATGCCCACCATGGACATGGCAGCAGCGACAGGGTGGTAACGCGGTCTTGTACTTGACAATGGATTTGTACTCTGAAGTAAACCTTTGATACAGCTTGCCCTTGGGGGGCGGGGGGGTGGGGGTGGGCAGTGATGAGGTCCAGAGTCTGCCCCATCTCAGACTGATAGGAGCTCTCCAGGAAGAGCTGACCAAGGGTCAGTCAGGTTGTAGGGCTGCCCCGGGCAGTAGGGCTTAAACAGGGAAGACACAGGATTCCAGCAGCATGGCATCGTTGATGGCATCCAGACCTATGCCTGCCTTCTGGTACCAGCAGGGCTGCCCCTGGCGGGGTGAGGGACTAATCCATGATGTCATCCAGGATGAGGGGGAAAACTTGGAGCAACTCCATACATCAGTCCACGGTCAGGGCCCCCTGCAGACTCTCCCGGAACACAGCCACCACCAACAAACCGACAAACATCGGTTGCACTTGCCTCTGTGACATTGTACTCCAGGGCCTTCCTGAGTCTGGCCACAGTGTCTCCCTTCTCTGGGTGGCCCAGCTCACCCTCGGTCAGCACTTTGAGCACAGGGGAGCAGTGCTGGATGAAGTTCTGCTATTCTTGGGCATGAACATCTGCTTTCTGGTCTCCATTCATTGAGAGGAGCAAAATGCTGTTCCAGCATGCTAGCTCTTGCTGATCCCTTCCAGTATCTTGAGTCTGTGTGTTCTGCAGTATTGATTGGACCTGAGTTACTGCCTTCAGTTCTCAGACCTGAGAACCACTGGTTTTCCTTAGGAGTTAATCTCAATTTACACTTTGTCCTCCTTTTGTATTTGTTCACTGACTCAGTTCTCCATCTCTTTTATCATCTGAGTTTTAGGTTGTGATAGGTAGGGTTATTGTGGCAACCTGGCCAATAGGAACATGTAGGAACAGGTCCGTTGAGGTCTGCCCTTCTCTCTGATCAGTGTGCGACTGCTTTAGCTAGTTCTCTGCCTCAACTTTTGAGCTACACTACCTGTGGGACAACAACCCATGGATCATGTTGCTAGAGTTTGAGGTAGGTGGATCCTGTCATCGTCTTGCATTGAGTTCATATCTCATCCAGGCCTGCTTCCCTAAGTTCCTGAGCTGCTGTTGGTGACCTGCCCTGATGTTTGCTGCCTATGGGCAGACTGTCTACATTGTCCAAGGGAACTCAGTGGTCCACTTCCTTGACCTTGAACCCCCATAGCCCTTGTGAGTTGGACTTCCAGTATATATGTATTTTTTCACATTGAAAAAGTTTGTAACTTCCAGTATATTAACTGCTGCACAGAGTGAATTGAACTGAGTCCTGTGTGGACTAATTAGCAGTTCTATTCCATTGTGCTGTATAAACATATATATAGATACATATATATACATGATATATATAAATCATAAGTGTCTTGGTTTTCCCTAGTCTCCCACTCAAGGTACCATAATGTGTTATTCTGGGATGACTAGAAAAAACAAATTCATAGTATGTATGAACTTTATATACAAGAACAATTGAATATGAGAAAACATCCCAGTCCACATCATCTTTAAGTCCGATATTAGCCCATATATGTGATGCCAATCTATAAATTCTTCAGACTCACAAGACACATGCCTAATGCAGGCAGATTACACGGCAGTGGGTGGAAAATCTGTGGCTCCAGTGACAGTGTAAGCATCTCAGTGGTGTGGATCTTCAGGTGGTTCTGTGTCTTGCCATTGGCAATACAAAGCAGTGAGCTATTTATCTCCTTCAAGCCTCCAGATGAGATCATTTCAGAGACATGATTGACAGACTAGACCCCTCCCCTTTGCAAGTTGACCAAAGATTATGTAACTACGAGGTCAAAGATGAAGGTTGAAGGAAGCAACATTGGACTTTTGTCTTGAGGGTGAAACTCCTACCCCCATGTGTTAATACATTCTGATTCTAATAGATCTCCCATTGCTCCCAATGAAAGTTCTTTTTCAGAGAAGTCACAGAAAAGAGCAATTCTCCAAGTTAGCTACAGCTGGTTGGCCCAGGTACTGAAAACCAGCTCAGAGCAGCTGAAGTTAGCTGTGAAACCTTCCCAGTCAATAAAGGGAACTTGATTTGTATGCAGCCAGTGTCCTAGAGAAAGCCATTTCATTTTGCATCAAATTCAACTTGGCATTCAATAAAAGTGCCAGAATTGGGCTGAGCCCCGGTGGCGTAGTGGTTGTGCGCGGGACTGCGGCCCACTGGGACGGAGGTTCGATTCCAGCAGTGGGCTGGGCCTCCTACTCCCACCGAGAGCAGTGATGCCAAAAAAAAAAAAAAAAAAGTGCCAGAATAATGGTTGTGATGGCCAAACTACTTTGTATTTCTGTACTTTTAATAAGGTGTACACGTAAACTCAGTTAATCTGAATGATATGGATTTAAGAATGTTATAGTCCATTTAGGTGAAAGGCCCAAACTTGTATATTGTGTATGAGAAAGTCTGATATGGGCCAATGTGGCCCAGCATTGGGTACATATTACTATTTCTAAATCATTTTCCTTCTCCCATTGCTGACAATCCTGGTAGAACATTAGAACAGGTGAAATTTATACCAGCATCTATATGTATACAGTAGAAACACCAACTGTAAGAGCACGAGTTTCACGCAAACCAAAAAATAAACACTGCCATCAAATTGATACTGACGCCTAAGAATGGCTCAATTACAGGGTAGAAATTTCTGTAGCTTTTTGAAACTTTAAGTCTTTACAGCTGTAAAAAGCCCAGCCTCTCAAAACTGCTGGGGGTTTTGAACTGCCAGTCGTTGTGGATCACAGCCCAATGTGTTACATCACCAGGACTTCCATGGGGAGACAGACAAGGCTTTTTCTTCCTGTGAAGAGGATCAACTCATGGCAATGCGTGCGACCACCCCTGGCCATGGGACACAGTAGCTGTAAGACCATGGGCTAGGTAGTTGCTTGGAAATAAGCTACACCATCTGGAGTTTGTTCTTCCTTAGTTTCGGTTGTTTCACCAGGCTTTCTGTGTGGTTAAGAGATCAAGTAACACTTTTTTGGGGGGGGCGGGGGGCATCACTGCCCTCTGATGGTGGGAGCAGGAGGCCCAGCCTTGCTGCTGGACTTGAACCTCCATCCCGGTGGGCCGCAGTTCCTCGCACAACCACTACGCCACCGGGGCTCAGCCCAACACACTTTTTTTTTTTTGAGAATCAAAAACTTTGTGTTATCAATAGGTTTTAGGGGACCAGTAGGACCAGGCTGCTCCAGATTGTCTTGGTTTTATTTACTTTTTGTGGCATCACTGTCTTGGCGGGAGTAGGAAGCTCTGTGTCTTGGTTTTAAATTCACTTATCAAACTAAAATTAGTGAGAAATATTAAAGTATTTGGCAAAAGGTAGCATTTAATTTGGAAAAGCGACATTTAAGTAAAAAACTCCCAATAAGGTTACAAAATCATTTGTATTATTTGCATTCCTCAATCTGATCTTTTCTTTAGTTACATATGCAGCATCCATCCCACTTTCGGAGCAGGGATAGGAAATATGAAATGCTGAAGCTTGCCTAAAGGGGAAGTTATCATTAGTAGCCTACGCTGAAAGACGGTCACATGCAAAACTAGCATACACACACATTGCAAGGTGGTGTGCCTTGACATCAAAAGCAAAAAACCAACCATCTCATTGGTTCCAAGTGACAGCAACATTCCAGGACAGAGAACGCCCCCTGCGGGTTTCTCAAGAAACAACTCTTTTACAGGAGTAGAAAGCCTTCTCTTAGGAGCAGCTGGTGATTTGGGACTGCTAACTTCGTGGTTAGCAGACCAATCTGTAACCTATTACGTCACCAGAGATGCCATTTTTTAAAATGTATGTGACAACTGCTTTAAGAAAGAACTGTTCGGGGCTGAGCCCTGGTGGCGTAGTGGTTGTGTGCAGGACTGCGGCCCACTGGGACGGAGGTTCAATTCCAGCAGTGGGGCTGGGCCTCCTACTCCCACCACCGGAGAGCAGTGATGCCCCCCCCCCTCAAAAAAAAAAAAAAAAAAAAGAAAGAACTGTTCTCTCAAAATTCTGCAGGTATGTCAGTGGTTATGTATTTCTTTCTTTCTTTCTTCTTTTTTTTTTTTGTGACATCACTGCCCTGCTGGGAGTAGGAAGCCCAGCCTTGCTCCTGGAGAGCTGCTCCTGGATTTGAACTGTCAGCCCACAGTCCCGCACACAATCACTGCACCACCAGCTGAATTTAGAGCAAGCTACTAATAGTAGCCATACATTTCACTTAGTTATCGGAGAGTTCCTTCAATTAAGTGTGCTCATAAGTAATATGATAGAATTACCTGTGTTCCATTATTTAATCCGGTTATTAAAAAAACAATCCCTGTCATGCTGTCGCTGCAAGCTCATGGGTACCTAGAGGACAGGGTAAAACTGCCCCTGAGAGTTTCTGAGACTGTCACTCTTTACCGGAGGAGAAAGCCACCTCCTCCCAGGAGCAGCTAGTGGTTTCGAAATGCTGACCTTGAAGCTAGCAGACCACCTGATTAAGCAGCCACGAGGGCCCCAGGACAGCTAACTGGGGCACTTAGAAGGTTAATTCAGAATGATTGCTAATACACATACACTTGGGTTCCCTCTTAACAATACCTGTCTAAACATGTCTGATTAGTCCGTGGCTGTGGACAAGTTCTTTCAGTTACATACTTGGAGTACCGTCTAGGAGAGACAAAGAGGTGGCATCTAAGGCGGACTGCTGGCCGAGGTCAATTCAAGGCATAGGTCAGCGCAGGAGGTTATGGCAACTTCTTGGGATTCCAAAGAGTTTAATTTTGATAGATTTCTTCACAGGACAGGATCATCATAAGGCTTGATGTTTATCTTGGCTCTTCAGATTTCATTTGTTTCCCAAAGTCGTTTTAAAGGAAAACAATTTGATACACCCTGTCAGATGCCAAAACTATTGTTCTGGTGTAAACCCAAACGTGTAGAATTCTTTGGGGGTGGGTTGAAGGATGGAAACCCCACCTCCAGAATAGTACACAAGTAGATGGAGGACATGTCAACAAACATCAGGTTCACATTTTGATATTCCTATAGAGTCTTTTGTGATTTTGTAGCAATACTTTTTGATTTACCCTCATATTTGTGATTGCCCATAAAGCCTGAAAAGGTAAAAACGTAAAACTCCCCCACCCCTTGCAGTAAGCATATCAAAAGCTGAAGAAATGTGGAACAGGGCAACTTTTCATAAAGTCTTTTTAATGGAAAATGTAAAACCCCTTTCAACTTTAATGTACAAAGCCATATGTAACACTTGCACTTTAACAAATAAAAGCAAGCCAATGCTTTAAAAAAATACATCATTAAATGTATATATGTATATATTTACACAGCATATTAAGTTTAATATTTAGCTTTAAAAGTTCACATAAATTTACCAAAATGAGACGATTTTAAATAAATTACACCTTTTGAAAACATTTTTAATTGTACAGTGAATAGCTTCAACAAAATATTGAAGTGTCTGTATTTTTAGTATCTACTTAATATACTTTATATTTTACAAATTTTACAATTATTTGGCAGTAATTTTCTGATTATGACATGACTGCTGTGCGATTCAGCAATTTCCCAAATGCAGGCAATAGCTGGTGTTTGTGTCCTACTCTCACAGTAACTGTCTCAATGTAGTGAAAAATATCACGTTATTTTAGCAAACTGTACAAGGTCACATTTACACTGATCAACAATATAGCATAGAATTTTTGTCTTTTTTCCAAAAATAAATACATCATTTTAAATCTGGCATTTTCACAAACTTCATATACAGTATGATACAAAACAGCTGTCAAGGGCTGTTTTTTTTTTCTTCAATTTAGCTTGTTTTAAGAACATTGAATCACAGGAGCTGTGACATATGCTATACTGTTGTGGTATCAGTAACAAGTAATTACTACAAAGAGAATTTCTTGGCACTGATGGTTTCATGAAACTTATGTCAGTGTGCACACATATCAGAGTTCAAGGAGAAGTAATCCCAGCTCAACAGGCTAAAAAACCCCAAACTGGACCACAGTTAGTTTTCCTCCATATCTTCTACTTCACTTTCATGTATCTTCAAAGCTCTTACCATTTCTTTGACTGCATGATACAAAATATTTTTGACCTGAAAGAGATGTTGATGTTTTAAATAATTTCATAGTTGGAGACACATGAGCAAATGAAAATTGGGTTTAAAGTACAACAAAATACAATTTAATATAGACCATGGAGTGTCTAATCTAAAGAAAAAAATGTCACTAAATCAAACATTTTAAAGATCACTAATAAAAGCCACATAAAATAGGGTTGCGGGGGGTGGGGGGTGGGGGGGAAGCCACGTACAGATTGATGCTCTTTGGTTGTTAACAAATCAAGCCCTAAGCTGCAGTACACTTCTATTAATTCTGAATAGAAGAAGCATGCAGAACACAACCTAAATAGAAAATTCACGTCTTACCTGTAATTTATCATCATAATTGATTTCTTCCTTTAAAAGTCTCAGTTCCTGTGTTAAGTGAAATGAATGTACAAGATGTTCTGGAGACACAAAATCCTCAGTTACCTGAATACAGCTGTGAAAATTCTGTACCTATGATGAAAAGAAAAATAGTTACTGAAGTAGAAATCTTAGGAGAGGGAAGCATATTTGTCAAAAATGAACAATACTATTACTTATTTTCTCCAAAAACTGAACTAAACGTCACATTAGAACACCAGACTTTTTTTTTTTAATGCATTTTTGGGTTTATTTATTTTTTTAGTTTTTTTGGCATCACTGCCCTTTGATGGTAGGATTAGGAGGCCCAGTCTTTGCTCCTGTGGAGCTGGAATTGAACCTCCATACCAGTGGGCTGCAGTCCCGCGCACAACCACTACACCACCGGGGCTCAGCCCTAGAACACCATACTTTATAATAAGGTTACAGCACTGAAAAGTTTCATGAACAGTGACTTTGCAAATAAGATATTTAAAAATATATATATACTTTAGTGTGGCAATTTACATTTCTTTTTCTTTCTTTGCAAATTACATTTCAAAAGCCATTTTTAGCCAATGATTTAGCCAAATACACAATTCCATGGCATTACATTTCTGAGTTTTTCATCATTATGAGCAGGACTTGTACCCTCTAAGTATTAACTCCCAACTATAGTCTTCTCTCCTCCAGTTCCTTGTGGTTTTCAATCTATTTTTGGTCCCTGCATTTGATTTTTCTTAGATATTTCACATAAGCCGGAATATGTATTTGACATTTTGTATCTGGTTATGTTAGTTAGTACAGTGTTCCTGGCTTTTCCACATGATTTATCAGAATTGCATTCCTACTGGTGGCTGAATAAGATTTGGGAGTGGAGTTTGACTACAAAAGAGGAATGAATTTCTTAGCAATGATGAAATGTTCTAGTTTAACTGTACATAACTATATATTTGATAAAATTTTTTCAAAGGTTGAATTTCACTGTATGGAAATCATGTTCTGAAAAGGTGGGGAAAAAAGATTACACCCTGTGGTTTAACTGGAAGAAAATAAGACAATGGCTAAGATGAATATACAAGTAACTATTTTCAATAGTGAGCACAAAAAATTAAGCACTGAACTATTCGTAGCGGTTGTGCACGGGACTGCGGCCCACTGGGACAGAGGTTCAATTCCAGCAGTGGGGCTGGGCCTCCTACACCCACCACCGGAGAGCAGTGATGCCCCCCTCCCAAAAAACAAAACAAAAAACAAACAAAAATTTTCATATCAAACCCACTGAGAGGTGCTTAAAGACCCTCTAGTGGCATGGTGGCATTTTGGGCTATTTACAAAGTCAGTGGTTTGAACTTATCAGCCATTCTGGGGATAAGTCTTTGTACTCCAAAAAGATGGTGAGCAGCCTCAGGACACCCTAGGGAACAGTGCTACTTTGCATTATAATGTTGCTGTGAGTTGGGATTAACTACATGGTGGAGGGTCTTGTCTTATTTATTTAAGGCATCACTGTCCTCTGGTGGGAGTAGGAGGCCCAGCCTTGCTGCTGCTGGATTTGAACCGCCAAGGCAGTCGGCCGCAGTCCTGCACTCAACCACTACGCTACTGGGGCTTAGCCCTGGTCTTGTTTTATTTTTAAAGATGCCTCACAAAACAGCCTTGTTGATCTACTTCAAGAAAGTCATCCCTTGAAAAATAGGAAGCACATATGTTACTGACTCAATGACCATTAACAACATCATCCATATATAAAAAGAATTTCTACACCATTACTTTACATTGAATGTTCCTTTTAAGGCATGTATTCAATTTAATGTAATTTTTTTTCCCTACAGGATGTAATCGGACTCAAATAAATAAGTACACAGTTATATCCTTTATTATTCTTTTTTTTTTTTTGCATCACTGCCTATGGTGGTCGTGGGAGCTACCCAGCGCTGCTCCTGAGAGCTGCCGCTGGATTTGAACCGCCTGGCCTGTGGGCCACATTCTAGCACTCAACCACTTATGGCACTGGGGCTCAGCCTATATCCTTTATTATTACTTATATATTTTACTATTAATGCCACTTGTGATCTAAGAATGGGCAAAACTGACCGGACTTGACATCTTAAAAATTATTAAGTATTATTTAAGGAATTTTTCTGCAAATAATCCTACAAAGCAAACAGGCAGTGATTTCATAGTTATATAAAGTATGGGAAAATCTTTTTAAATACACACCACAGAGGAATATCCTTTATGAGGCACTGGGAAAGGTTGGAAACCAACTTAGAGGCAAAACTATTCTGGTGGGGTGTCATGTTTCCCTTGCTAAACTAAACTGTAATATACCTATTCTGGTTTACATATTGCAATTTACTGTGTGCTTTCACTTCCCTCCCCTCCATATCTGCCATCTAGTAATGTTCTTCAACCAGATGTCACAAAGACAATTCACAGAAACAAGAGTCTTTGTAACTCTTTCAATTATAAAAAGTCCTCTACTTCCTCCTTTTATGCTTGCTTCACAATTGAGAATTATTTCAAACTGACTGCATCTCCTAAAAGAGGCTTTAAAAATTAGACTTTGGGGGAATGAATCGCAGTGATCGACATAACCATACCGCCATTCCCCTCCAGAGGGATGAACAACAGAAATCATGGGGGAAGGGAGGCAGTGGTTGGTATAAAATATGAAAATAATGATAATTTATCATTTATAATGCATGGGGGTGGGGGCACTGATACCAAGTGCTCAAAAGAAAGTAAATGTCTAGAAAATAATGATGGCAACATGTACAAATATGCTTCATACAATTGATGTTTGGATTTTTCTAAGACCTAAAAGAGCCCCCAAATACAATGATTTCTGAATAACAACA
>PVJH01000169.1:0-337500 GCA_004026705.1 Nesogale talazaci | reverse complement strand
ATATAGTGAAAATTACCAGAGTGTGAACAAACCTACACTTTGTGAAAAATTACCAGAGACACAGGAGCTTTGGGGGTATAGTGGGTCATCATTGGGCTGATAGTTGGGAAAAGAGCACCAAGAGACTTGCACCAAGAGCCTTATTCCACACAGGGTTGCCATAAACCTTCACTTTGTAAAAGAGTGTTTGAGCAGTGCACAAACACTAAGTATGGCCATACATAAACATCTCCATAACGTTCCAAAGGAAAACCACTTAAATCTCTATATTAATGAGGGCCAAAAGAGATTATATTAAAACAATTAAAAAAAACCCACAATTAAGTCCTTGCTCAAAGTGAAAATAGATTACTTGCAACTAAAATTATACCTTTTGAAGAAATTCTCTTATCTTGTCAACATCTTTCCCAGCATAAATATGCCACAGAGCACCAGGTATTTCACT
Source organism: Nesogale talazaci (assembly GCA_004026705.1). NCBI lineage: Eukaryota > Metazoa > Chordata > Mammalia > Afrosoricida > Tenrecidae > Nesogale > Nesogale talazaci. The sequence goes on along the minus strand of PVJH01000169.1, from coordinate 337,055 downwards.
TGAGTCCTTCAATCTTTTTCTTAAAATATCATCCAAATCTTCTTCCTCAAATTTCTTGAGTATTCCTAAGATACATTGGAATATTTTTCATCAGTAAATTTTTTTTGCATCACTACATTTATTTCCTCTGCCTCCTCAGTCAGTAAAAATTTTGAGAAAGCTAAGTCTCCTAATATTGAGTTAGCATCTTGAAGAGTCTCATACCAGATAATATGTTCAAAACTGTTAAAATGCAAAGTACAGGGAACGGTTGTAGTATGTAACTGGGGATAGAGCAGTAATTTTCCCAATTCATTTATTTTCTGGGAAACTAAGGAACATTTGAGATTTAGAGAAAGAAATAACCAACAGCTTCTATTCAAGCTTCACGATCATTTGTTCAGTCCCAAGGGGTAGTCATAATAATGGCTTGTTTTAAAAATTATTTCAAAATTTAAAAAGGTCTTTCTTGATCATGATTAGTAGTTCCCTATAATTACTCAGATTATTCAGGTGATCAGAATTTTCCTTTATACTCAAGTTTAGTGAGATGATGGAATTACTCCTTATAGAACTAATGAATGGCAGAGCAAAATTTATTCTAAATCTAGTTCCTCCTGTATAATTATAATATGCTACTACATAGCACATAATAGTATTATAGCTAATCTGTAAACAAACACAAAAGCTTCATGAAAACAAAGTTGAAGTTGTGAGGAAACATTAGACCATTCTTATAAAATGTTGACAAACTAACAGGCCACACACACACACACACACACACACACACAAAATGCCTGTGGAAAAATTCCTTATTTTTCAATTCCATTTGTTTCACAAACTTTTTTTTTTTGTTGAAGATTCAACATTTATTTTCTAAATATCCTTTGCTCTCAATCCCCAATGACCCCAATCTTTCACATTCCTGACCTGGGGTTGGGTGAGGGGTGTGGTCTGGCTTACATAACTATGGAACGATTCACAAATTTGCATGTCAACCTTGCGCAGTCATTCCAATTTTAGTATATGTGCTACCGAAGCAAGCACCCATAAATTTTTAAGAGCACCCTTGTATATTGTATATACTTGTGTATGTATATTACTTATACTGTGTGTGGGGTGTGTGTGTATATACAAGAAGATATAATGTGGAACTAAAAAGGTTTTCTTATGTGAATTTTTTATTTCACTATAGAAACATTTTAAAGAAGTGTTCTATTAACAGAAAGGTATTACCTGCCACAAAAAATACATCAGGTTTCCTAATTTGTGACCATGAAATATTTTCCTATTTTTTTGGCATCACTGCCCTCTGGTGGTCGTGGGAGCTAACCAGCCTTGCTGCTGCTGGATTTGAACCGCCAAGCCAGTGGGCTGCAGTCCCGCACTCAACCACTACGCCACTGGGGCTCAGCCCCTATTTTCCTATTTTTAAATTTGGTGCGAAGATCTCTTAATTCAAACATACATGGTCTACTATGTGCTAGATACTATCTTAGGGAAAGTGTTAACAAGTGCACAGAGCAGTGACTCAGTTCTCAAATAATACCTGTGACAGTCACCCTGCCACTCCTAAAGCATGGCAAAACAGAAAAAAGATCCTTTAATTTCATTGTGACTTTCACATGGGAAGGGTTTTAAATATTCTTTGTTTCACACCGCTGGTGCAATTATGAGGAGTGACACATAACAAACAAACAAAAATATATTTTTGAGAATGAGAGGGCTGGAGTGGAGCAGAGATACAAAGCCCAACTATAGACAATGGAACAATCTTCCCGGAGGGGCTACGTGGAAGGGATGAGTCAACCAGGATTCAGTATTGAAGAAACACACTACATTCTTCTGGTTCCTTGAGACTTCCTCACCCCTACTACCATGACCTCAAAGCTGCTTCTCAATTCAGACTATACTGGAACATGTACACTGGTATAGATAAGCGATGGGACCTCACAACACACAGATTCCAGGTACAGGAGTGGAAATAGGGATACCAGAAGGGTCAAGGGAAGTGGGGGAACAGATTGCAATGATCAACACATAATCACACACCCCTCTCCAGTGGGAAGAATAACAGAAAACACAGGGTAAGGAAGACAGTAGTTGGTGTGAGAGATGAAACTAATAACAATCTATCAGGGGGTTATGGGAGGGGTGGGGGGAGAGGCATGGCAGGGTGGAAAAAAGGAGGAGCTGGTACATAAAAGGCAATAAATGTTGGGCTGAGCCCCGGTGGCGTAGTGGTTGAGTGCGGGACTGTGGCCCACAGGCTTGGCAGTTCAAATCCAGCAGCGGCTCTCCAGGAGCAAGGCTGGGTAGCTCCCACGACCACCAGAGGGCAGTGATTGCCCCCCCCCCCAAAGTAAATGTCTAGAAAAGAATGAAAGTAACATATGTACAAACATGCCTGATTCAATGTACGGATTGTGACAAGAATTATAAGAGTTCCTAATAAAACATGAAAAAAAAATTTTGGCTGAGCCCCGGTGGCCTAGTGGTTGTGCGCGGGACTGCGGCCGACTGGGATGCAGGTTCAATTCCAGCAGTGGCTCCACAGGAGCAAAGTCTGGGCCTCCTACTCCCACCACCAGAGGGCAGTGATGTCCCCCCGCCCCCAAACTCTGTTTTAAAAATTAAGTTGATAATTTTTTGATGTGCACATCCTAAAAATTAAAAAGAAAATCAGAGGTGATAAGTCATAGATAAGAAAATTGGGCTGAGCCCCAGTGGCGTAAGTGGTTGAGTGCGGAACTGCGGCCGTGGACTTGGCGGTTCAAATTCAGTGGCGGCTCTCAGGAGCAGCACTGGGTAGCACCCATGACCACCAGAGGCAGTGATGCCCAAAACACACACACACACACACACACACACAAAATGACTGGCAGGCTCAGCCCCGGTGGCATAATGGTTGTGTGCGGTACTGCGGTCCACAGGGTTGGCAGTTCAAATCCAGCAGCAGCTCTCCAGGAGCAAGGCTGGGCCTCCTACTCCCACCAGGGGGCAATGATGCCCACAAAAAACAAAACAAAACAAACAAACAAAAAGAAAATGACTGGCGTGGCTAGAGAAGTTCACTCTCTCTACTCAAGACTGTAAGTGACAATTTTAAGTACACTTTGAAGAATGTGAATTCAGAATTCACCCTTGGTGTCTTGCCAAGGAGACAGGAGGTAGAAGAGCTACCATAGGCAGAAAATAAAGCATGTACTTCAAGGGGTTATTTCTTGATGTGTTTTAAGCACTAGTATATAACCCAGGGTTTTGCATTCAGGTGTTAACTCCAAAATTAACAGTTCAAGCACACTAGCTATAGGAAAAAGATGAGTTTTTCTATCCATGTAGACTTGTAGCTCTGGAAACTCAAAAGGGCAATTCTAGTTTGTCCAAAAAGATTGCTAGAGTTTGAACGGACAAGATGGCAGCAGGTTTTTCTTGTGTTTGTTAAAAACAGTTTTCCCTCACAACAAGATCATGGAAGACAGAAGGAAGCAGATGCAGACAGAGTGGAGAAATCTGATGGCACCCAACTACCAAATGATAAAGCACCTCAGATCGCAAAGGCTTGAGGGTGAATGGAAGGCCATCTAGCCAAGAAGCAGCAAAGCCCAAATGGAAGAAATGCACTAGCATCTGTGATCGCGGAGCGGCTGAAGGGAGCAGATATCAAACATCAAAGAACAAGAATCACATCACTACGAGACAGGCCAGTGAGATTTAGTGAGTTGGCAACGAAGTATACAACTTTCCTCTAGTTCCTGAAGGCTTCCTCTGTCCAACTGTCACGGTCCCAGTTCTACACTACTGTGAAGATGGGGGGACAGACACTGGGGGCAGGGCAAGGGGAGACATTGAGCAGTGTAAGTTATGACAGAACAATAATTTATGGAGTACTGAGAGGTGGCGGGAGAGTGGGGGGGAAGGATGGAGGGGAAGGGATGGGCGGCTGAGGTCAGAGGCTTGGATGGAAAGGTGGATGTTCAGAGAGCAATGACAGCTGCAGGCATGTGAAGAAGCGTAGCCCAATATATATATTTATGTATTATGAGAAACAATGTATGAGCCCCCAATAAAATGATTAAACATGAAAAAAAACCCCAAAGTTTTCTTTGTCGTTCATAAAAAGAGACATTTTGGGGTGGGGGGGGCATCACTACTCTCCAGTGGTGGGAGTAGGAGGCCCAGCCCCACTGCTGGAATTGAACCTCCATCCCAATGGGCCGCAGTCCCGCGCACAACCACTACGCCACCGGGGCTCAGCCCAAGACAACATTGTTAAAGTAAGAGGGCCCAAGAAGTATTTGAAATGTTGATAGTTTCATAAAAAGATCAAGCATGCTAAGGTTTGAAGGCGGTGATGAAGTGTAGGAACAAAGATGAACTGTAAAGTTCCAGCATTCAGGAAATGATAGAATAGTAGTGGGGGAAAAGCAGGTGTTACTGTAATGGAGAGTAATTACTACAGAGAATGGTTGCAAAAGGCACAAAAAAGAGGAAAATTGGTGCTCAGAATCCTAGGCTTGGAAAGGATAAGTATGTTTAACCAGGCCACAATTATGTAACCATAAAAAGCCTACATGACATCGTAAATTACGTGCTACAAGACAAGCTGGTTAAATCCACCAGCAGCTCCATAGAAGATAAAAGCATTCTGCTCCTGTACAGACTTACAGCTTTAGAAACCCACAGGGGCTGCTCTATTCTGCTTCTCGAGTTACTGCATCAGAACGGACTCAAGAGCATTAAGCTTCATTTTTGGTTTGGTGCCTGGACTTTAAAATCTTGGTGGGGATGGAGGTGTTCTAATTATTATAGTGAATACTGTCAATTAAGAAGCATGAAAATGAGTTTTTATACTTTGGGAGAATTTAAGTTGTGCACTATATTCTAAGTGGTAACACAATTTATTTAGAAGCAGACATTTCAAGTAGAACAAAGAGTAAACTCTGTCACTACAAAAGAGAAAGGGCAAAAAAAAAAAAAAGAAAAAGAAAAAAGGGTTGGCGCAGTCCAAAATGGGGAACCCAGGGAAATGGTGGCACAAAAGCTTTGTATTTGAAGTAGTGATCAACAATGCCAATTACTACAGAAGAGACAGATAATAAAATGATTAAAAAAAAGTCAATCACACAGTTGTGAGAGTTTGGGGTGAACCATAGCAGATAGCATTTTCCGTGAAATAGCAGGTACAAAATCCAAGTATTTTGATGCGATGCGAAGGAAATGGAGAGAGAGAAAGGTTAAATTCTCTCAAGTCTGTTCCCCATTCTAAAGACGAGAAAAAAGTCAGTGGGGAGGGAAAGGGTTAGAGGTCTGTCGTCATGTTTATATTTAAAGAGAAAGGAATAAAGAATGCAGGAAGGTTTTTGAGAATGAAATCTAAAATTTAAGTAGCAGAAAGACAGACAATTTCATATGGGAAATAATTCTTTCTCTGATATTGGAGAGGGAAAAAAAATACGTTTGAGGCAAAATCATGCCTTATTATCTTCAGAGTCCCAAGACTCTGAAGAGTCTTTAATAGAATATATTATTCTGAAATTGATTGTGGTGGTGGTTGCAGAATTCTTCTTAGTATGAATACACTATTAAGTTACGTGTGAGTTATATTCTAATGAAATGATTAAAAATTTATTGTCACATAATATTAAATATTCACTACAGTTCTTTTTGGAATCTGTGCTATTAACCAAGAGGCTAGCATTCTGGTTGATACTAATGCATGTTACTCCATTGACAATAACTATTTTATTATTCCATAGACATTAAGTATTCCTTCAAGATTCTTTACCTGCTTTTGAGAGAACACCATTTCCTTTCGCTATGCCAACATGGACTAGGATATTTACAACATCAGAAACTTCAATATGGAGATTTGTTGTTCCTATATCATGATCTTTTGCAGCAGCTACACCTATGAATGAAATGAAATTTTATTGGCTGTTTATTCCTAATTACACTGAATATTAGAAATTTCAAGTTATAAAAAGAGCAGATTATATAAAAACTAGCCATCATTGCAGTTTATCTTTAAAGTTTCTGTTAAAATCATATGGGAGATCATCTTGGGAGAGATGTCAGTCTGTACCCACCATATGCACTGCACAACCTGGGTCCTAGATCAGGTCGCACAAAAAAGCCTGGCAAATGAGAGGCTAGATTGAATTTTCCTTCTGGGCTACAATATTCTGGCAATGGTAGGCTCTTTAAAAGATCTTCATATCTGAAAAATAAGAATATTGCATTAGATGGGAGAGATCCACGTGCTGAGTATTTTTTGTATATAATTTCCAAATTGTTGAAATCACAAGAAAAACTTTCCTTAGTGGTGAAACATTCCTTGAATTAGTTTCAATGAATATATTGCTTACAGTCAAGCACAAGAGAAGTGACCTTGGTTACAGTTCTATCTTGCTTTTCTAGTCATCACAAAGAGAACAGGAGGAGGGAGGCTCCTAAACACGACCCTACCCTCAACCCTAGGGTGTCTCTGACATGCGGACTCTCCTTTACTGCTTACAGAAAAGCTTCACCTCCTGATGAGGTTGAAGAGACTCAGCTTTAGTTTTTAAAAGTTTAAACTGAGAAAGTGAGCTTTAAAAGAATTTACTGTGCAAATAATCTCAGCTCGACCTCGAAAAGTGAAGCATCAATAAAGTAATTTATTACCTTGCTGGCATCATAGTCTTGAATTCTTCTCCTGAAGGGCAATCTTTCAATTTTAAAACAACTGTTTCCCCACTTTGGGTTTTTTGCCGTTCTATAAAGAATACAGGTTGTTACTAACACAGAAACAACTGCCTTTTAATTTCTATTAATGTTTTCTATGGATAAAATTTTAGTATTTTTAAGTAATACCTAATAGTAAAATAACAGTGACAACAAAAAAACATACTTGAAACTTCTTCAAAACCATCCCAGAATTCCTTAACATTGGCATTTGAAATAATGCTATCTTTGCAGTTCAGTAGATCAGCTTGATGGTCTCCAAAATCCAGACTAATTGACTCTGCCTTCCACAAACTCGTGTTCATTTTCTTGTGAACACCAGAAACCAATGCAGGCTAAAAAATTTTAAAAATACAAGAGATAAGAATTATTTACATTTACTAATCTATTGTTAAAAGATATATGGATACTTCAAAACGTAATTTTATATTCACATAATCAATGACAGTTTAGTAAGTACAAAAGACACTATTAGTAATCATCCCTGATGTGAAACAGGTATATTCTTAGATAGAAAAGATGACGCACAATTGTTAATGTACAATACAATAATGTTTTTATTTTGTTTTGGTTTTGGGGGCATCACTGCCCTCTGGTGGTGGGAGTATGAGGGCCAGCCTTGCAGCTGGATTTGAACCTCCAACCCAGTCGGCCACAGTCCCGCACACAACCTCTACGCCACCTGTGGCTCAGCCCACAATGATGTTTTTTTTAAATAAAAATTTCAATGTACAGTAATTTTCAAGAAGGGTACAATACAAACTTTATCCATAGGTAATAGATTTTTAGGTTGCTTTATCTATACTATTTATCATAGGAAAAACATGTTACTTATGTAATAATATTGTTATAAACATAGATTTCTTGAAATTAAAGCATCACAGTATTTCTTTCATTTAAAGCATGTATACACACATGTATATGCATAGACAAAAACACTATTACCTACACAGATGATAAAAACATTAACCAGGAACCAGACAATTATTTTCGCAAAGAACAAATCAAAGTGATAAAAAAGTCTGCTTAACTACTTGCTTTAACACTTGATTAATTTTTTTTCAATGTGCTAATAACATTAAAATGTAAAAAAATACATTTAGTTATTTGGTAACTAACAACTATTGGCAAGTCACAAATTCATCAAATATCACATATAAATTGAGTGCTTATTATGACCATTTACTAATATATTTCTTGTTATCATGATCCATTCCTTGGGAAAAGTAAGTAAATTTTTAAAAAGGGAAGATTTATTATTTAGGTACATGGGAATAATTTAAAGAATTGCTAAGTACCACTATCATCTTGAAATACTAAAAAGGTTTCCTAATTAGTCTCTCTGCAACTGCTATTATCCTCTCTAATTCAACTTCCAATTTAACATTGTATTTTTATATGCCTATCAATTAAAATGATAGACTGTATGAAAAACTTCAAAGTCCTTTGCCCATCATATACATCTGACTATCTCCCTAGAGACAAAACACAATTACTTAGAAATTCTCTACATGCTTGATGCTCTTAAAAATTTCCAGCTTTCCAGTCACATAGTAAAGTTTTATTTTAGGCATCAATTCAGAACAGCTTTTAAAACTAGTACCCTAATTCCCACAACTGCCTTTTTGTCTTTCAACAGCATCTGAACTAAAGTTCTTACAGCATTTATCATAGGGGTAAAAATATTTACATGTTATATATCTTACATCCACATAAAACTAAAAGTTCTTAAAATTATGGCCCTGGGCTAGCCTATGGATTACATGGAACTCTATGAAACCCCACCAAAAGAAACAGTGATGTCTCGGCTGTCAATTGCTTCATGCTCAAACTTTCTACTATTTGAACAACGATGTTTGAAAAAATTCTGCTTGGTGTTCATCAACTTTGCTTAATATTCAAACTGAAATCAGATTAGTCCACACTGCTACAGATAAGAGCCCCTGCAACACAGAGAATCCAAGATAGAGAAAGCCCTTGGGGCCATGAAACAGAGTAGAGACACCAGGAGGATTAGGGGAGGATGGGGGCAGAAATGGAGAAACAATCACAAGGATCAGTCTAGAGGCCCCTACCAGGGGGACAAATAACAGAAAAGTGGATGAAGAGCAATGGAGGACGACGTAAGATATGGAAAAAATAATTAAAAACCTGTCCAAGGGTTCATGAGGGAGGACAGGAAGGGGACGGAGGGGGAGGAAATGGGAAGCTGACTGATATCAGGGGCTCAAGTGAGAAGGGAATGCTTTGAAAATGATGATGGTGGCTACATTGGAGGAACGTATGGATTATGAAAAGAGATTTAAGAGTCCCCAATAAAAGTATTAAAAAAAATAGTTGAACTGAAAAAGATTTGAAAACAACTGTAGGGACTAAGAGATAAACAACTGTCATGTCTCGCCATGGACACAAAAGGGTGATGCCACGCTCACTCAGACAACATATAGTAGCATGTGTTAATGCATTAAAATAATTTGTTATTGTGTTTTCCCCTGCTTTATTTGTGTACAACATCACAGCTCCCAAGAAAGTTAGGGATACCAGCAGAAAATCTAAGAGGAAAACTGTGAGAACCACAATAGAGTTAAAGAAAGAATCACTGTGAAATTAGAAATCAGATTGCTGCTTGTCTGATTTGGTGGCTGAATACATGGCTTAGGTTGACATCAACATTTTAAAAAAAAGTGATTAAAGGAGCTAATGTAGTGAAAGGTGTAAAATTATTAACCAGGAAACAAAAAACCCTGACCATTAACCATCAAAGAAGTTGAAAAGTTACTGTTAATTTGGATAAATGAGAAACTTGGTGAGGATGGTGTATCCAAGACAATGTTATGTGAAAAAAACTACAAACCTCCAAAGTAAATTTATAAGTGTAATTTTGGGGCTTCAGAACGAATTACTTGGTTTTCTATTTTTTCTTAATGGAAAAAATGTTCAGTTCTTGAACTTTTTTTTTTTTTAACTAGAAGTAATTTGATTTATTATTCAAACAAGCTTCATTTGTATTTATGTAGCTTTTGACTGTGCTTGTGCCTTTAACACTTTTAACAACAATTTTCTGCTCCTCAATAAGGAAAGCATGCTTGGTCCTGTCTCGGACACATTTAGCACACATGGACCCACCACAAGCCCTGCAGACATGTTTTTTTTTGGTTTTGGAAACCTCATGAGAACATTTGGTCTCACAGCACGGACCCCTTGAAGTTGGCCTGGACAACCTGTAAATGCAGATTTTGGCACTTCCCCAGCCTTCTTTGTATAAAGGTAACAAGCCTATGACCAGGGGTTCGGGACAGCCTCATTTTGTGTGAGGCTGTATTGTAGGACAGCCGATGCCAGTAGGTGAGATGCTGAAGCATTCATTTTGAAAGCTTCTACCTACTCTGCGTCCCCTGAAGAGGAAGAAGCAATTCTTGACCTTTTTGGTGTTCAAACATGAATTTGGAAGAAATTAAGTATTGACAACCAGGCATCACTGTACACGCAAAATTGTGTGTACATGCATTGCACGGGTATGTATTTTTTTCCTGGACAGAATGCAACTAACTTTTAAATCAAATTTTGATAGGAGTTCCCAGAAATTAACAACAAACAATGCCAGAAACTATATAAGGTTTCTGAAATTATAAATTTTTGTGGGAACAGACAGCCTCATTTTTCTCACTTGGAGCAACTGTTATGTAGATTTGAAGGCCCAACCTTGCAGTTTGCAGTCTGGTGCTTATCCTACAGTACCACTAGTGATCGAAACCTATGAACACTGGTTCTAATTCATCTCTCTCTTTTTTTTTTAGGCATCACTGCTAATTCATCTCTTAACTAATTTTTATATAATATTCATTTTAATATGTAATGCCGGCCATACAGAATAAATCTCTCTAGGTGAGAAATAAATGTTCAATGAACAAAGTAATATCAAATAATAACTGACCCTCTGTTAATTCACCTATCTGTCTCCACCCCTCCCCACCATTCAGAAATAAAATCCTAGCAACCTTTTTGGTGTTTTTGATACCATCTTTTCCATCATATGATCAAACTATATTTCCAAAGCCTGATAATAATTCATAAATAACAATTTTGCCTATTCAGTCTTTAAGTTTTAATACTCACTTGTCCTTGTCTCCAGTATTCTTTGAAAAGCTTCCAATTATTACTGTTCTTATAATCTTTGAGCCATAAAATATGATTTTCACAGATCCAAGAATGTGGTATATCACTGTACAATTTATTTTCATTCATGGCACATTTTTTGTTCTCTTTAGGTTCTTCTTTAAGCTCTGATTTTACATTTATCTTAGAAGCTTTATTTGGTGGAATTTTGTTTTCAACAACTGAAGCAATTATGTCATCAAGAATGTTTGGCATACTCCTTCCACTTTTGCTACTCTATTAAGGAAAAAAAATTGTCTGAAATAATATTTCACTTGAGGCACAAAGTACACATTTTTTCTCCCCGACTTTTTTATTTTTTTTGGGGGGGGCATCACTGCCCTCAGGTGGTGGGAGTAGGAGGCCCAGCCTTTGCTCCATGGAGCTGGAATCGAACCTCTGTCCCAGTGGGCCGCAATCCCGCACACAACCACTACGCTGCCGGGGCTCAGCCCACCAGACAATATTTTAACAGACTTTCACTTTCATGTCAACACATCAAAATTCCAAGTTCATACACTGTTCCTGACATGGAAGCACCATGAGTTGGCTCTAGCGTTCCATGGAACTGCAATCTTCACATCTTGCATATCGTTTTAGATCTCTGGAAAAGAGGTTTCTAAAGTTTTTTTTTTTTTTTTTTTTGGCATCACTGTCCTCTGGTGGGAGTGGGAGGCCCAGCCTTGCTGTTGGAGAGCAGCTGCTAGATTTGAATTGCCAAGCCAGTGGGCTGCAGTCCCACACTCAACCACTACGCCACTGGGGCTCAGCGAGGTTTCTAAAATTTGTACTTTCCCATGTAATCCCCCCCTCCCCCTATCTTCTATCTACTGAATGATCAAAATAAAAATATGAACTCTAAATACTTTCAGTAACATAAAACATCCATTTCTTTTTGTGTATTTTTACTTATGAGAGTAATGATTTTCAAATTCTTAAAAGTATCTCAGGGCATTTTAGAAGCCTTGTTTTCTTAGGAAAATGGAAGTCAGAAACCCTACTTTTAAGAAAAGTAATAAAATATGTGTGAACATGCCTATCATTCTAGTATATTTAATTTCATTTACAGCCATTTATTGTGCAGTTCAAGGCCAGTAGGCACACACCCTCAAAGCATCTAAATTTAAAAGCTTAATTAAAAGCCAGGCATCATACTTACTGGGGCTCCCAATGAATAGACTGGTGCAAATGCAATGCCAGCATCTGTCGAACCCACTCGTAGCTTGCCAGCTGTGGTAGTCAGCAAATCCCGTAAGGTGGAGCCTTGCTCATTACTCTGGGACACAGAAGGTGATGCTCTGCAGTTTGGAGAACTGGGGTTTTGTTCTTGTTCTTCTTTCACATCTTTTTCAAGTGCACATTCCTTGTTTTCTGAAATGAAAGAAGGAATAAAATTTAAATACAATTCAGTAGTTGCAGAAATACAAACCAAACTGGCACCCCTGCATTTTATCATGGGAGGAAAACTGTAGCACTAGTGACTTATTCACCTGAGGTTGACACACACCAGAGGTTGGATTAGATCCTTCATATGGAGTCAAACAGTTTGAATATGAAAAGGCCTTGCTCAGCATCTTAGACATGTGGCTGAGTTTGTACCTGTCACAAATTAAAAATGTATGCTATTTATATATTGTCCTTGTAGTTTTATTGATATGCTCATCCTTAGTGATTATGTAGCCAATTTCGATTCCATCATTGGAAAGGGAGGCACAGAATATCTAATGAGAAAAGATAATTTTTTTTATTGAACCTAAGCCATGAGGCAAGCAGGACAATTATAAATTGTTCTAAGTGACTACAACACTGTAATCCTATAGTACCAAAACTCAGACTCAACTCACGATATCAAGTAAATTCTGATACACAACAACCCTTATAAGACAGTGGAAGGTCCTCTGGGTTTCCAAGGCTGTACATCTTTATGGGAGCAGAGAACTTAATTTTTCTCCTTCAGAGTGGCTACTGGTGCAAACTACTGACTGCTGGGGAGTCAGCTCAACTTGTACCCACCACACCACCAACAGGTCCGCGTACTACAGTACATGTTTAGTTAACAGCTACATTTACCTTTTTTTTCCTCTCTGGATTTTTGCTCTGCAAGATCTGCTAACCAGTGCAATGGTGACTGGGATTCTGGGGGAGTTAACTTGCTGTCCGAACTGACATCACTTCCAGGGCTGCTGTTACCATTAGTCTCATACTTCTGAGGAGTATTTGGATCCTGAGACTCAGGCATGCACAGAGAAATTTTATTACTGTGATTAAGAACATTCTGCAAAACCTATAAGGGTTAAAACGATTGAATTTTTTAATACCTCTCTTCAACTATACAGAGTTAAAAGTAATAGTTATATACAATAACACAGAAAATATTTAAAAACCTGTTTTACATTGAGTTTAAAATGTTTCCTCTCCCCCAGGATCAGCAGCAGAGACCCATGGGGAGCAGCAAACAGACCTGGATCTATTTAGGATCTATGTAGGTTTCTTTTTTTCATCTTTTTCTTTCTCCTTTTCTTTTTACAACCATATATTTTCATATTGTTTGGACTAGAACATTGCTGGCTTATTTAAATATATGGGCTGGACATGGAAGGGAAGCCCAAGGAGAAGGCAATGGGGGCCAATGGTCCCAGAAGGTAGGGGGGAAGCAGGTGGGGAGAAAGTTGGGTGAGCAGACAGTTTCATGGATGGGGGAACAAATAAGAGAATCGAAACCAACATCAAGGAGAGGGTAAAGATCCTGTGAGTATTTCAGCAACACCAAGCTAGTGGAGGAAGCAGGGGGAAAGTGATGGTGGAGGGAGCAAAAGGAACAAGCTCTAGAAAGCAAAGGCATGGATCTGGAAATTAACAGGTGTGTACTCATGTGAATAAATCAATCCATAACAAAAGTATTGGCCTAGGTATATATATTTATTAAGGCAATACACTGAGAATGCAGACGGGCCTCAGTTCATACCTTCCCTCAATACAATACAGCTTGTTCTAACAAACTGACATACTCCTCCACCCACCCCATGATTGCTGAAGACAAAATGGGTGTATAAACAGATGTGGTGAGGATGGTACCCGGCTATTTAAAGAAACAGTGTCTGAGGTCTTAAAGGCTTGAAGTTAAACAAGCGGTTATCCAACAGTGAAGCAACAAGCCCACATGGAAGAAGCACACCTGCTGGACTGATTGTGACATGTCATTGAGACTGGGCAACAAGCATCAGAAGATTCACGACAAACAGTAAACAAACAAAAAAACGCATTGGTGAGAATGGAGGAGGGGTTGGAGTGGAGACCTGAAGCCCATCTGTGGACAAGGGAAGATCCCCCCCCCCAAACAGGGGCCACAGGGAGGGGAGGAGTCAATCAGGGTGTAGTAGAGCACCAATAGTTCACACAAAACACCTCTGATCCCTTGAGGCCTCCTCAACACCAATTATCATGACCCTAGTGCCATTTCCCACTCTGGACTAGATGGCAGCATGTACATAGGTATAGGCAAGAGACAAAACTCAAAACACATGGAACTCAGGTACAGGAATGGGAATAGAGATGTCAAAAGGATAGGGGGAAAGGGTGAGTTGTGGGGAGGGAGGAGTTCACTGATCACAATGAATGGCACAAAACCACAACCCTCCATCCAGAAGGAAGAACAGAAACCAGAGGGGAAGAGAGCGAGTGGTTGGTGTTAGATTTGAAAATAATTAACCATCTACAATAGCCTACGAGGGTTGGGGGGGGGAGGGGGAGAAAAACTGATCCCAAGGGCTTAATGGAAAGTAAATGTCTCGAAAAGAATGATGGAACATATGTACTCATGTGTCGGATACATGTATGGATTGTAAGAAGAATTGTTAGAGTCCCCAATAAGATGATCTAAAATGTTTATTAATTTATCCATACATATTATTTAATTAAAATGATTATTTTACTCACCTGAGTCATACCATTCACCGAACAAAAATTTCCAACTTGTACATTCTGCTTGTTAGTACAATGACAATGGGATTTTATACCAAATTTTTCTCTAAGCATGTGCACTGCATCTAAAAGATCTGTTAAAACTACAAAATAAAATGAGTTAATAAAAGTAACCACTGATTCTTAAGACTACATTACTTTTTAAAGTTCTGTATTAGAAATAATGTAGATTTTGTGTCTTTTAAATTTTCTTCCATTTTTCTCCATGTTATTTTATCCTTCAGGTTTAAGCAATTATCTATCTATCTATCCTCTCTTTAACCCAAGTTAGAAATCTAGTGTGTTCAAAAAATGTAGAAGGCTTTCATTACAAATCCAGTATGGCTTTTCTCATTACACTTAAAAACTGACTCCTCTGATTTTCTTCAGAGGCTTGTCTTGTCTTCCTAAATTTATTACAAATGCTTCCAATAACTGAGCAAAAACATGTGAAGATTAGAAAAACCATCTTACCTCTCCCTTCTATTAGAGTAGTACATAGTAACATGCAACCAATAGTTTGGTTATAATCTACTATATAATAATATGTTTAAACTTACCAGAACCAGGTATAATCTGAGTTGGCATTAAATGCTTATGATCATGAGGCTGTCCCTTCACACACTTCATCCAAGCATATAACTCTTTATCTGTAAGAAGATCGTAATATACCTATTTTTATATCGCTCTTAAAATCGGTAGATTGCATATTAAGAGCTCAACAGTTTCATAATAAAATGACCAGATTTTTAAAAAAAATATTAAGCCAGTGAATTTTACATAAACAGTGGTTCAAAGTCGATAGAACCAAAGACATTATTTATCAATGTATTATGTTAACTCATAGAAGGAGATGTTGGGCTTCAACCATCAGCATGATCACTGCTGTCATAACGCATCTCAATGACAGCACCCCTTGTTCTAGCTGACCCTCGTAACTATATGAAACAGCACGTCCTTCTCTAGCCATTGATCAGCCCTGAGGGTGTGTCAAAAGGATGTGAGCTGCATTTTCAAACAGTCTTATTTCTAAGGAGCGCTCTACTTGTATTTCTAGTAAGACCAATTTATTTTTTTGGGTTCGCCCCAGGATATTCAATATTCTGTTTGGCCCCGCCTTTGCTCCTGTGGAGCCGCTGCTGGAATTGAACCTCCATCCCAGTGGGCCGCAGTCCCGCGCACAACCACTATACCACCAGGACTCAGCCCTCAATATTCTTTATCAACGTCATATTCTAAATGCATACATTCTCTTGTCCAGCTGTCACATGTATATGAGATTATTGAAAAAGGCTATGACCCAGGCAAGGTGTACCCCAAGGCCTCAAGGTAACATTTTTCTTTTTAACACTTGAATATGATCTTTTACAAATTTGTCCAAAGCAAAATACTTGATTTCTTATAAAAATTATTTCTCTTTTCTTTTTGAAGCTTTTAGGCAGTTCTTATTGTGTCCTATAGTAACACTGAGACAGAATTGAATGGAAGGAAGTGAGTTAAACTGCTCTGCACTAAACAAACTAACCCAATGCCATGAGATGATTCTGGTTCATGGCAATTAGAATTGTTACAGAGTAGAATGGTTTTTTAGTTGTACTTGTTATGGAAACAGGAAGCAAAGTTTTTCTTCAAAGGTGTCGCTGGGTGGGGCTGAAATACCAATCTTTAGGTCGATAAAGAACAACTGTTCACAACATTCCCACCCCTACCTGAAAAACTCAAAGAAATAAAATCCAATCTCAAATTAGTGTTCCTTTGCAAAATACTATTGATGTCTCTACAATGTGGAAACGTTTTCTAAAAGTCTGAATTTTAGGAACATGTTGATCACCACTGCTTATGTTACGTTTAAGTTAGATCTGACTACTAGTATCTTATGTACAACAGAATGAAATTTATTACTGTACATTCTAACAATTGCTGCTAAGTTTGAGGCCATTGTTGTAGTCAGTATATAAATCCATCTCATTGAAGGGCTTTTTTCCCCCATCTACTTTACCAAACATAATGTCCTTTTTTTTGGGGGGGGGGGGGTAATCACTCTACTCTGGTGGTCATGGGAGCTACCCAGTCTTGCACCTGGAGAGCTGCCGCTGGATTTGAACCGTCAAGCCCCGCACTCAACCACTACGCCACCAGGGCTCAGTCCCGATAATGTCCTTCTACTGATAATATGTTCAAAGTTCGTGAGATGAAGTCTCACTATTTTCCATTCTAAGGAGCATGGAAGGTGTACTTCTCCCAAGACAGGTATGTTCTTCTGGCAGGTGATGGCATATTTAATATTTTCTGATATATTCAATAGCCCTCAGCAATGCCACAATTTAATCTCGAGTCTTCTTCACCCATTGTCCATATTTTGCATGCACATTAAGTAACTGCAAATAAGGTTGCACATCTTAAGTCTTCAAGATGACATCTTTGTTCTAAAACACTTTAAAATGTTTTCCAGATTTGTCTAATAAAATTTACTTTTTGGTTGCTGCTTCCATGGGTTGCTATTTTGACAAATGATAATTATTGTATTAAGAGTTATATATTAAGTTTAGTCACTGAAAAAAATATATAATCCAGAAAAACTCAGGCATAGGAATTACATTTTATAAATGAAATGGGGGTGATTAGACTAGACTATAAACCTTAGTAACAACACATCTATCTTGGTTAAATAAAGATGCATGAAAAAAATACATGAACAAGCACATTCAGTAATGTGTGCACTATAATAAATACAATTTTATTTAGCAAAGGGAAAACCAAAGTTAATATAGTAGAACCAAGAGAGTGAAATATAAAAAGCATTACAGGGGGCTGAGCCCCAGTGGCATAGTGGTTGTGCGCCGGACTGCGGCCCACTGGGACGGAGGTTCAATTCCAGCAGTGGGGCTGGGGCTCCTACTCCCACCACCGCAGAGCAATGATGCCCCCCCCCCCAAAAAAAAAAAAGAATTACAGGAAATACAGCAATGCAGCTAACCTTTTATCAACTGAAGGTATTAAAATATATCTATGATTTTGAAGATATTTGATCGTCTAAAATACACTTCTTACGATATTTATCATTTTTCTTACATATACATATTTTTTTGCACACCACAGAAACATTTAGCTGATAAGTGAAGAGTGCTGCTGTTCAGGATTCTGAGGAAATAATGAGTGTATTAAAAATGCTTAGAGAGGGCTGAGCCCTGGTGGCGTAGTGGTTGTGCGCGAACTGTGGCCCACTGGGTTGGAGGTTCAAATTCAGTAGCAAGGCTGGGCCTCCTACTGCTACCACCAGAGGGCAGTGATGCCCCCAAAACAAAACAAACAAACAAAAAATGCTTAGGGAAAAAAGCAATAATCTTAAATGGGAAAAAATGCTGGTGGCTAATTTATGATTCATAATTTATGATTCATTTATCTAATATACTACTCTGAAAAAGTTGTTATGAATGAAAATGACCATTGCAACACTGAACATCCTATCACTAAATAGTCTACCTATAATGCTTGCACAATTCTAGTTCTTTCATTTGTCTAGATTTTACCCCAATATTTTCATGTTAACCAGTTTTAGGTTGAAGTTTTCAAATTGCCATGATAATAATTTCAAAAACATTTATACTATGAGAAAATATCTAGGTAGGTTCTTGTTTAACTGTGTATAATCTACAACTTTATTAATAAGCAAAACATTAATTCTGCATTTTTACTACACGGTTAGAAATATTTGTTTCAAATGGTGTCTTCAAATACAAATATTCTTTGGTAATTAGTGGGTAATTGATGCTGCCCAAAGCATATTCTTTTAACATTGTGATCTAAACCTTCTTGACCAATATTTAGGAAAATCTATTTACTATTACTTCATTGAGTGGGACTCACAGTGATCCTGTAACTCCAAGCAGAACTGGCTCTGTGTATTTCTGAGGCTGTAAATAACAGGAACAGAAAGCCTCATTTTTCTCTCATGGATTGGCTAGTGGTTTAAAACTGCTGACCGTGGACTAGGATTTAATTAGGCTAAATTAAATTGTGACTTAGTGAATGACTACGCAATTGATTACTAGGCTTTCAATGTAACTTGAGATTCCTGTGCACTACAAACCCAAAACAGGAAGGGTCAACTTTCAATTATCTACCTGAAATAACGTAATATAGTAACATGAAAATATATGTGGTAAGTTTTTGTTTGTTTTTAATCATTTTTTTGGGGGGGGGGGCGCTCAGACAATTCATCACAATCGACACATCCATCCATTGTATGTCACTTTTTTTTTTGGGGGGGGGCATCACTGCTCTCTGGTGGTGGGAGTAGGAGGGTATGTCACTTTTGTAGGTGTAATTTTACTCTAAAAATCTTGCCATTGATATACTGTGGTTACTATATATATTTTCAAAACAAAATTTTTTTTTTTTTTTAAGTTTTTTGGGCATCACTGCTCTCCGGTGGTGGGAGTAGGAGGCCCAGCCCCACTGCAGGAATTGAACCTCCGTCCCAGTGGGCCGCAGTCCCGCGCACAACCACTACGCCACTGGGGCTCAGCCCTCATAACAAATTTTATAATACTTCTATAATAATCAAAGTTATGGTTTAAATAAAAAAGGCATTAATTTTTCAGATGAGTAATGGTAAAGATTAAAATGATTATAAGAAAATTATCATTTATATTAAGTTATAAACTTACCTCTAGAACTTTTCCTTTCTTTCGCCTTATAACAATCTAAGCAAACCACAAATCCACATTTTTGGCAGACCCAATGAATGTTAAACAATGTTGCTTCACAAGCATCACACATCTCTCGGACACCTCTTACTGCTCTTTTCCAGGCAATTTTGGCTGAAATACAGAAAACACCAATATCTAAAAGCAAACAGTTGCTGCCAACCCTCCTCCCTGCCCCCCAAACATTTCTTTGCTAGGCATTCTTTGCTTGTAATATAACCAAATCAAAAGTTTCATGGCAAACACAAACGTTTTATAGGTTATGATAACTAAAGACCAATCACTCATTTCTTCAAGTTAGTTATTCTCTTTGGAAGACTCAAATGATCAAAATAAAATTAAAAGATTAAAAAATAAGGCTGAGCCCCGGTGGTGTAGTGGTTGTGCGTGGGACTGCAGCCCACTGGGATGGAGGTTCAATTCCAGCTCCACAGGAGCAAAGGCTGGGCCTCCTACTCCCACCACCTGAGGGCAATGAGGCAAAAAAAAACCCCCCAAAACTAAAATAAATAAATAAAAATATAATGAAAATTAAAAAATGAAAAAAGAAATTAAACATCTGGAGATAGCCACCTTCATACACAACTCCATGGCAAGAGGAATAAAACAGATTTCCTTTTCCAAAAATAAATAAATAAATATATCTGTAAACGGCTTTTATTCAAGACAAAGTTGCAACTTTGGCACTTTTGACATTTTATGCTGAATAAAGCTTTTATTTTGAAATACCGTCTTGTGTGTTGTAGTAGCTTTAGTAGCATTTCTAGTTTCTACTCAGCTGTTACCAGCACAGGACCACCACCATACCTCAAGTAGGACAGCATAAATGTTTTAATGTTAATTCCCTCCCAAATCACCCGTATTTCTGTGCTTCAACTTCCAAGGGTGAAAAGGAAAATGAAAGCATGTATATAGACTACATTTAGGAAATATAACAGATGTTTCACCTAGGTCAACAAAATGCTTTTTAAACATATGGAGGGCTTCAATTTTCATTCCATTTCCCCACAAACTCTTTGAAGCCCCTTCCTTTGCATTTAGCAGGTAGTTTTCTTTTTTATTTCAAAATTAATTTTCAGAGCAGTTATTTGCCAACAGTCCAGCTAAACAGAAATGAGAGTGAGAAACACAAATTTATCAACACTAATCACTGGGGGTAAAACTACTCCAGTTTAAAACCTTTAGTAATTATTTTAAATGCTGAAATTTTCCATCGAAAGTATCTTTGGTCACAATTACTACTGTATGTAGATAGTAAAAATGACACATGCTGTGAGTTCATGAATTGTTAATTTCTCAACTCAATCACAAGGAAAAAAGTTGTAACCTTTGATTGTATAGGTGTACTTGATCTTAAATAAGTTTTAAAAATAAAAGATTATAGAAGATAAAGAATTTCTTCCACAAATTAAACATAAGAGGGAAATTCTTAAAATGAAATCTGTAGTTATACATAGTACATATTAAAACTTTCTTACCATCCTTTTTTACCCAGGATAAAGCCGTTTTCTCAGATGTTACTAGTTGACAGAACTTATCACCTATTACATCCAGTATATATTTAGATGTTTCTATGTCTAATTCATCATCTTCATAATTTTCATGTGTCCATAAACTTATGGCTTCATCATCATATTGGTCAGGAGAAGAGAACCCATCTATTCGGACCACTCCATTTTTACTAAAGGACAATCTAAAACATTAAGATATAAATGAATTAGCTAACAAAATATTAAGAAAAAATTCACTATTTTAAAAATATAAGCATATCATTTTCAAAACAGGAAAGCACTGTTTCCCCCCTCCTTGACTGTTCCCCCTAATGATAATTATTATTTTGTCTTATCTTACACAGTCCAATGTCTCCCTTTACTCACTTCTCTGTCCCGCACTGAGGTGGTTATATGTAGATCCTTGCTAATTGGTTTCCACTTTCTATCCCATCATCCCTCCAGTCTCCTGGTATCACCAATCTCACCAATGGTCCATAATTGTTTTCCAGTTCCTATCTGTACCAGTGCACATACTCTTGTTAAATCAGATTTGTAAGGTAGAATTGGGATCATGATAGTTGGGGGGTGTGGGGACCTTTTAAGAACTAGTGGAAAGTTGTATGCTTTATCATTGCTACACTGCACCCTGACTGGTTTGTCAACTCCCCATGACCCTTCTGTAAGGGAATGTCCAGTTGCCTAAAGATGGACCTTGGGTCCCCAATCTGTACTGGATTTGATTTTGTGCTCTTTGATGCCTGATACCTTCGACACCTCATGATCACACAGGCTGGTATGCTTCTTCCATGTGGGCTTTTGTTGTTTCTGAGCTAGATGGCTACTTGTTTATCCTCAACTTTAAGTCCCCCAACGCTTTATTTTTTGATAGGCATCATCAGTTTTCTTCACATTTGCTTATGCACCCGCTTTGCCTTCAGTGATTGTGTTGGGATGGTGAGCATCATGGAATGCCAGTTTAATAGAACAAAGTGTTCTTGCGTAGAGGGAATACTTGAATGGAGACCCAATATCCATCTATCACTATCTGAAAAATATCAGTGTTAAATCTGAAATTGGGGGGGAGGGGGTTCATATGAGAGCCTAAATAGTGAGAATCTCGTTTGCAGAAGGCTAGAGATGCCAGTGAGATCATGCATACAATGTACTTGCTCTATCCACAATTGAAGGATGGGAAGGCAATAGTTACTAAATAGAGTGCACTGGAGAGATAATAACAGAAGATCAAAGGTACAAATCCAGCTTGAACAATTAAAACTTTGTCAGTTGATTCCCCCTTTCAGATGCATGTTGGACCTGACTTGGTTTTCTATATTTTTGTTTGGGTTTGTTCATATTAGGATGTATCTCAGGTGTTTACGCCACTGACGGTCACTCTATGAAGTTTTGCTAAACAATTTCCCATGTTTTGGTATATGAAACCCAGTATCGAAGAACATACAGGAACAGCAAGGAGAATAAGGGTTTCAGGGTGGGGTGGAGGATGGGGTAATGTTGGTAGTGATGGATGGACGATGATGTCAAGGAATCCAGGAAGAAAATAAATGTTTGGAAACTGTGGTAGCAAATGTACAGTTTTGCTTTACATGATGGAACTGTGGAATGATAATAAGGACTCCCAATTCATAATAACTATTCAGGTATCTTAGTCCTGGTGGAGGCCTGGTTATGCATTGGGCTGCAATTGGTATGGTTGGTAGTTTGAATGCACCAGCAGCTTTGTGGTAAAAAGTCTGGTATATTTGGAAGCCATAGTGAGTCACTATGGATCAGCATTAACATGATGGCAGTGAGTTTATTTAGATATATGTTAAGTAACTGGGATACGAAATTACTATTCTCTTGTTGGTATTATTTATTCACTTTCAACATTTACAAGTGAAGATGCCACATAGAAAATGTTACAATTTATTACTATTTATTTTGTATTTTTAAAATAGATAAGACCAATAAAATTTCTTTCATCTTGGGCTGAGCCCCGGTGGCGTAGTGGTTGTGCGCGGGACTGCAGCCCACTGGGATGGAGGTTCAATTCCAGCAGTGGGGCTGGGCCTCCTACTCCCACCACCAGAGAGCAGTGATGCCCAAAAACAAAAAAAACAACAACAAAAAATTTTTCTTTCATCTTTCCTCCATAATTTTACTACTTATTCCCTTCCTTCTTTCTTTGTAAAAATCTGTCACAATATTTTTTCTACTAATGTACCAAAATTTTTTAAAAATGGTCCCAGTTTGCAGATGATTAGTGGTCTTACAATAGTGTCACATAAATTAAAGGACAGAAATAGGATTCAAACTTTTAAAATGACTAGAGTTTAGGATCTTCACTATAATCTTTTTCTGTAGTTGCTAAAACAAAAATCCTCTACTGTAAAGTCAATTCTGACTCATAGTGCCCCTATATAGGATCTCCAAGGTTGTAGATTTTGCGGGGGGGGGGGGGTTGTAGATTTTTATGGGAACAGATTGCCTCATCTTTCCCACCTTTATGGAGGAGTTGGATTTGAAATTTGAACCTTGATTAATAGCCCAACATTTATCAAATTGCATCATCAGGGCTCAAAACTGTTAAGGTGCCATAGAATCAATTCTGCCATAAAGTGACTCTATATGACAGGGTAGAAAAACACTCCAGAATTTAATAGGCTATAATTCTGTAGCACAGTGGATTACGGGTTAGGTTGCTAACCACAAGGTTCACACCCACACACCACTCCTTGGGGAGAAAGATGACTAAATCTTTACAGAATTAGACAGCCTCATCTTTGTCTCACAGAGTGGCTAATGGGTTTGAACCACCAAACTTGTAATTAGCAATCCAATCCTTAACTCAAGGTACTACCAGTCGACAAATAAAAATACCACATGGAAATGCTTCCAATTTATTACTACTTACTTTAACTTATTTAACTTATTTTTAACATAGATAAGGCCAACTATGAGTTGGACTCTAACTTCTGAGTAGATTCCAACTCATAGTGACCTTTTATAAGGTTTCCAAGACTGGAAATTTGTACAGGAGTAGCCATCCCACTTTTTTTTCTCCCATAGAGATTGTGAGTTTGAAATGCTAACCCTATATTAAGAATTTCATTGTCTAAACCCTACCGCCACCAAAGCTCTTTTGCAATTCCAAAGGACAGAATTTTCCCATAAAGTTTACAAGGCTATAAATCCTTATGGAAGCAGATTACCACTTAATTTTTCTGTCAATCCTGTGATAGTGGGGCATGTTAACTACCGTGCCCCCAAGGCTTTCCTGTTTTTATTGGCTGGCTTAGTCTCTAACTGAACCGTTTAAGAAATCTATTAAAGTATTATTTAGTAATAATATCTATATTAGAAGTAGTACTGGGTGAGCCTGGTGACATGAGTGGTTGGGTGCAGGACTGCGGCCCGTGGGCGTGGCGGTTCAAATCCAGTGGCAGCTCTCAGGAGCGGTACTGGGTGGCTCCTACGACCACCAGAGGACAGTGAGGTTTGCACACACACACACACACACACACACACACACACACACACACACAGAAGTAGTACTTAGAACACCCATAAACAGATTTCATATTTTAAAACCAATTCTGGGGCTGAGCCCCGGTGGCATAGTGGTTGTGCGCAGGACTGCGGCCCACTGGGATGGAGGTTCAATTCCAGCAGCGGCTCCACAGGAGCAAAGGCTGGGCCTCCTACTCCTACCACCAGAGGGCAGTGATGCCCCCAAAAAACAAAACAAAAACAAATTCTGTAAAATATATCAGACTGACAGATACTTGTTGTATTTTAGAAGTTTGACATTTTTACACTTATGACAGATTTTAACAAAAGTATTGCTATTTTAGTTTAACCTAAACATAAATTATCTAGAATTTAAGTCTAGATTTATATAGAATATGTGATTATTATATCATGATCAAATAAACAAGCCTATTTAAAAAGCAAACCAAATAATAGCAACCAAAACAGTCTTATAACTTTTTAATCATATAATATTTCCTAAATAAGAAAAACCATCAGACAAAGGTTATATAGAACAAAAGTAGTAATGTGAATACAAATTTGGTCCAATAGCAACGTCAAATTTAGCATTAGAAAAAATATCTCTAGATAGTAACACTGATTAGGTTTTTCACCTACCTTCTAAAGTAGTAAAACCTGCAAAACACTGGCGAGTGAGTTGGCTCTTCTCCTTTTTTACTCCGAATAAGTCTACATTCTCGGCATTTCTGTAAATTAGGTCCTATCTCACAGCAGGAGTCATCCTGTAAAAAGGACTCCCCAGTTTGTTTTAGCTTCTTGACTTTACGCCAGTCTTTTAATACTGAACGAGGGATGCCAGCTGTAAAATTAGTAGTAAAGTATTAGCATTAATGTTTTCGTATATATGCTACTGAAGCGAGCACTATTAAAATGTTTTGTAGAAAAGAAACAAGAGAAAATTGTCTTAAAAAGTAAGTAATTCACAGCAGCATTTCTATTTACTCACTATTCTGCTCCCTGAATGAAGCAACCTCTTTTGTCAATATATCTGAAATGCATAGTTCAATATACTGTAAATTTTTAGTTGATTAAAATCTTTACAAATTAAATGTTCATGTTACAGTAGCAAGCATAATCATTCATATTTATACTATGTTAATCTACAACTGTTAATCTATAATCATAGTGTAACATTTATATTATGTTAATCTATAAATCTATAGAAAGGATATGGTTTATAAAACTATAATTTAACAAAGCAGGCTGCCAGAACTTTCCCAGAGTCTATAGGGTTCAACTTGTTGACTTTTCTTTTAGTCAAGGGCATCGCTTAACAGTCACGAATTTGTTTAATATAGGAGAAAACTTTCAAAAGTCACAGAAAGAATTTAAAAACTGGGCTGAGTCCCAGTGGCGTAAGTGGTTGAGTGTGGGACTGTGAGTGGGCTTGGCGGTTCAAATCCAGCAGCACCTCTCAGGAGCAGCGCTGGGTAGCTCCCAGGACCACCAGAGGACAGTGATGCCCCCCTCCCCTCCCCCCAAAAAAGAATTTAAAGACCATTTTAATACTCTAAAAATACTTAATATGATTTTCCAAGGGAGATGTAGCTCATTAGGATGAACTGTAATTTTACGCTAATTGTATTTGAGAGATCAGAGGCTAAGAACTGAGCTGTTTCTTCTTCAACTACATCTCCCGTATTATCTCCGCCATTTGGGATCAAAAAGAGACCTTTGAGAAAAGTGAAAAGACTTAAAGTAAAAGAAAAACAAATCAAAAAAAAAAAAGAAAAACAAATCATAGTGGTATTTTTTGAAGGCAGGATGTATCTATCAGAACAACAAAAGTAAAAAGACATTATTATATATTCTAATTTTTACAGATGGGGAAAAACTATCATAGGCAATACGATTTTCCCATAATATTTATTAACATGAATAGTATTAAGACTGACTTATTTATAAAGCAGAAGTTCGAAAAAGAATTCATATAATACACTTTTGCCAATGAGCGTTGTATATATGACCATAAATACTTGTGTAGAAGCCGAGTTTTAACAGCACATTTTTAAATAGTCTTTCTGGTACAATTAGGTACCTCAGCTGATAGTCTGCTCAGCTTATACTTGAGTATATATGGTAATTTAAATAGGTGTCATAATATTAGGATTAATAGTTAACTAAATTTACATTATAATTTGCTCTTTTACTACCTGTATAAATAAATCATCATAGTATGCTAGTTCTGTGATACTGGTAGAATGCAGTCATTTACTATTCTTATTTTCTATTATGTTCATTGCATATGGCAGAAATCTCATATACCTGAAATATTTTTCTTGCAGAAACTTGTAGGAAAACTTGATCAACAACAGAAAACACGTTTCTAGAATTCTAGCTATTGATTATGTAAGCAGTATAATTACAGAAGGATCACCATGACAGTGTTTAAACTATAGGGTGGCCCACTTAAAATTGGTCCCAATTATTAAAGACTTCTATGACTGCTGCCTAGTTCTTCTAAAGTTATATTCTCTCCCTAGTCTCCAATTAAATAAGATATTTGGAATACTCTTCATGCTTGAGCTTGCATTTTCCTTTTTTCTCTCATTATATATAACATTTTCCCCTGTAACTGCAATATATATATACATACATATGTATATTTACCCTAACACAACAAATATTTTTAAAACTCAGAATAAACACCAGAAATGTTATATTGCTAATAACACTTTGGCACACGTTTAAAAAAACACACACACACCAAAAAAATACAATAATGTATTATGTTTCTTTTCTTTTTTTTTTTTTTTGCATTACTGCCCTGGTGGTGGGAGTAGGAGAATGTATGATGTTTCTATGTTGAATAGAAAACAACTTTTTTTGGTGGGCATCACTGCCCCCTGGTGGAAGTAGGAGACCCAGTCTTGCTCCTGGAGAGCTGCTGCTGGATTTGAACCGCCAACCCAGTGGGCTGCAGTCCCACAAACAACCAATACGCCACCGGGGCTCAGCCCTAAAAAACAACTTTTAACCAGCATGCTCTAATTCCCCGGAATGTACCATTTCCAAGAATATGGATTATCATAGTATTGCGAACAATTTAAAGAATCAAGACATTTAAAAAGAATGTCATTACCGTGGCACGAAAAGTACACACAGGCTTCTTTATAAGTTGACAAATTACAAAGTATGAAAATCAATGTCCACAAGCCAGATTTGTGTATTATAAAACTTGTCTGTTTCTAGTGTAGGCCACATACAACTGAGGCCTTTTACAAATTTTATCATTTAACATATACACTAAGCTAAATATCAATTTTAAACTCACTATAATCTTTGGAGCTATGTAAAAACAAGATGCTAAAATGCTTAGTCACCCAAACCAAGCAAAAAATAAGGATACTTCTGCTTCCCTTATGTTCTAGTAACATTTTCTACCTTTATTCTCTATCAGCAGATCTAAAAACAGCTGCTTTAGCAATATAAAACTGGGAATGTATGAGAGATAAATACAAGCTAGCCTTAAATTTGATATCCCATTACCTAAAAAAAAAATCATTTTGAAGAAAACAAAAACTAAACTCAGATTATAGTCAAGCAGCAATAGCACTGGTGGCATTGTAGTTACACTGTGGATTGCAATGGTCTACAAGATCAGCAGTTGGAAACCACTAGCTGGCTCTGAGGGAGAAAGATAGGACTTTTGATTCCTGTGAAGAGTCTTAGAAACTAACTCTCAGGGTCAGTTCGATCCTGTCCTATATGGTCCCTATCAGCTGCACTGACTCAAAGACATTGAGATTGGTTTTGTTATAGCAAACCCAATGGTTTTATGCAACATGGAACTTGCAGATATGTTTAATTTGGTGAGTAATGTAAACTCATAACATTAGGTTAAAAATTAGTTATGAACAACATTATCAATTACATAAGGCAGCAGACAAAAACTTTCTAAAAGAACAAGTAAAAAAATATTTTTTATCTGGCTTTAGAAGCATTAAGAAACAGTACCTAAAAATGTCTTCTTTCCTTCCCTGCATCACTGCCCTGGTAAGAGTAGAAAGCCCAGCCTTGTTCCTGGACAGCTACTGCTGGATTTGAACCGTCAACCCTGTGGGTCGCAGTCCTGCACACAACCACCAGGGCTCAGCTCTAAAAATGTATTTTTGAGAATACATAAGTATGCCCAACTTTTCTATATGGGCTAGAAAAAACAAGTCAACTTTGCCCATTTTTAATAGAAGGCATCAACAGTTGCTCATTTCTTTGAACTTGGACATAAATGGTACTTAAAACACTCTCTAAAGCTAAATGTTAGTTAGCAAGTAGGGATTTGACAATTTGTGGGGGGAGGATATGCTGGTCTGCCCTTCTCTTGAGAACTTTTAAGCATGTATTCCATTAAGAATTTTGTAAACAAAATTTTACAAGTTCTGCATGATAAAAGCCAGACATTCCCTATCTATGTTCTCTGTAAGCTTAAATCAAGTATCTGAATATATATCACCAAAGGAAACTTTATGTAAATAGAAGAGAAAAAAATTTTGGCTGCAGTAAGCCTTATTATCATTATGACTCACTGGAGTCATAATGAGAAAGAAAAACCAGTATCACACATAATACAATATTCAAATAAATGATACATTCCTTCTCATTGCCAATCTCTGCCTTCTGACTATACTTTATTTCAGCCTCTGTCTGGTTGATCTTACTTTTCTCTGTTCTATCACTTTCTGATCCAAATTCTGGCTACAGCATACAGTGCGTTTTTGTTGATATTAGTTTTTGCTGAATAACCAGTCACTATAGTATTATTAAAACGGAGAGGCTTATCTTCTCATCACTCCTGCAGAATATTTTCAGTGAGCATATACATAACATTAAGACATGCAAATAGAAAAAAGATAAACATTGATGTTTAGTGAATCACATCATTATTTCTATAAACTATAATGTCCTTTACCTAGACTAAAAAAAAGCAATTTACATACCACTGTTGTTGCTCTGCAACTTCAGTTTACTTTTTTCTCTTGCACTCCTGCTAAGAACCCCATTAGGTTTTGAATCTTCTTCTACTTCACCTTTTCTTTTCTGCAAATCATTTTGCTTCTTTTTGTAAGTTGGCTTAGGTTGCCTTTTAGTCCTTTGCTCTGATTTGCTTTCACTTTCATCAGAGTCACCACTTTCAGAGCCAGATTCATAAGTTCGTTTGGCTTTTCTTCTACTGACTTTATCATCTCTTACATATTTATCAACTATGATTTTGTTATCTACACTACTTTGAATATCATTAGACGTAGAGGCTATTAAATTGACAGAACATGGCTTAATAATTTCTGATACAGAGTTTCCTAGACTTTCTATTTTATTAGTGTTTTTATCTTCTTCTGAATGTCTAGTAAGCCAGGCCTTTTTGAGTTTAGTATGGTAGTTTGGTTGACTTGTCTGGGATGTTTGCCCATTTCCGACAGAGTTTGCTTTGTTTATTGTACTACAGACCACAGTGCTTTCCAAGGAAACAGAGGCTGAAGATGTCTGATTTTTCACAGCACTAGGCTCAGTCTCATTGACATTATTACTCTTATATTGAGCGGCAGCCAAGGCTGCCTTGTGCTTTTTTAAGTGGATAAAATCAGTTGTGCCTGAAAACCCAGAGCTGCTCTGAACAGCACTTCCTGTCTTACTACTAGCTGGTGTAACCGAAGCTGTGGTACTGACTTTGCATTCTTGTGCCCAAGACACTGTCTGACTGATACTTTTTGAGGAAGCACATTCTAAGGACGTGGAGGCCAAAATGGTATTTGATAAAGAGTAAATTACTTCTGAACCACCCCAGCTGGAACCAGTGGTGGTAGAGACAGCAGATGTAAATACATCTGTTTTAGTATTACACATCGTATTTACAACAGTCATAACTGAACTGGGAACACTGCCCTGTGAGACAGACTGCAAAACTTTTTCAGATTTTATGTGAGTATTGTCTGAATTCATACAAGGCAGAATGACTCTTCCGGTCTCTCCAGTTTCTGCTGGTTTCAGGCAATCTGTTTGATTTGCCTCAGTTAAAGATCTCCCACCAAGTCGGTCTTTGGAAGCTAACTGCATTGAAGATATGCTTTCATATTTTATACTAGAAGGTGGACGTACAATGACAGATGCCATAGCAGTCTGTGACTTTCCGATGCTTTTCTCCACATGCCATTCAGTTTTCTCTTTGCTGAGGTTATTAGATTTCCACATCTCTGTCAAACTCTGTTCTGAACTCTTGAAATTTACTTGAGAGTCTTTGGGCTCAGGTATTAGAGTTGGTGGCTTTTGGGATTCTTGAGCTTTCCCACCAGCATTTACTGGCATCACTGGAGTTAAAGTTGGAGGGGAAAGGTTACTATAGCTGCTTTCCTTTCTTTCCACACTGTGATGGATTGGTGGGTGAAATACTGGTGCTCTATGTAAAGCAGGCATACTCCGGAGTGTATTTGTAGAAGACACTGTTAAATGGGTAGGACTCCTACTGTCATTTCTGAAGGTTGTGACAGAGTGAGATGCAATTTGATGAGGAAGATGTTCTGGTATTTTGCCTACTAAACCTTCTGTTTCTGTTTGGTGTTTAATCAGAGGTGGAGGCTTTGAAAGAGATGATATATATGAAGTCAAAGTCTGAGGATTAGCTGCTCCTGCAAGGTTACTGCTCTGCTTCTCTGTGTAAGAAACTTCTTTGGATGGGTAT
Source organism: Nesogale talazaci (assembly GCA_004026705.1). Taxonomy (NCBI): domain Eukaryota; kingdom Metazoa; phylum Chordata; class Mammalia; order Afrosoricida; family Tenrecidae; genus Nesogale; species Nesogale talazaci. The sequence goes on along the minus strand of PVJH01000169.1, from coordinate 305,808 downwards.
GATCTTGGTGGTTCATTGACTACACTATTCGACAATGTAGTGAAATAGTTACTTTGGGGCAGACTCTGAGACACAGAGTGCTTCATTTTATAAAGATCTGATACTGAGCGCTCTAAATCTTTGTCTTGTTTGATGATGTGACTTTTAGGACTAGAACTTGACGATGCCAGTCTGGTGTAATTATCTCTCTCACCCTCAAGACCTTTGATTTTAGTTGTAAAGGGAGCAACATCAATACTTTCTTGAAGAATTCGACGGTGTTCCTCTTTATATTTGCTTAATCTTTCTCCAGTCTCTTGAGGTGGCCTTTGTAAGTGATTTATTAATGGATCCACAAAATGCCTGTGCAAAAGACCGTCTTTTCCAGTCTGTGACCTATTTGAATCCAGGTCATTTTTTGTTGATGTGGATCCAACAGATCGTAAAGGTTCAAGAAAAGCTTTTCTCTCCAAGTCTCTATAAAGAAAATACATAAAGTTTTTTGTGACTACTTTTTCTCATATAATAGAGATAACTTCTACACACAATATTTTATCATAAAAGTACTTTTATGTCTGCATTCGCAATGAGTTAGGGTTCAATATTGAATTGAGTTGCATTAGAAAGTATATCAAAATAGAAAAAAATTATTTATCAATGTGCAGTTGTAAGATGCTTATTAACTTAAAATTACTTAGAAATTTATTAAGAATTATTAAAAACAAAGTTTTTATGAATTTTAAGTATTGGTGAACTTACTCTTTGTGATGATCGACTAACGTTTTTGTCAGTGGTGGACTGGAATGTGCTGTAATTTTCAAAGGACGGTGAGGCTCTGCACTGGAAGGTCTGACAGGAATGTGACTCAGTAACCCAATACCATCTGCTGAGGTCACAGGAGTGGGCTGATGTAACCAAGGACTGGGCGAATTCTAATTTTTTAAAAAAAGAAGAAATAATACAACAAATAAGACGAAAGGAAAACAAATTTTACTTATGAGCGATAGCGAAAAAAGCATTACAATAGTCCTTTAAGGCTGAGCCCCTATGGCGAAGTGGTTTGAGTGCAGGACTGCGGCCCACTGGCTTGGCGGTTCAAAAATCCAGCAGCTGCTCTCCAGGAGCAAGGCTGGGCCTCCCACTCCCACCAGAGGGCAGTGATGTCAAACTCCCCCCCCCCCAAAAAAAAACAATAGGCCTTTAAGAGCAACATATACAATGCAGATAATCCCTTTTAAAGGGCATTTTATGAGAAATGATACACACAAATAAGTAACCAACACAGATATACATATATATCCATATGACACAGAAAAATTAATCAGTGATAAAGAAAGATTAAAAGTTACTATTTATTTTTCTAAAAAAGTAAATTATGAAATTAGTACCTTTAACTTGTTACAAACAGAATTGTACAGAGAATTTAAATTCTAATACTAAAAGAATATATGTTGACAACAGGAAAAAGCAGGTTGATATTCCTAAAATACATTTCACTAGTCATAAAAATTATATTTAGGTTCACTTGCCGGCTTTTGTGGGTTTTATTGAGAGAGGCAAATATAATTCTCTAGATTTCAGGCAGCTACTCACATTTTCAAGGCTATCACAGTTCTTTTTAAAGGACCATTGTAAGTTCAGAGGTATAACAATGCTAAATTGTCTATGTATCAGTATTTCTTTCTCATAACAGAAAATTTAGTGTCAGAGACCTATATATTGAATTGGTACATAAAACTAGTTAATTTCATGCTAGGAACTGTTTCTATTTCTATATTAGGATTCACTGACATTCTTCCCAGAGATGTTTTATGAGTTTGTCAACAGGGTGGGATAATCAAATACACAGAAAACACAACTTTGGTTGGTTTAAGAAAAGCATCAAATTTTATATATACCAGTGAAAAGTCAAAAGCTAATATGTTGCTATAAAGTTTAGGTTAAAAAAATACACTTGTCATGAACCTTACAAAAGAGAAAAATATATACTTTACACAACAATGAATCACTCAAATGTTTCAAAAGGCCCCAGGATGGCAAGACCAACAAATTCAAATTTGCAATTAATATGGTTGTAAAATTTTGCATCAAAAAATTATTTCCTAATGCAGTATCTTTTATTTTTGTTTCTTCTTTACTTCTACACAGTCCTTTGCTTTTGTTCTAATTGCTATTTTACTATCATATCATTTTATATAAAAGAACTGTTTCATGTGCATTTATTTTAACAGGTGTATAACCAGTGAGTAAAACACTTTTATGTTCTCATAAATAATGGTGACTAGAATCCTATGGTGTGAATTTTTGCTCAAATGACACACATTAGAAAGGGTTTGGGCTGAGCCCCGGTGGCTTAAGTGGCTGAGTGCAGGACTGTGGCCTGTGGGCTTGGTGGTTCAAGTCCAGCAACGGCTCTCAAAAGCAGCACTGGGTAGCGCCCACGACCACCAGAGGCAGTGATGCCCACAAAAAAAAAAAAAAGAAAGAAAGGGGTCATTTTCTAACCTGATTTCTAAAAACCGCTTGACAACAATTTATTAAGATTCAAAATTATTTGAACTCTTTGCTCCTTGCTGTTCTGCTAAGTTTCTCATGTAGGAAGAGATACAGTTACATTCACAAGACATTAACAATGATGGATAAAGTAAAATGTGAGTGAATTGGGCACTTGTGTCATTGGGACTGCTTTCAAGTCTGACAAAGAAGCTATTGTAGTAATTAAGACTCTGTATTGATAATAGCTACCTAATGTTGACTCTCTAGTATGATTCAGCTAATAGCAAAATCAATGTCACTGTCAAGAATACACGAATGGAAAGTTTGTTTTCAATGGAGGTACAATTCTAAAATTCAGATATTACTATTAAATGTGGAGGAGCTCATGCAGGAATAAAGATGAAGTTTACTGTTAACTTTTTAGAAAGCTGAAGCTCATATCAAAATAGATCCAAAAGGATGATATTTGTACTAAGAATTAATGACCAGATATACCACACAAAATTGTTACCAAGGTATCTTGCATCAACAACAAATGAGTGCTCTTTGCTAGCAAGTTCATCCATTCTAACTTAATTATTATTACAACATGTCTATAGATTATCATCACAACTACTTATGATGACTCCTTGACACACAAGTTGGGCATGAAAAGACGTCACTTTTACATTTACTGTTACTGCTATCACAAAATTACATGCAAACAAAATCATCTCTAAACAAGAACTTCACTAGCATTGTCTTAAAATTGTTAACCCTTAACATATATTTTCTTTAAAAATAATTTTATTGGGCGCTCATACAACTTTTTTCAAAATCCATCCATCCATCCATTGTGTCAAACACATTTGTACATCTGTTGCCACCATCAACAAAACATTTGCTTTCTACTTGAGCCCTTGGTATCAGCTCATTTGCCTCCCTCCTTCATGAATCCTGAATAATTTATAATTATTATTGTTTCTTGTCTCACAATGTCCAATGTCTCCCTTCACCCATTTTCTGTTGTCTGTCCCCCAGGGAGAAAGTTATATATATGTAGTTCACTGTGACTGGTTCCCACCTTTCCCCAACGAACCTTACTCTGACCCTCTTGGTATAACTACTCTTATTATTGGTCCTGTATTCCTTGTGTTCCCAGCTCATATATATACCAATGTACATCTTTTGGCCTCGTCGGAGTTGTAAGGCAGAATTGGGATCATGATAGTGGATGGATGGGGGTGCAGGGGGGGGGGGAGCATTAGAGAATTAAGCTATGTGTTTCATCGGTGCTATACTGCACCCTGACAGGCTCCTCTCCTCCCGACCCTTCTGTAAGGGGAAGTCCAGTGCCTACAGATGGACTTTGAGCCTCTACTCCCCACTCCACCTCATTCACAGTGATATTATTTTTTGTTCTTTGATGCTTGATTGCCATCTAATGTATCTATCATGGAGTCAACAAACTTGAGACTGTAGCCAAAAGGAACAATGTTAATACAGGGGCTAAAAGCTTCTGAGGTGTATCTGAGAAACACCCTGGGCTGAACAAAGACAAGATTGTGACTTGAGAGTTTAATAATGACACTCGTAATTTTTATACCGATACTGGTATTTTCCTTGAAAACCTTTATTGTTGCTTTAAATGTGAAATGAAATGAAGGAAAAGCAATCTCCTATTATCATCACCTTTGTCAATACCCACTTATACAGAATCTCAATCACAAATCCCAATGCAACCCCTATTTTTCATGGATCTCCCCTAGCGTAGGTTCCCTAAAGAGACCAAGAAAATTAGTGATCAATATAGTTAGTTAGGAAATCTAACAGTGTACCTTTTAATAATAATGTTATGACACACATTAAGAGTCTTTTTTGTTTGTTTGTTTTTGGGGGGCATCACTGCCCTCTGATGGTGGGAGTAGGAGTAGGAGACCCAGCCTTACTGCTGGATTTGAACCTCCAGCCCAGTGGGCCGCAGTCCCGCGCACAACCACTACGCCACCGGGGCTCAACCCCACATTAAGATTCTTATAACTTACTTAAGTTCTGAATTAAAAGTTTCACTTTTAGGCATCTAAATGCAAAATAACTATGGCTATGCATAAATTAAAGATACTAATTTTTAGCTATAGGATATATTAGAAACAATCTAAAAGAGTTCAATTTTATGCTTACGGCTTTTCGGAGATCTCAGTTGTACTGCCCCCGAAGTTATTAAGCATTGACTGTCACTATAAGTGTTGGAAATATCTAAACATATTTTTAAGTGAAAACTTACATAAACCTTGTACGTGCCCTAATAGGCATGATATTTCAAAAACAAATTAACTTACCCTTCTTAAGGAAGCTTCGGTGTTAACTGCATTTTCTGGGTGAACCCACTTAGAAGAAGGTAAACCAAGTCCTGAGTATGCATGAGTTCCATTTGGGTATTGCCAAATAATTGGATAAAGTCCAAGTTGATTATATGAAGCAGGGTGGGCTTGTCCAAGAAGATGAGGTGACTGGTGCTGTAATAACTGCTGCTGTTGCTGGTGTGCTAGTGCTAAGTGGCTTAAGCTGCTGGCATGAGCAGTCTCTAATCGTGGGTGGCCACCAAGTAAAGAAGCAGTAGGCACTCCGGGTAATACAGTTGGAAGTAAATGAGGATGATGAACAGAGTGATGTGGGCCACTAGTCAGAGGGTGAGTGTTAATGGTAGGTAAAGGAGTTTGACTGGAGGACCCAGCTAATATGTGGGGTGCAGGAGTTAAGGCCGGGTGATGGGTTCCTGGATTTAAACAAGTTCTATGGGAGGAGGAATGAAGAGGAAAAGCATGCTGGTTTAAGAAAGGTGAAATGTGATTAGCTCCTGGTTCTGGCCCAATAAGTGCAGGATCTCTGTAAACTGTGAAATGTTCATTTTTATCAATGATAAGTGGACTCTTTGTAGTTTCCAATGTACTGCCTCGAGTAGGAACTGGATGAAAGCTGCATCTTGATAATTCATGTCCTATCTTATTTGCCAGCCTTCTTTCACCAGAGGCTTGGCTGTTCGTATAAGTAGCCTTAGACTTTGCTGAGTCAGGAGAATGGGTAATTTTGGATTTAGCAACTTCAGGTGATTTTGTCTTGGGAGTATCTACAGATGTATTAATTTTAGATTTTATGGTTTCTGGAGGTGGACTTCGTTTATGTAGTTTACAATCATCTGTGACAGAAACTGCATTTAAAGATGACATGTAAGAGGCATACTGGGTTTTCTCTTTTTCCAAATTCAGGTGGTCATTTCCTGAAGAAGTATTTATATTTGACTGGGTTAAATCCACTTTCATAACATCACTAACCCAACTCTGATCAGAATCTTGCTTTGTTTCCATGTATGTTGTATTTGAAACAGAATGCTTTGAATCACCAACATTAGGATCTGTTTTCTGAAGTGTCTGAAGGCCAAAGGTACTTGAGTTCTCCTGAGCCACCTTTTGTGAAGTAGTGTCACTTGTAATATCTATAACACACTTTGGTGTAGGCGGTCTGGATATATACTTCTCCTTTGGTACTAATTCCACTGTATGTGTCTTTTCCATATTGCATTCCTGAAGAAGTAAATCCTTATTAGGATTATGATCAGAAAGTGTATCCTGTTCTGATAAATGGGTAATCTTTTGTTCTGGAAGATGAGAGTCAACTGACTTCAACTTCTCTACTTCTTCATGTCTATCTTCCTGTATTTGATCCCAGGGAGTCTGACTATTTATTATTAGTGTCTTTTCTCCTGCCTTCTCATTATTCTGGGATTTTCCTTCTTCTCCATTTATCTTTGAAGTGTTTTTACATTTCAATTCATTCTCTGACTTTTGCTCTGAAGAATTATCTGTTATTCTCTTATTTGAATTTTCTGAATCACTGCTCTCAGAAAAATCTGAAACATTGTCAGTCCGCTGTCTTTTCATATTGAGTTTCTTTTCATCCTCCTCCGGCTTCCTTCTTTTATTCATCAGGTGTTTGTTTTTACTTTTAGTATTTTCTGTAAGGTTATTGGGAGAAAAAAAAAGGAATAGTTTTATTTTCATATCAATACTAAAGCAGCATATTATTAGTTTATCTTTCCTTTTAAAAAGGTCCTACCTCCTCTTGTTATATAATCATATTTTTCCTCCTTCATTTTCTCTTCATCTGGTATGCTGCTATCTGAGCCCTTTCTCTTATTTGGACGAATATTCCTTTGTTGCTGGTGTGTATTCTGTTTTGGTACTGCAGCTTGGGAGTTCATGGCTGGTCTGGGACTATTTGCTTGGGCACGTGTATAATGGCCCTAAAAATAACCAATTAACAACAATTGTTTACTAATTCTAAGTAGCTTAAAGGAAAATATAGTAATCCATTACTAATAACATACATACGTGGACAGTGTTGTTGTTTTGACTTGCGCGAGACCTACGTCGTGATGTAATGCCAATATTTTCACCTTTTAACAAAGAGTGAACAACATCATCTAGAAAGGTCATTTGAACCATAGAAGGATCGACATTCTGTGGTTCTAATACCTAATTAATGACACAAAATAAAAACAAAAATTAAGCCATACCAGTTAACCAATATGCTATCAAGAACAATTTACTTGGTTGCAATGTTGAGAAAATCAGTTTGTGAACTCCAGTTTGTAAGATAGTTTCACAGTTACAATAAGTCAAGGTTAAGCAATAATAATGATCATTTTTAACCTGAAACCAATTTTTTAACTGCTTTCAATGAACAAATAAATCTGAAGTATAACTTGAGAAACATGGGTACCAATGGATCTCAAGTATGGATGCCACAGAAGTTGTATAAATTCCGTGTTAAAAATAAGCAATTTTAGGGCTGAGCCCTGGTGGTGTAGTGGGTGTGTGTGGGACTGCCACAGGGTTGGCGGATCAAATCCAGCAGCAGCTCTCCAGGAGCAAGACTGGGCCTCCTACTTTCACCAGGGGGCAGCAATTTTAGTAGTGCAGTTTTCACATGAAATTAAGAAGGGAGAGTTTAGGAAGAAAACTTTTGAAAAAATTGTGCAAATGAATAAGACTAAGAGATAATACAGGACGTGCTCCAGCATGAGCTCTCCAGGAGCAAGGCTGGGTTTCCTACTCCCAGCAGGGCAGTGATTCCACACCCACACAAAAAGAAAAGACATGCACCATTAAGAAATGTCTGTTTATGGACTGAGCCCTGGTGGCATAAGTAGTTGAGGGCTGGACTGCGGCCCACCGGCTTGGTGGTTCAAATCCAGCGGCTGCTCTCAGGAGCAGCAATGGGTAGCTCCCACGACCACCAGAGGGCAGTGATGTCACCTCCCAAAAAATTCCAAAAAGAAGGGGAGAAATGTCTATTAGTTGGGCTGAGCCCCGTTGGCGTAGTGGTTGTGCGCAGGACTGTGGCCCACTGGGATGGAGGTTCGATTCTGGCTCCACGGAGCAAAGGCTGGGCCTCCTACTCCCACTACCTGAGGGCAGTGATGCCCCAAACAAACAAACAAAAAGATTAAAAGTTTTTGAAAACTCAATTGAAATGCAAAGTTATGTCACTTTTTCATTAAAAAAATCAAATGCGGGCTGAGCCCCGGTGGCGTAGTGGTTGTGCGCGGGACTGCGGCCCACTGGGACGGAGGTTCAATTCCAGCAGTGGGGCTGGGCTTCCTACTCCCACCACCGGAGAGCAGTGATGCCCTAAAAAACTTAAAAAAAAAAAAAAAAAAAAAAAAATCAAATGCAATCAAACGGGTAAGATTTTTAAAAATGAATATTAACCAGTTAGGACATTTAAAATTGTTTTTAAAGACACCCTTAGTCATTTAGGTTCCCTACCCAATTCACTCAGGTCTGAAAGAATAAAAATATTTTTTGGGGGGAGGGGTGGGCATCACTGCCCCCTGGTGGCAAGAATAAAATATTTTTCCAGGAAACAGTTAAAGGTTTCAAATTAAGTTTTTGCTCTCTGTCCTTCACATCCTCCTCCAAAAAGGCAAGCAATTTAAAGAGTTTCTAATTTTATTTAAAAATCCCACATTAAAGTATCAACACTCGGAGCTGAGCCCCAGTGGCGTAAGTGGTTGAGTGCAGGACTGCAGCCCGTGGACTGGGCAGCTCTCAGGAGCAGCACTGGGTAGCTCCCACAACCACCAGAGGGCAGTGATGCACGCCCCCCCCTCCCCCTGAAAAAAAGAAAGTATCAACACTCACTTTAACATTTAACAGGCATTATCAACTGAAACATGTGAAAAAAACTATTCCAAAAAATAATAATAAAATAAAGAACTAATGCAAGCATCAAAAATTTCATTAGTGAAGAAATCATTTGAGAAATGTTATTAACAGAGAAAACTTGGAACTTTGGCCAAAAAATCTTAACTGACTTAAAGATTTAAAACAAAAATGGTGACTGAACTATGGAATAACACCTGTATTAGCTCCCAATGAAACATTTTTTGAAAAAAATAAAAAAAAGACCCTATCAATTAAATTTGATATATTTGATAGCTTTGGAAACCCTACAGAGCGGTTCTATTATATGGGAATTGTTTTGTTTTTTGGTTTAAATCTTCATGTTACATTAAGTGACTACATAAATTATCTAGTACATTTAAACTAACTAACCTTAGTATCAGTTGGTTTTTTTTTTTTGGGGGGGGGCGCTATAGGATGTCTGAATTATAAAAATCACTTTTCAAAAGTATTAGTTCAACAATTTACCTGATCATTCATAACGATCATGGTGCGGGTGAAGAGATCATGATGAGTAATTATACCAGTAAACCACTGGGTGGCAGAGTCTTGTCTATACACTCTTACTCTGTATCCATTTAAGGAATAAGGACCTTAAAACAAAACACAAAAAAATAGTGTTATCTTTAAATAGAGACCTTTTCATCTAAGAATGACCTTTTAGAATAGGAGATATAAGACTGATAAATATTTACTTTAAAACAACATTTTAGTAGACAAATGTAATTTAAGGACAGCGGTTCTCAACCTATTGGTCGTGACCCCTTTGGGAGTTGAACAACTCTTTCCCAGGGGTTACAAGATTCATAACAATAGCAAATTATAGTGATGAAGTAGCAACGAAAATACTGTTATGGTTCGGGGGTCACCACAACATGAGGTACGGTATTAAAGGGGTTGCGGCATGAGGAAGGTTGAGGAACCACTGTTTTTGAGTCAGCTCATCTGGCCAACACACCTCTAGACATACATCCTGATTCAGTGGAAATAAAAGGACTTCAAGGCAGAAGGATAAAAGTAATGCTTTTATGAGTATGAATTAATAAATGAATGAAATAAGTAAAGTCACAGAGTTCTAGAGACTAGTATGTTAAGGCTGAAAGGCAGTTTGACATTTGATGTCCTGTCATTGTCAAAACTTTACTATAAGCAGCTACAAGTTTGGGTTATTTTTTGACATCTTGAAAAGACACAAGTCGGGCTGAGCCCCGGTGGCGTTGTGGTTGTGCGCGGGACTGTGGCCCACTGGGACGGAGGTTCAATTCCAGCAGTGGGGCTGGGCCTCCTACTCCCACCACCAGAGAGCACTGATGCCTCACCCGCCCCCCCCACCCCCCCCAAAAAAAGAAAAAAACACAAGTCTTAAAATACTCAAAGATTTCAAAATAGATTTATAAATACAGCACTGAAAAAATGTTTCCAGGGGCTGAGCCCCGGTGGCATAGTGGTTGTGTGCGGAACTGCAGCCCACTGGGACGGAGGTTCAATTCCAGCAGTGGGGCTGGGCCTCCTCTCCCACCACCGGAGAGCAGTGATGCCAAAAAAAAAAAAGAAAAAGAAAAAATGTTTCCAAAAAGCAAAGTGGTCATATGTGGTATGATTTGGGGGTTAAGCTTTCGAATAGTCAGATACATAGACATACACAGATAGCTTTTAAAACACAATGATTAAGTGAAAAAAGCTATTTCTACATTTTTTGAGGTGTTTACTTAAATAATATTCATTCCATAAGGAAGACCATACAGATGAAAATATTTAATTATCAGGTATAAAACTAAATACTTGAAAACTTAATAAAGACAGTAGAGGGGGATGAAAAACTACTATGTTTCAATAACAGTAACATTATACATTTATAATTTACATTTGCATTTATATTTTCAAATCTGCACGTGCTTAGTAAATCCTTCTCAACTCCAAGATAGGCGTTGTTATACCTTTAAATTCAATGAAAATAGGTTAGCAAGGTAAGCACTTTTTAAAGTAAAAGCTGAGAGTGAATTTATATTTCTATATACTGATATTCTTTCTTTTAAAAGTCACACAGGTTCTGTATACCATGTGATGACTTAATAGTTAGTTGCGAGCTTAAAACACACAAAAAAATACTTCAATGTCAGCCTCTAATAAAGCAAGGAACACATCTGTATGGAAGAACTCCAACAAGGAAAAAAAACAAAACAATAATTTATAAATTATCAAGGATTCTTGAGGACGTGAAGGTGAGGAAGGGGGGAAATGAACTGATAACAAGGACTCAAGCAGAAAGAAAATGTTTTGAAAATGATGGCAATATATGTATAAATGTGCTTGACACAAAGGGTGTATGGATGGATTGTGATAAGAGCTACACAAACTCTCAATAAAGAGATTAAAAAAAAAAGAACACCTTAAAAAAAGAGCCCCAAGTAAAATTATTAAAAAGGAGAAAGTACCCTAAATTGTACATTACATACATTCATTTGGGCAAGGAAAGATGCTGATTAGGTGAGCTTTAAGGGCATTGACAAATAATCACTACTTGTATTAGTCAGTCATGATCCTCAATATAAGTTCCAGTCTCTTGTAGCTATGGAAGATTAAGACTTCATGCCCACCCCTTACCTTGAATAATAAAGAAAATTGTTATAGAGTAATTCTAGTTATGATCAACTTTCATTAATACAGCATCTGGCTTATTTCCACAACTCAGCACAATTTGGAGATTTTCCCAGACAATTCTGCACAGGATGGTCAGAAATTAAACTACTTTCATCGTTTACTGAAAGTACAGGGGGCTTCAAAAAGTGGAAAAATTTGATTACCTTTTAATTCCACTTTCTCAACTTTTTGAAGCTTTCCTTGTGACGACGAAATGAATTCAGTTAAAATTATATTATCCTTGTTTGTTCAATAAATAAAATGCAAGGACAAGGGGGGGAAAGATGTAAGAAGGTATAACAATCAATCACATTGGATAAAGCTTGTTTATAGGCCCAGATTGAAAAATGATGAATAAATCATGCCCATTGAAAGCATCGAATGATGATTTTGTGAAAGAATTTAAAATTGTAACCTGAGGATTTCTTCTTATTAAGACATTATTATTTAACACAGTGGTATACTTTAAAAACCAATATAACAAGGTGATATCAAATTTGAGGGGTATAGTTGAATGGGGCATAATTAGCCAATGTGTGATAGTTCTTAGGTTTGTATGACGATTAGGAATTCATGGAAGTATTATTCTATTTTTATAAGTGTTAGGAATAATTTGCCTAGAAAGAATTTTATAAGTAGGTGATCTCCTGCAAAGACCCATGTAAAACAAAACAGCCCCATTTGCTAGATACTTCTGTTAACCTAAACATGATATGAAAATTGGGGTTGGAATAAGTACAGAAATTTAACAATTTTTTTAATGAAAGGAAACCATCGTCAACAATAACATTTAATGCTATTAATCTATGGTTTTGTTTCTGTACATACAGGAATCACTAAGAACTACACAACGTCATGGGTTTGAAGGTCACATGTTGTAGACAAACTAGTAACTAACTTTTACCAACATCAATCTTCAAAGGAAATTGATTGTAGCTATGGACAATCTCCTATAAACAATGCTTTTTTCTCTAAAAAGACACACCAACATATTCTGAAATATGGAAAGTTTTCCTATCAACAAAACTCCTATGAAGCTCATGTCAGGCATTGGATTCAGATCACATTAAAAATTGGTTAAATTAACTTTCTACTAAAATTATTACAATTCCATATTTTCCCTAATTGCACATAACTCACAATGTTACATTTGCCCTTTTATTTATATTGTACATTACTGAACAAGCAAAAACAAACAGTAAGTTACCTAGTTCCTATTAACAATGCATAACTTCAAAATAGTTACCTTGCATAAAAATCTCCTGAACCTTTTGTTCCTTTACCCAGACTTTCACTTCCTCATGAAGTTGCGGGTTGTCCCTGAGAACTGGGTTTAGGCTGTCTATGTCGTCCTAGAATTACAGATTAAAAGAAAGGTCCATGTTACACTCTCCTAACATTAAAGTTACTAATTTTGTTTCATTTATGCTGTAAGAAATTGAAGAAAAAACCTGGATCTAAATGTATGCAATAACAAATGCTTAGGTTATGGTCCGTTAGCAACTGTTTAACAAAAGATAAGCTCATACTTGTAAATAATGTTCTGCTAAAATTTGAAATTTACTAAGGATATTTTCCTAATTTCTAAAGTATGTATTTACCCAACCCAACAGTTCAAAGATTTCACTATTAGAAGCAACATATAAATCAAATAGCATCAGGTCTTTTAAGCAGGTGGCAAAAAATAAAATTAAATAAGTTGAGTATTTGTGATAGCAAATAAATGCAGAAATGTTGTTATACTATAATGCCTAAGCTATTAAGTCTTTATCTACTATCTTGATTTAAATATCACCAAAATCCATTCTATTTGACCTCATCTGACAAGTACTTCACTGTTAAAACATTCTATTATTTTTTCCAAGCCAATATCAAAGCATCCAGGCAACTGAATTACATTATTAGCAGGATTATTATCTTTATAACAGGGTGGATGTAGACACAGAAAACAACAGATTCTCTTCTTGGAGATGTGAATCATAGAGTCACATGGTTTCTCACAATCTGTTGCTCTCCTGCTGTACTCCTTTGACATTGTGTTCTCTTGCTCTCAGAGTACCTCTGCTGCTTCTGCACTTGAGATCACCAGCAGGAGCCTTAGAGAAGTACAAAAGAACAAAGCAGCACCTGTCAATTGACAACTCTGGCTCTTTTCATTGTGAATGAACACCATCATGGAAACCAGTGAGCATAAAGAAATAAGAATTTTATGTTAGGTAAAACTAATTAGCAAAAGCAAAAGGTGAAAAGTTAAGAACCTTTAAAGAAGCATAGTCATACACTTTTGTCTCTTCTCTAAAGTCTCTAAATAAGATCCTTCTTTCTCATTTCATCATCATTGCTTTAAGGCACAACTCTATTTTTGGAATATTGTGGTAAACGTTATGGTGTATCTTTTATACTTATTAAAAAACACGTAGAAGAAGCCTTTAAAGTTACTTTGTCCCTTGTAAAATTTATGAAAACGCTTTTACAAAAGGTCCAAATGTGTCATATAAAACATTTATCTGAAACCCCCCATCTAATTTTGATACAACCAAACTCTAACTCTGTGTCAAGTAGATTCTAACTCATAGGTATCCTATAAGACAGGGCAGAGCGTAGCACTACCCCTTTAATACTTTTATCAGGCTCTAACCCTCTTGATACACATCAGGTGACAAAACATTCAGCCTACTGCCATCGTCGAATCGGAGTCAAGGAAATCCCACAGGACAAAACCCAAACAGCCCCTTTGGGTTTCCAAGATGTGAAATCTTTACAGAGCCTTGTTTTTATCTTGTAGCGCAGTGGTTCTTTAGCACCTTCCTAATGCTGTGACTCTTTAGTATAGTTCCTCATGTTGTGGTGACACCCCCAATCATAAAATTGATTTGACCACCAAAGGGGTCACAACCCATAAGTTCAGAACCCCTGCTGTAGAGTGACTGACTGTTGGGGTCAAACTACTGACCATGTGATTCACAGTTCAATGTGCAACCAATCCACTGTATCAACAGTACTTCTTTCCCACAGATCCTCTCCTAGAAAACCATTACCATGTTTTGGATAAGTCTGAAAGCGATCCAATTTTTCAGTATCTTTCTCACTTTAACTTCCATACACAAATCCAAATTAAAATCTGTGAAGCCAAAAGAAACAAAGAAAACCCCCAAAACAACCTAACTCATTGTACCTGAGTCAATTCTGACTCTACACGAACCTGTAAGGACAGAATAGAACTGTTGTAGAGGATTTCTGAGGCAGTATATTTTTATGAAAGCATTCTGCATTACCTTTGTCCCATGGAGTGCCTAGTGCGTTCACACCACCAACCTCTTGTGGTTAGCAACCTATGCTTACGCTTGACTCATGGCACCAACCCGGGAATCAACACAAGTCCTATTTACTGTTTAGCCTGAAAGTCATTCAGATAATTAAATTCTCCTTTCATGTTCCTATAGCTCTGAGTCTTCTTTTGTCTAAATATTTACCTATATTGTGACTGTTCTCTTAATTTACGTAGAGGCTTCAAAAACATGGGGAAAATATTCTTTTTTTTTTTTTTTTTTGGTGGGCAGCACTGCCTCTGGTGGTCCTGGGCGCTACCCAGCCGCCGCTGGATTTGAACCGCCAAGCCTGCGGGCTGCAGTTCCGCACTCAACCACTTACGCCACCGGGGCTCAGCCCAAAATATTCATTATTTTTAAAATTCAATTTTCTCCACAAACTTTGGAAGTTGCCGCATGTAAATTTAACTAACTTAAAAGAGGGCTAGAGTCCTTGTCTTGGCTAGAAAACCACACAATTACAAGGGAGGGTTTGTAAATTACATGATGCTACCGATGTATACAAAGTTTACTAAAGTTAATGCTTCCAAGTCAGTATTTTGCTCAAGGGATGAGGCATAAACAATTATTAAAGCAACAATGCCAGCATCTTGTAGACAGTGTAGGTATGATCTATAAAACTAGTTGTCTATATTTAAATCTTACAACTTTCAACTATTGGAACATAAAATTTATAAAAATCATGCAGGTTAAAACATGGGGTTGTGCTTCTTAAGTTTTTTCAGTAATGAAAGATCAATTTTCTAGTGGAATGCGATCGCATTGAAAATTGCATAAATCTACATTTCTGTGTAGCAATTTCCTTATGCATAACGGTAACATTTACAGGTTTCCATTTTAATAGTTTCATTAAAAAATAACAGAACAGGGCTGAGCCCCGGTGGCGTAGTGGTTGTGCACAGGACTGCGGCACACTGGGATGGAGGTTTGATTCCAGGTCCACGGAGCAAAGGCTGGGCCTCCTACTCCCACCACCTGAGGGCAGTGATACCCCCCCACAAAACAAACAAACAAAAAATAACAGAACAGTATTGAAATAAGCTTTGTTAAATATCAAACGAGGCTGAGCCCCAGTGGCATAATGATTGTGCGCGGGACTGCGGCCCACTGGGTTGGAGGTTCAATTCCGGCTCCCAGGAGCAAAGGCTGAGCCTCCTACTCCTACTCCTACTACAAGAAAACAGACATGTTAAGATGAAGACAAAGATTAGAGTTACATTTCCACAAGTCAAATAACTTGAATCTATAAGATGCTAGAAGAGACCAAGTAAAAGTTTCTTCTAGAAAATAGAGATGACAACATTTTGATCCCAAAGCTTTGTCTCCAAAAAAAATGAGAATGAATTTAAGAATGAATTTATTTTACTACTTTGCAGTAATTTATTATAGCAGCTCTAGAAACCTAATATGCTCATTAAATCATCCCAATGCTTTACAAAAGGCACTCTGTTTCTTAATTATTGTTTCTACTCTAGTTATATTTACATTGCTTTGGAAATTATAAACATTTCTGTTACATTGCTATTTTCCCCATTTTACAGAGGTTCAAAAAGGATGAAATGATCAAATCTTGTAGAAGAATTGCTAGTCAATTATCACATTAAGGACTGTTATTAACATGAAAAATTTTGCGAAGGTACTAAAAAGTCATCTTTAAGATTTAGATAAGAAATTAAGGATAGAGAATAATGATGGCAACAAGTGTACAAATGTGCTTTGCATACAAGGGATGTATGTATGGATTGTGATGGAAGTTGTATGAGCCCTCAATAAAATGATTTTAAAAAAAGAAATTAATATATATAAGTAAAGATTAACCATGAATACTCACTATTTGTCACAAAATGCAATTGACTAATGGAAGGCTTAGCTGTACTCTTGACCTTTTATGAGATTGAAAACAATTTGTGTAACACTTACTTTGAAAACAGCAATACAGAATTTTTCTACTTTGAATAACTAAAATAAATATTTTTCAATTTCCCAGCATCAAAGTACTCAATGAAGGAACAATACTCCCTGTATCTTTTGCATTCTCCATGAACTATGTTGGGTTTTTTTTAGTGTTTCATTGAAGTACCTAGGTGGTATATTTAGTTAACAGACAGGATCCTTGGGAGACAAAAACATATGGGGGACCAGGCTCTTGTCTCCATCAGGGACCAGACTGGAGTCAGATGGCCCCCTTTCACTGGGTAACTGCAGGAGTGCGTTAACAAGAGAGCTGTGGTAATGTCCAGGAGAGCCACAGGTGTGGCGTAGTATCCCAGGGCACATGACGCCCTATTAACTAAAGATTAGAAGTTTCAGTCCAGCCAGAGGCATATAAGAAGACCTGGAAATCTACTTCTGAAAAATCTTGCCATTGAAACTTCCAAATGGCTCAAGGCACAACTGATATGTAATCACTGGAACAGAGTAAGAAGACACAGAAATATTCCCCCCACCCCACTCCACAAACTCACTGCTATCGAGGAGATTCTGACTCATAGTGATCCTATAGGGCAGGAAGCACTCCTCCTCTTTGGGTTTTCAAGAATATAAATCTTTATAATTTTTTTTTTAAAGGAAAAAGAAAGCCTTAGTTTTCTCTCATGGAGCAGCTGGTGGATTTGAACTGCCAACCTGTGTTTAGCAGCCCAAAGTGTAATCCAGTAAGCCACCAGGGCTCCTACAGAGACAGAAATAGGGGAATAAGGAATGTGTGGCAAATTATTTCTGTTGTCACAGAGAGCAAAACACTTGTTTCTAGATTCTATAGATGAATCCTGAAAAAAAGGGAATATTTCACAAAAGAATTTCAAATTCTCATAACTGCACACTAACCAATTAGATGGAAAAGTTATCACAAAATTGGAAAACAAAGGACTGAGCTCCGGTGGCATAAGTGGTTGAGTGCGGGACTCTGGCCCGTGGGCTTGGCGGTTCAAATCCAGCGGCAGCTCTCAGGAGCAACACTGGGTAGCGCCCAGGACCCCCAGAGGCAGTGATGCACCTCCTCCCCCCAAAAAAAAAACCAGAAACAAAAACAAAATTGAAAAACAAGTTTAGAGAGAAACTAGGACACTCATCCATGATTATTGAGAATGCAAAATGGTTGCTATGGAAATATGGTTGGTGGTTCCTCAAAAAGTTAAACATAGAACTGCCATAAAATCCAGCAATTCCACAGAGAAGGATATACCCAAGAGACTGAGAAGATGGATTCGAAGTATATGCTTGCGTACAAATGTATGTCGCAGTACTATTCCAAATAGTTACAAGGTTGTTGGAAAAAGGTTCACCAACAGATGAATGGATACACAGAATGTGGTACATAGTCACACAAAAGAATATGATTAAATTCTAAATAAAGGGAAATTTATAGACTATAACATGGGTGACTCTATGCTAAGGAATATATGAGTTAAAAGACTATAGTTGACTATTCAAATACATCAATTTTTCTTCAGTCTTCCTTATTCATTCCAACTTTCACATGAATATGTGGAGATTAAAAATGCTATGGCTTGGGTCGGGGACTCCATAATCAAGTGACCTCTGAGATCTACACACACAAACACATTTCACCACCACCACCCCTGCCCACCTCTCCTCATATTGATTTCTTATCTTGTATTTTACATCACAATAGCAATATATATGCATATATATATAAAATATAATATTCAACATTAAAACATATCTTGGAAGGAATGCGAGCAGCCAAAGTGGTAGCTGCGAGTAATGGTGGTTGTAATGCTTAAAAGGTATGTGTGATCTTGGCTGGACCATAATTCTCAGTAGTTTGGCAAATAATATAATCTTGACAGTTATGGGTGAACTCGGTGGCATAGAGGATGTGTATGGGACTGCAGCCCACTGGCTTGGCAGTTCAATTGCAGCAGCAAGGCTGCTCTCCAGGAGCAAGGCTGGGGCTCCTACTCCCACCAGGGAGTAGTTATGCCCACAAAAACAAACTTACAAACAAACCTCCCAAAAAATAATAATCTGACAGTTATACAGCAATGTAAGGAGCCATGGTGACATCATGGTTACATGTTGTTCTCTTAACCAAAAGGACAGCAGTTTGAAACCATATACTCCAGACAACGACGAGGCTTTCTATTCCTGTAGAAAATTAGTTTTGAAATCCACTGGGGTAGTTATACTCTGTCCTACAGGGCCACTGTGAGTCGGAATTGACTTGATGGTAGTTTGTTTTTAACTGTGATGTGGGCATTCCCCCATTTTGAGATCTGATGTGATGTGATCATTTTAGAATTTTGTATAATAACTTGGTATTTGGAACCTACATAGTTAACATATATAATGATTTAATACAATTAAAAATAACAGGATTATATGGCACTTACACACTTCGTCATACACAGAGTGGAACTATCATTTAATATTCTCCTTGAGCTGAAGTCAATTAATATTGAACTTCTAGCCACAACTCGTGATATACTTTAATTCTGGATTCTATGACACGGCTATAATCTCATCCTGGAGGGTGTGCTCTTTTATAGCAATGGAGAGGATTAAGGTAGCAAACTGGTTATACATTAGGCTTTTAACCGCAAAAGTAATAGGTTGAAATCATCAGGTGCTCTGAAGGAAAAAAAAAAAAGTCTTCTCCTGTAAAGACTTAAAAGACCTGGAAACCATTGGAGCAGTTCTACCCTGCCCTGCAGGGTTGACTATGAGTTGGAATTCACTTAAATGGCAGCATGTTTAAAAAAAGAAAATACAGTTGAGGAAAGAATCAGAAAGCCTGGATGAGATGCAGGATGTGGCACTGGGATTGGCAGAAGGCTTATTAACAAACTACTATAAGCATATGACACAATCTTGATCTCTGAAAGTGAGAAGGGTTTGAAACATTTGCGACAAATATCAGGATTGCGATCTTCCATATGGTTTACAACTCAAAGAAAATCCAAACCCTCATAACTGGACCACTGGTAACACGGCATGGTAACGAAGAAAAGACTGAAGTCATCAAGGATTTCATCTTGCTTGGATCCACAATCAATGCTCATAGAAGCAGCAGTCAAGAGATACAATTATGCATTACATCAGGTAGATCAGCTGCACAAGAACTCTTTAAAGTGTTGAAAGAAGTATACTACTTTGAGGGCTAACGGTCTGTCCCACTCAAGCCATGGTATTTTCCATTGCTTCATGTGCATGTGGAAGTTGGACATTAGATAAGAGAGACTGAAGTGGAATCGATGCATTTGAACCATAGTGCTGGCAAAGAATATTGAAAGCATACACAAAGCACTCTTTTAAGTGCAGCCAGAATGGCCCTGAGAGGCAAGGGCGGAGAGAATTTATCTCACTTCTCTTGGACAATTTGCCAGGAGAGACAAGTTTCTGGATAAGTACATCATGCTTGGTTTAGTACAGCAATGAAAGAGAAGGTCTTTCACAAGTTAAGATTCACACAGCGAGGGGAGAGTAGGGGGGGGTAGGGGGAATTGATCACAAGGATCAACCTTAAAGCCCCTCCCAAGGGAAAAAACAACAAAGGGGTGGGTGAGGGGCAATGGAGGATGCAAAATATGAAAATAATTATCTATAACTTATAAATGGTTCATGAGGGAAGGTTGGTTGGGGAGGGAGGGGGAAGAAGAAATGGGGAGCTGCTATCAGGGGCTCAAGTGGGAAGGGAATACTTTGAAAATGAAGATGGCAGCATATGTGCTTGACACAATGGATGAATGTATGTATTGTTACAAGAGCTAAGAATCTCAATAAAAGTATTAAAAAATAATAAAGAAACGTATTAAAGGGCTGAGCCCCGGTGGCATAGTGGTTGTGCGCGGGACTGCGGCCCACTGGGTTGAACGTTCAAATCCAGCAACAAGGCTGGGCCTCCTACTCCCACCACCAGAGAGCAGAGATGCCCTCCCCCCAAAACAAACAAAGAAACGTTATTAAAAACAAAACAACATAAAAGATTCACAGTGGCTGCATCAATGGGCTCTAATTGAAGAACAACTGTGATGATGACACAAGACTGGTCAGTGTTTCTTTCTATTCAGATAGGCTCTGAATAGAACAGAATCAAAGATACCCACGAGAGCAGAACATGTGCACCAAGTTACACCCATTTCTTTGGAGCCATCCTTACACGCTACTGTAGTAGAGAGTAGGAACCACAACACAGCTTCTGTTTCTTTGGGGGCACCTTAAGACTTTACCAGAGGGTACAGTTTTAAACACCATCCGTGGTGGTATGGCCTGCTAAAAAACAACCACAACACTTCCATCAATGCTACTACTCAGTGTAAAAGAGCTGTATGAGGCAGAAAGAGAAAAATCAAGGACCACTGGGAGAGCATGCCCATGATCTTTATCTGAAGTGGCAGAGGTCACCGAGACCAGTGACTACTATGGCGAAGCAAAGCAGCATTGAAAGTATAGGGTACATTCTCCTTATTTGACCTTAATACTGGAACTGTGAGACAACACTCTTTATGCAGGCAACACTCTTTAGGCAGGCTCACTTCGTGGTCCATGGAAGCCAAGGCCAAGGGGTTGAGAACCAGAAACTTGGTTGATAGCTAAAAAGACCCATCACTGTATCACAACTGTTTGCTAGTCCTAATTTGTGATGATCCATTAACCTCCCTAAAAAAACCTTCTTATCCATGATGTCTGTGACTTCGGTATGGCTACCGTAACACATTTTCTAAACCAACACAGAAATAGAGTGCCATGGGAGGGATGGCTGATGTTTGAAAAGGTAAAAGTAAGGATAAATAAATAGAGACTTGTCTGACATGTGCCTTGTGGCAACAGAAAGCCAGAGAAGATCAGATATGGGTCCCCAAGCCATTTATTGCAACCCTTTCAGTTCTTCTCCTTTTACTTAACAAAGGCAGCTACTGTGAATATAAAATGTGCTCAACTCTTTTAAATTATTTATAGAGACAAAGTGAGAAATGTATTTTTAATTGAAATTATAATTACTGTTTTCATGTGACACTATTATTTATAATAATTTAAAATCTTGTTATTCTTAAAAGTTTTCAAATAATGTCAGCATTAGTGGGTTTTTAAAAAATTATTTTATTTTAGTTATATTAAAAATCACTTTATTTAAAATGATTATAAAATCCATACATACGGCTGAGCCCCGGTGGCGTAAGTTGAGTGCGGGACTGCGGCCCACAGGCTTGGCAGTTCAAATCCAGCGGCAGCTCTCAGGGGCAGCACTGGGTAGTGCCCACGACCACCAGAGGCAGTGATTGCCCCCCCCCCCCAAAAAAATCCATACAGCCATCCATTGTGTCAAACACATTTATATATTTGTCATCATCATTCTCAAAACATTTGCTTTCTACTTGAGTCCTTGATATAAGCTATTTTTTCCATCCATCTCTCCCCTCATGAACTCTTGATAATTTATTATTACTTTTTCATGTCTTACACTGTCTGATGTTTCCAGTCACCCACTTCTCTGTTGTCCATCTCCCAGGAAGGGGATTATATGTAAATCATTGTCATCAGTTCCCCTTTCTCCCCAACCTTCCCCTTACCCTCCTGGTATCACTACTCTCATTATTGGTCCTGAGGGGTTTACCAGTCCTGAATTCCCTGTGTTTTTAGTTCAGATCTTTACCAGCATACACACTCTGATCTAGCTGGATTTGTAAGGTAGAATTGGGATCATGATAGAGGAAGCATTAAAGAACTGGAGGAAAGTCATATGCTTCATTGGTGCTGTACTGTATGCTGACTGGCTTGTCTCCTCCCTGCAACCATTCTGTAAGGGGATGTCCAGTTGCTTACAGATGGGCTTTGGGTCTCACTCCACATTCCACACTCCCTTCAGAAATGGTATGATTTTTGTGTTCTTTGATGTCTGATACCTGATCCCATGGATACCTCATGATAACACAGGCTGGTGTGCTTCCCAGCTAGATAGATGGCCGCTTGTTTATCTTCAAGCCTTTAAGACCCCAGATGCTATATCTTTTGATAGTCACGCACCATCAGCTTTCTTCACAACCCGTTTTGTCTTTAGTGATCCTGTCAGGAAGGTGAGCATCATGGAATGCCAGTTTAATAGAACCAAGTGTTTTTGCATTGAGGAAGTACTTGAATAGAGGCCCAATGTCCAACTGCTATCTTAAATACTAAACATGTATGCACACAGATCTATTTCCCCATCCTCATATATAAATATATTTACATACTGCATATACTTGAGTATAAGCTGACCTGAATATCAACTGAGGCACCTACTTTTACCACAGAAAACTGCATTTACATGACTGTATTTTTTTTCTTTTTTTTTTTTGTGGGCATCACTGCTCTCTGGTGGTGGGAGTAGGAGGCTCAGCCCCACTGATGGAATTGAACCTCCATCCCAGTGGGCCGCAGTCCCGCGCACAACCACTACGCCACCGGGGTTCAGCCCTTACATGACTGTATTTAGACCTCTATAAATGCCCTTTGCCTCCTAGTTTTTTCCTCTATTTGATTTTACTTTCTTCTTTTCCCACTATCATGTTTAGTCTTCATTTGGGTTTCAGTAATTACTCTCAGTTACATTTACTCTTCATCAAGCCTTACCAAGCCTGCTACACTCACCATCAACTTGGGATCACCTGTTCCCTTTTCCCTAGGTTTGTTAACCCACTTCCTTTCTCCCCACGTCCTCCCCTCCCCTCCGGAAACCATATTCCAGTTTTCTCCCCCAGATTGTTTATCCCATCTTTCTTATCTAGACAGACCTGCAGATAATAATATGCACAAAAAAAAAGACAGATCAAAACAAAGCAACAGAAGAAAACAAAACAACAAAAAATGACCTGTTCAAAACAACAACCACGATTTAGTACAATGTCCAGGATTATCTAAAGTGCAAGTCACTTACATTTTCACATATTTTTCTTTCCACATTCTTAAGATAAAAATGGAAAAATGACAGAAAGGTGAGTAACAGAGACGGTGGATGGTGTCAAAAGTGGAAATAAAATTTTATAAATTATCAAGGGTTCCCGAGAGTGGGAGGGTGAGGGAGAGGAACTGATACCAAGGATTCAAGTAGAAAGAAAATGTTTGAAAATGATGATGGCAACATATGTACAAATGTGCTTGATACAAATGTTGTATGGATTGTTATAAGAGCTGTAAGAGCCCTCAATAAAACGATTTATAGACATGCAAAAATAAAAACAGGGCTGAGCCCTGGTGGCGTAGTGGTTGTGCGCGGGACTGCGGCCCACTGGGACGGAGGTTCAATTCCAGCAGTGGGGCTGGGCCTCCTACTCCCACCACCGAAGAGCAGTGATGCCACCCCAAAAAAAGAATAAAAAAATAAAATAAAATAAAAACAATGATGAAAACAAAATTTTAAGAACAACCATATCTTTTTGGTTACTTAATCTATTATCTTAAATCTCCCTTATGCTCCTCGCAAATTTATCATTTAATCACAGGATTAAATATGACATTAAATGATCTATTATGAGGTCTCTAAGACTTGGCATTGACTTGATGACAGTGTTACCAGATACTAAAGCTAAAATGTTTGTTCTTTTCGTAAGAACAAAAGGAAATTAGAAGGGGCTTCATGGAAAAATTCCATTTCCTTTTCATTTGGCTTATCTACAAACTTTTTGAAGCCCCTTAATATTCAGGAGTGACCTATAAAATTATAACTATATGACATACATATCTGCCTACCACCTGTTACTAAAGATCCTCCCTAACAGATCAGAGTAACACTACTTCTTAGGATTTCCCACGTGTAAATATTTATGAGAACAGAAACCCTGCACAACTAATTAACTATAGTAAATTTGCTTTCCACTTTCTCCTCCATTGACACTGAAAGAGAAAGATTATGGCAAAGGAGAAAGAAAATTTTACCACCATATCAGCAACAAAATTGTCTCTAAAATGCATCTGGCTAAAATGATCAATTATTTTTCAAATATTTTACTTGATACTTTCTGCTACATGTTAATGCTGCTATTTCTAATCATTTTTAACATAGTTCTGAACCTGCATTTTAGTAACTTTAATCATTATAACACAATGTGTGATAAAATCTAAAATCTCAGATTTATGCACCCTAGCTAACATTTTAAATTTAGAGAGAATTGCAATTATTTATAGGAATTACTTAATTCTCAATACAAACCAAATCTCAATAATACTTCTAAAAGTTAGGACCTGTAGATCATATATACCAGGGGTCGAGTAAACTTTATAGAGATGAAGAGCCAATCCTATACTTCATAACAAATTAAAAATTCTTTGAGTCATAAATATACATTACAAACAAATGAAATCAACAATGTCTAAGTAATATCTTTTAAAATTTTTCATTTTACTTCAGAGCTACATGTACAGAACAAAGAACCACAGAAGTCTTTCAAGCCACAGTTTTGCTAACCCCTGGTTCTGACCTACTTGCTTCCCTTCCCACTAGATAGCCAATCTTTTCCTTTTAGTATGAAAACTTTTTCCTGATTAAAAAAAATAATAATGAGGCTGAGCCCGGTGGCGTAGTGGTTGTGCGCGGGACTGCGGCCCACTGGGACGGAGCTTCAATTCCAGCAGTGGGGCTGGGCCTCCTACTCCCACCACCAGAGAGCAGTGATTGGCCCGCCCCGCCCCCCCCCCAAAAAAAAAACTAATAATGGTGATCTCATACAATATTTGCTCTTCTTTGACTAATTTCACTCAGCATAATATCCTTTGAGTTCACGCACGCCATAGGTGTTGCATAGGTATATACATTTGAACCAGGATCACTAGTGGTGTAGTAGGTTACGTGTTAGGCTGCTAAGCACAGCGTCAACATTTGAACCTATTAGTCACTCTGTGGTATACAATTGAGGCTTCCCTGCTACCATAAAGATTGACACCATTGGAAACCCCCAAGTGCAGTTCTACCCTGTCCCATAGGGTTACTATGAGTCAGAGTAGATGTCCCTTTTTTTCGTGGTAGCATGCTCACCTCAGCTCCTCTTGGTGATCCATGTGGAGGTGGGAGACCAGAGTGAGCAAGCAATTTATTGCTAACCAAGGCTGATATCGCTTTTGGGAATGTGCAAGTCCCCTAATTACAGGTAAAAGCATAAGTCACAGGAAAGGGTTGTCGAGTCCGAGTAGATTTGATCAAAGTGAATTAGTGAATCAGAAAAAGTTATGAGATGGCTATATCCACAACAATAACCCAAAACAAAACAAAGTATGGAGAGGGGTTATCTCAGTTGATTTAGCTTCCCAAAATATGTATCATTCATAACTAAATAGGAAACAGTCCCATATAACTTTAGAGAAATATGCAAATGAGAACTTATGAAAGTGAAGAAAAAGTTCTACATTTTATAGACTTTTAAAATAATAGTTTATGGCTGTATGCATGTAACAGCTATAATATCTCTCTGAAGCCATCATGAATTCCAAAAAGTTGTACAAACTGCAATATTGCAATACAAAACATTCCCAAATATGTAGCATATACATTTATCACCAAATTAATTTCCAAGTTTGTTTCATATACGCATTCAATATAATTTAATTTCAGATTACATTTGTTATTTTTCCTTTGTTCAAATACTTAGCAATAGGCATTTGTTGGGAAATGCTATTTAATGTAAATTTTGCAGGAAGTTAAAAAAAGAGCTCTAACTAGACTGATACTACTTTCATTAATTATTTTAAGCTATTCTATTTTGGCAGTCTGAGTTAGAAAAGTAATTCTGACCTGAACACTTTCACCAAAAGGTATCAAAGCAAAAATAACTGCATTTACAAGATAAGGATGCCAGCTTTATTAGTTAATTCTTTATAGTTTAAAATGTGTGCCCCCCCCCAAATGTGCCCAAATAATCTGCGTAAACCTAAAAGTTTCAACTGAGTACTATTCTTTAAAAAGCGTTATTTATTTATTTATTTTTTGGTTTGGGCATCACTGCTCTCCGGTGGTGGGAGTAGGAGGCCCAGCCCCACTGCTGGAATTGAACCTCCGTCCCAGTGGGCCACAGTCCCGCGCACAACCACTATGCCACCGGGGCTCAGCCCTCAAAGCGTTATTTTAACCTGTTACTTATAAATGTTTTCTCTAAGGATAGGAAAAGCAATTTTTACTGACAAAAGAATCTATAACCTCAGTACTGATAAGCAGCACTAAATTATACAAGTAGAACCAAAATACATAAGCAGAACCTAATTTCATTCCTAAATATTATTGCTATATATGTAATATAACAGATCTAAAAAAAAACAAAAAAATCTCAAAATTGCAATAAAAATACATTGCACAAATAAAAGTAATGACAAAAATTTTAATATAATTTTTTTCTTTTCAGAATTTGTTCTAGAATTAAAACATTTTCAGGGCTGAGCCCCGGTGGCGTAGTGGTTATACATGGGACTGCGGCCCACTGGGACAGAGGTTCAATTCCAGCAGTGGGGCTGGGCCTCCTACTCCCACTACCGGAGAGCAGTGATGCCACCCCCCCAAAAAAAATATATTTTTCAACAAGGAAATATACTTAGGCAATGTAACCAACTCAATTCTGATTCATAGCAATCCCCTATAGGGTTTCGGACACTGTAAATCTTTACAGGGTTTGAACTGCCGACCTGGGTTTGATGGCCCAATACATAACTCACAGTGCCACCAGGGAGTCTTAAGCAACTAAACTTTTCTAAACAATATTTTCCATTTTTTTAATCTTTACCACAACATATACTACAGTACTATAAAAACAAATCACATTAAACAACATCAATTGGGCTGAGCCCCGGTGGCGTAGTGGTTGTGTGTGGGACTGCAGCCCACTGGGAGATTCAATTCCAGCTCCACAGGATCAAAGGTTGGGCCTCCTACTCCCACCACCAGAGGGCAGTGATGCCCCAAAAACCAAAAAAAAAAAAAAAATCAATCATTGTTATTTACTGTAGACAGCAGGACTCGACTCATTGTCATCCCATTCATATCAGATTGTTAACTTTCTTTCAAGTGCTTTATTCTGAAAGGTATCTGCTGGAATAATTCACTAAATATCAACTCCTACACCAGCCTATGTGATCACAAAGTGTTGAAGGGATCAGGTACCAGGCATCACAGAACAAAATAACATATTGTGAATGAGGGGGAATGCAGACAACTGTAGACAACTGGACATTTGTTTACAAAGGGTCACAAAGGAGGAGATGAGCCAGTTAAGGTGCAGTATAGCAACAATGAAAGATACAACTTTTGGGCTGAGCCCCGGTGGCGTAGTGGTTGTGCGTGGGACTAAGACCCACTGGAATGGAGGTTCAATTCCAGCTCCCAGGAGCAAAGGCTGGGCCTCCTACTCCCACCACCTAAGGGCAGTGATGCTTAAAAAAAAAAAAAGAAAAGAAAAGAAAGATACAACTTTCTTCCAGTTCTTAAATGCTTCCTCTCCCACCCCCCAAACTCTCATGATCACAATTGTACCTACAAATCTGGCTAGACCAGGCAATGTACACTGGTACAGGTAAGAACTGGAAACATGGGGAATCCAGGACAGGTGATCCCTTCAGGACCAGTGCTAAGAGTGGCGATAACTGGGAGAGTGAAAGGAAGGTGAAATAGAAAGGGGGAACTGTTCACAATGTTCAAATATAACTCCCTCCCTGGAGGACAGACAACAGAAAAGTGGGTGAAAGGAGATGTTGGGCAGTGTAAGATATGGCAAAATAAAAATGTATAAGTTATCAAGGGCTCATGAGGTAGGGAGGAATGGGGAGGGAGGAAAAATGAGGAGCTAATCCAAGGGCTCAAGAAGAAAGCAAATGTTTTGAGAATGATGATGGCAACAAATGTACAAATGTGTTCGACACTATGTACGTATGATGATAAGAGTTGTATGAGTCCCGAATAAAATGATTTAAAAAACAACCAGGATATAAAAAAACACTATCAACTGCAATGCTAACAGACTCAAGTGACCAGTCACTCCAAGGTAGAAATATGCACTTGCTTGTGCCTTTAAAGATGCACAGTTTAGAAAAACCTACAGAGCAGTTCTACTGTCTTACAGGCTTCACACAGTTGGAACTACCTTGATAGCAGTGAGTACCATCTAAAAGCTCTACTGAAAGTTGTTGAGTATCACAATAAGGACAGAATGGTGGCCACATATGAGGTGCACTGACCAGAAACTGAACTCAGGTCTCCCATTTGGAAGGATTGGAAGAATTCTACCAATGAATAACAAGTACAACAAAAAAGTCTTTATTGCCATTAAGCGGCTTTCAATTTATAGTTACTTTGTGCATCAGGGCTGTCTACTTTCACCATATTTACTTAATCTGCATGGTAAGCAAATAATTTTAGAAGCTGTACTAAATGAAAAATGTCGCATCAAGACTGAAGGAAGGCTAATTAACAAGAACTTGAAATACCTGATGAAAATCAGTATGGACAATTCAATGCAAAGAAAAATCCACACTATTGGAACAATAAACAACATCATGAATAAAAATAACCAAGTTTTCAAGGACTTCATTTTCCAAGGATCCACAATCAATCCTATTGGAAGCAGCATTCAAGAAATCAAACAAAGCATTGAATTGGGTATATATGCTACAAAATATCTCTTAGAAAGTATTGAATAAAAAGGACATAACTGAATACTAAGGTGTATCTGAATCAAACCATAGTATTTTCAATCACCTCATAAGCATGTACAAGTTGAGCACCGATTAAGGAAGACTGAAGAATTTCCATCATACTTGACTCTTACCTTAATAGATGTAGATTTCCAAGACTTTTTTTCTTTGCAATCATTGGTGAGGTTCAATTCAAATTTTAGGTTAATAGCTGAGAACAAGCTGATTATATTTAACCATTCATTAAGTTATATAATAGGACAGTAAGTGATGGTGCATCCACTTTAGAAATTACTATATTGCCAGTAACATAATTTTCAGTAGTACAGAGGAAAGAAAAAGCTGATAAAAAGTTACCTTCAAAAGCCAGAAAAATCATGTAAACTAGAGGGAATCAATTTTTACCCTCTATAAAGTACCGAAGAGTAAATAAATTTAGTGCTTCATGTGTCACATGACTCTCCTTCCTCTGCTGGAGGAAAGATAGAATAAAAACTATTATTGCACTGCCTTGAATGGTTGCTTGCAAGCTTTTAAGATTGGGCCATTACAAGAACTTGATTAGCGGTTCTCAACCTATGGATCGTGACTCCTTTTGGGGGTCGAATGACCCTTTCACAGGGGTCACATGATTCATAACAATAGCAAGATTACAGTTATGAAGTAGTAGAGAACATAATTTTATGGGTGGAGGGTCACTACAACATGAGGAGCTGTATTAAAGGGTCACAGCATTAGGAAGGTTGAGAACCAGTGAACTATATATATGATAGAACATTGGCACAAAACAAGATATTAGGACAATTAACTGTGATATCCCAGGAAATTATGACAGTAAATCATAATCCACTGCCACATCTTTCTTTTGCAGAGCAGCTGATGTTTTCAAACCATGAATCAACCCTCTGTTGGCACTGAGTACTTACTATTGGATCACCAAACCTCCTTTTAATATAAAACAGGACATCTGTGGACAAGAGTGTGTGTGTATATATTCCAATAAAACCTTAGTTGACTTTTATACAATTTAAACATGAAGCAAAATATTACTGTTTCTTAAACAGTGGGCTATAGTCTGCTAACACATGATCTAAATAAACAAAATTATATATAACATTTAAAAAGTGCTTGGAAAAAAAACCTGGTAGCAAATATCTAAATTTTTTTTGTTTTTTGGGGGGTGGGCATCACTGCTCTCTGGTGGTGGGAGTAGGAGGCCCAGCCCCACTGCTGGAATTGAATCTCCATCCCAGTGGGCCGCAGTCCCACGCATAACCACTAGGCCACCGGGGCTCAGCCCAAATATCTAAATTTTTATTAGTATTGTAATCATCTTAGTGGAAGAATCTGGGTTAAATATTACTTAGCCTCTTTTTTTCTCTATATTTTTATTAAAAGAGCATACCATATATACTCGAATATAAGCCAACCTGAGTATCCATCAAGGCACCTAATTTTACCACAAAAACGGTATTAAAAATGTGCTGAAAACCCCAGCTTATCCTTCAGTATATATGTTATTATAAGTAAGTCAGAGAAAAATTTCCAAGGGTGGGGTACCATTACAATCAAGTATATTCCAACTCCGTGATCCTATATAAGGTTTCTGAGGCTGTAACTCTGTATAGTAGCAGAGAGTTTGATGTGCCTTCTGGTGCTGGTAGGTCTGAATTACCCATTTTGTGACATCACCAGGGCTCTTGGCAAAGGCTAAGGGCAAAAAAGCTGCCAGTGAATTTCTAAAGTAAAGTAACTTTAAGAGTTACTAGCACTGCCATCTTTCTAAGTCCTAAAGACGTTCCATCTTCTTGATTTAGTGCACCACATATCTTTAAGCACTTACTTCTCTTTCTATTGCCTAGAATTAATTAACCAGGTAATCAGTAAGCCAATATAATTTTATAGTCTTAATAACATGATCTCACAAGATACAAAAATTCATTTTTTATATTCATGAAAATATAATACTAGAGTAAATATTTTATTTCAGATTCAAATCATATGGAGTTCTGCGAATAACAAATCCACAGTTGGGGTAAAGGAATATTCCAATATTCTACTTTATTAGGAATGAACCACGATGAAATTTAAATGTATGGTATTTTTTTTTTTCAGTCCGGCCCTCCAACGGGGACATTGAACTGGTGTATGATATTTCTTCTGTTTTGACTGTCCAGATGGGTAAAGTCTGAAAACTTCTGACAAACCTGTACTGTTAGAGCACAAAATTAAGACATACTCAAACATCACTGGTATGAAAATAAAAACTTTTCCAAAAAACTATTGTGGCTATACTATTTTGTAACAATGGCTGTACTTGTTACTCATATTAGCTTACAATCACTTGGAAAACAGTATGATGTTAGTATAACACGGAGATAGTACTGGTTTACATTTGTTTTTATATCACTAACTATGAAGTAGTTAACTATGAACTGAATGCTCTAAACACACTAAGATACTTGAACACAATATGGACAACGTCCATCCATTCTCATCCTCCTCATGTGTCTGCACACTTAGCTACCACTGATCACATCTCCTCAATCATCTTGCATTTTGCTTTGACTGCTCATAATGTAGCAATCTCAATTCTTCCTCCCATGATCTTTTATCAAAGCAAGTTTCACTTTTTCTTAATAGAAGAAGCACTACATAAGTGCAGGTGTGTGTTGCCTCACTTGTGTTTTGAAAAGGTCTGTGGATCAAAGCAGTTAAGATGTTCGAGGACAAAGGATTCTAAGAAAATGCATAAATAAACAGCAAAACCTAACATGCAGAGAGATCTTATATTTTAAAATAACAAAAATAAAACCAGTTCTATAACCACATGATGTAATACAACAGACAGTAATAGTTATGTATGTAATATATGCATATGCACATGGAAGAAATTAATGATATAATAAAACAGGGTTACACAAATCCAATAAGAGAGTGCTACCTCACTATTATCATCTATAAAATCTGTCTACAAGTCTATTTCAAAGAGTTCTTGAAAAAATCCATTTTTTAATCCTATTTTCACAAACTTTTAAAGGCCACTACACACACACACACACACACACACACACACACACACACGACATATACCAAATATTGAGAGTGGGCTGTCTAAATAATTGATGATGTCTAAAAGATTGATGACAAGGGGGGCTGAGTCCTGGTGGCATAGTGATTGTGCACGGGATTGTGGCCCACTGGGATGGAGGTGCAATTCCAGCAGTGGGGCTGGGCCTCCTACTCCCACCATCGGAGAGCAGTGATGCCCCTCCCCCACCCCCCCCCAAAAAAAGATTGATGACAAGGAATGTGATCATAGAAACACTAATTCTGAAGGCTGAACCCCAGTGGCGTAAGTGGTTGAGTGCAGGACTGCAGCCAGCGGGCTTGGCAGTTCAAATCCAGTGGTGGCTCTCAGGAGCAGCACTGGGTAGCTTCCACGACCACCAGAGGGCAGTGATGCCCAAAAAACAAAAACAAAAAAGAAACACTAATTCTGTTTTTGTTACATTGTTTCATCTGAAGATACTTCTAAGTATATTTTTTTGAACATTTTAACAGTTAGAATATAATTCATAAATAAAAATTATTATATTATATAAATTTAGCTAGCTTGGAAATTTGTTAATGTACGTTTAAAAACATTTTACAGTTTAAAAACATTCTTTCCATTCCTTCAATATCCTCATTATAATTCAACTCCTTACTTGATAAAATTATTTATTTTAAAATATGCAAATACCTTAGTACTGAAATTTTCTGTTAGCAAAAACAAAAATCAAAGGTATACATAATAACTTGCTGAAGATAATTCTATTAACAAAGTACTACATTGATTACAACATGATTACTCAAGTAAACGTATAAACCTGTTACTGGGGCTGAGCTCCAGTGACGTAGTGGTTGTGCGCGGGACTACGGCCCACTGGGACGGAGGTTCAATTCCAGCAGTGGGGCTGGGCCTCTTACTCCCACCACCGGAGAGCAGTGATGCCCAAACCCCCCCCCCCAAAAAAAAAAAAAACCCTGTTATTGATTAGAATAGAAAAGCTAACTGTGTGAATTATTCTTTTGTGTATAGTTACTATGAGTTGGTATTGATGGCATCTAATGACAATACATTATGTACACCCTTTAGAATTGAGTAAAACTGCCCTGGTTGGTTTACAGAACTGTAAAGTCACCCTGAGTTAGAAATGACTTGATGGAAATGAGGTGTTTTTTAAAAAAATAACAATATATTTTTATATGAGCATTATATCATAAATACACTGAGTCATAAAACCCCATTTCCACTGTGATAGAAGAAATATAATTCCTCCAGTGATTAAAAGATTTTATTATGAAGAAACATTGTACTATGTATATACATGGAAACAGTCTAAGAAAGAAAGGTGATAAGGAAATAAATGCATATATAAGTGGCTGGTGAGGGAAGGGAGATGGTATGGGTAATTTAGAAAAGTACAAAATAAAATAAAGTATTTTATACTCATTTAAAAACATTATATCAGGGCTGAGCCTTGGTGGCGTAAGTGGTTGAGTGCGGGACTGTGGCACGCAGGCTTGGCGGTTCAAATTCAGCGGTGGCTCTGAGAAGCAGCACTGGGTAGAGCCCATGACCACCAGAAGCAGTGATGCACCAAAAAAACAAAACATTATATCCTAAATATTGACCTGTGGTATCAAATGCCTTTTTTTATAAATGTTTCACAAACACAGCAATTAAAAAAAACCAATGTTGTCAGTATAAAAATAAAATTCTGTCAATTGACTGGCCTAACTTCCCTTTTCCGATTTCTTTTCACTTTTAATTTCCTATATTAGCAACCCTCAGAAAAGAAAATCTTTAATACTCAGGCTCCAACACTCACCCGAACTCAAATGTGGTGTTGTAATGGGTTACTGATACTACAACTCTTGAATTGTTCCAGGTGAGCAGTATTCCTTAGGCTTCTAATTTAAATTTACTACAAATTAACTGTTTCTAGCCTTGAAAATAATCAATCTACAAGTAAGAATATTCACTTATTGTTAAAAATTTCTTTAAACTCTGAAAATTTTCACAAAATTTAAATTGATAAAATTATTTTCACAGTGTAAAATTCATTTAATCCTTACAACCCCTCTGCTAGTTATGTTCCTTCATTTTACACATGCAGGAACGTGCAATGATTAGGTAATTTGTTCCAAAGCACACTGCTTACAAGACAAATCAGAAAGGGCCTTTTCCATATAGACCTGGAGGATCAAGATATGAGTGCCTTCTGCTTAGTGTTTACATGTTATTAGTAATATGATGGCATAAAGTGAAAGGACATGCAATAACCATAATTTATTGTTTTAAAAGCTAGAAAACATTTGTATTACTGTAAGTTCACAGAAACATAATTTCAAAGATTTGATGTGGTATTATTATAAAGACCAACAGCAGGTGCTATCAATTCTAACTCATGGTGATGACTCCATATGTATCAGAAATAGAACCATGTTAAATATAGTTGCCAATAACTAATTTAATTCCCCAGAGAAGTAGCTCTACAGGTCACTCTTCCAAGGTGTTAGGGATACATTCACACTTCTGTCTTTTCAGTTAGCAACCTCGCATTTTTAAAAAAGTTTGTGCCACCTAGGACTTAACAAAAACAGACAATATAGTTTACCAAAGATTTTGAAATAAGATATATATGTTAAGATAAAGTTACAAGAAATGACTTGCTTGTCTTTGTCCTGTTATATCAAGGGTGCATAAAAATCAGATTAATTGCGTAATTGCTTGTTTTTACTAAATTTAAAGTAACTATCGGTTGGTATTCACAGCTATCTTCCAACTATTCAAAAATATTATAATAAACCTGTTATATTTCTGTATTTTAATTGTGCTAGGTAGGTGTCCTTTTCTCTCAGCATTAACAGTGAAAATCAGAACAATTTAGCAAAGAAGTTTAAAACCACTTGAAAGGAAATGTATTTCCTTCTAAAGCCACATGCTAATGTTCTTTTTTGATACCTTTAATAGTTTTGAACTTTTTATGGCAGTTCAACAGTCTGAGAGGCAATTTTTCTTTCAAGCT
Organism: Nesogale talazaci; assembly: GCA_004026705.1. NCBI lineage: Eukaryota > Metazoa > Chordata > Mammalia > Afrosoricida > Tenrecidae > Nesogale > Nesogale talazaci. The sequence continues at coordinate 270,459 of PVJH01000169.1, read as the reverse complement.
GTTTATCAGCACAGTTTTTACACAGTTGAGTCATCATGAGTTCAACCTATTGAGTCATTTACTTACAGCATCTGCCAACCACAATTTACTAACTGCAGCTTCCTCAAACTTAAAACTGAACAAACTCAGGAAGGCTTAGGAACTGCCTAATGTTTTCCAAATTAACAACTGAAATTATTTTTTCAGAGCAGTGTAGTTACAAATGTTTTCCCTTTAGGGTGGTGGATGGGGGTAACAAATAAAAATATACATATTTTATCTTTTTTGCAAAGTATTATACTGAAAATAACTCCAAGGTACAAACTAAAACTGAGCTAGAGTAACATACAATCATGTCAATAGCTATCTTTATTATGTAAATATGTACTTAAAAGTTTTCTTAAAAATATAAAATGGGGGGCTGAGCCCTGGTGGCGTAGTGGTTGTGCACGGGACTGCGGCCCACTGGGGTGGAGGTTCAATTCCAGCTCCACAGGAACAAAGGCTGGGCCTCTTACTCCCACCACCAGAGGGCAGTGATGCCTAAAAAAACTAAAAAAAAAAAAACCAAACAGGTCTGAGCCCCGATGGTGTAGTGGTTGTGCGCAGGACTGCGGTCCACTGGGACGGAGGTTCAATTCCAGCAGTGGGGCTGGGCCTCCTACTCCCACCACCGGAGAGCAGTGATGCCCTAAAACAAACAAACAAACATACATATAAAATACATAAAATGTAGGATTGAGCCCCGGTGGCGTAAGTGGTTGACTGCGGCCCGCGGGCTTGGCAGTTCAAATCCAGCAGTGGCTCTCAGGAGCAGCACTGGGTAGCACCCAAGACCACCAGAGGTGGTCAAACAAACAAAATATAAAATGTTGAGAATATATTTTCAAAATGTACACCAACCCATATACTTTTGGGGGTTGGTTTTTAATGTTTCCAATACACTGGCTGCATAATTAATGAACGTTTAAACTATTGAAACAGATTACTCATTCTTCAAAAGGAATTAATACAATTTAAAGCAAACTGGAATAATTAGCAAATCCTATTACTTCAAAAACTTTATCTGCCAGTCTTTGGTCTTTTATAATTACTACTCCAATTGTTCTTAGGGCTGCTATAAGTTGGGTTTGACTTGATGGTCATGAGTATGAGTTTTGGTTTTCAGCTCTTATCACTGGGGTCTATGTAGAGCATATGAAAACAGTAATAAGCTATGAGGCAACCTCATAAAATGTGTATTAAATATTGAGGTACATGCAATGGTTCATTGCATGCCACTCTGCAATACAGTAAACGTTAGCAAATCTAAGTTAAAGAAAAAGGAGAGAATACAACTGAATAGCTTTATTAATTACAGAGTATGTCTACAAAAAGTTAGAATCAATTGGGTAGCAGACTTTTGTTTTTGATGAGGGAAGCTGTGCAATATATAGAGACTCCAAGTTGGATACTGCAAAACCAAAAGACAGTTTGAGGAGAGTGGAAAATAATAAAGAAAATGGAAAACGCACATTTCCCCCAAACAGAAAAATCTCTGCTGGGTGTAGCTTTCATAGTATACTAGAAGCATCTAGCAACTCACTCTGAGTTAGTGTACCTAATGGCATTGCTAGGGAAGGCTCTCTGGTCACTGAATTTCTTCGCAAAAGCAGTTTTCTTGAACCAAACTTTTTGATGATGGCTGATAAATGAGTACAGTAATGTGGCTATGAAATCTTGCTTCCTGTTAGGGAAAAATGGGACAGATATTGTTGTGATGCTCGGCACAGTTTTCAAGGACAATGCTATGGGAAAACCTCAAATGTATGAATGGCTTTCTTGTTTCAAAACAGGTGAAATGTTGACTGTTACCAAACCTGATTTTGGATGTCTGCCAACTTCTTGAAAGGACAAAATCTCAACTCATCGTGCATTTGGAGTTCTTTCCACTAGGTCAGACAGTTAATCAAATTTTCTTTTTAGAGGTTCTGAAAAGATTGTGTAACACTGTGCTACAAAAACAACCTGAATTGTAGTAGATGGGGAACTAGTTTTTGCCACTACGCCAATGCACCTACTCATGCAGCCATGTCAGTGTGCCAGTTTTTGGCAAAAAAAAATTGGATGCCTCTGTTGCGCCACGCACCTTACTCATCTAACATCTCTTGGTGGAACTTCTTTTTGTTTCCTGGAATGAAGAAGGGCATGAAAGGACGGTGATATGATGACATAGCAATGGTGAAGGAAAAAATGAGGGAATAGTTTGTCAGCTAAACAAACAGATGAATTTGAAAAACATTTCCAAGAATGGAATGGCAAGATAGTACTTTAAAGACAATAAGATTGTTTTACAAAACAAATTTAAATACATAACTATGGGGGAGGGGAAATGCTGGTTTATTTGTGGATACCCTCTCTTAAGTTTGGTGCAAGAGAAAGGCCAGTGGGCACGATGTTGGGCTGATAATTGAAAGGTTAGTTATTTAAACCAACTAGCTATTCCTCAGAAGATGAAGTATTCTGTTCCTATATAAAATTAGTCTCAATATCCCTAAATAAAATAACTATCAGTCAGAATTGAGGTGATGGTAATAAGTTTGGTTTGTTTAGTGTAAGAAAAGATTAGGAAGGTTTTCTGTTGATTTAGAATTTACTACAAGTTTGGTTGGTTCAAATTTCTTTTTTTTTTTGGGGGGGGGACATCACTGCCCTCTGGTGGTGGGAGTAGGAGGCCCAGCCTTGCTGCTTGATTTGAACCTCCAACCCAGAGGGCCGCAGTCCCGCACACAACCACTACGCCACCGGGGCTCAGCCCCAGTTGGTTCAAATTTCAAAGTGAGGGCTGTGGTGACATGAATTGGAATGGTTCATCAATCCAAGTATTTTTAACTTCCACCTTATGACTGAGTAGGATAATGCATATATAGTATATGAAACATTGTAATAAAGAGAATTGGTGGATATAAGCATGAGGAATCTCAAAAGCAGTAAAGTGGTCATGGGACCATTAAGAAAGAATCATCAGCAATGGAGCATGTTGGAGATCCAGCGTAAAGTGGTGGAGGCCACACAACAGTGGCACCAGAGCAGAGGGTCATGCTGTACCATTCGAAGGTGAGGCAGAGCAGCAGTAGCAGGCAGGCTTCCTGGCTTATGGAGGAAGGGGCCATGGGACCAGGTGACAGAGAGGTCAGGCACCAGAAAGGAGAGGTATGTGGACCATTGACTGTGGACCATTGACTGTATTCTTAATGTTTTCTGATCATGGTTTGTGGTAACCTCTTAATGTCTCCAATTAAGACCTATAATTGTGAGCACTGCTTGTGAGTTCTGTGTGGCCAGTGCAATGAGCTAGTGAGCCAAACAGAGAAGTAGAATGCTGTATGAGGAATGGCTGGTTTTAAAATAGGGTAAAAGACTGTGAAAAGCGGAAGCATGTCTGAATTTTGCCTTGTAGCAATCCGGCAGAGACTAGTAAAGAGCTGGATTCTCTCTCCTAGGAGGGAAGATTTGGCCCCCAAACCATTTCCTCACGACAAATTTTAATAACATGAAGGGTCGAGTAATGGTCTGTCTGTTAAAAGTCTGATGTTGGTAACACAGATTAATACTACTTAAGAGTTATGTTGTTTGCTGTCAATCTCTTTCCACTACATAGTAGGGTAAATGAGGGCAGACTTTTCTGCTTTTCTCCCATGACTAATCCAAGTCTCTAGCATTCCTTAACAAATGCCCAATAAATATTAGTAAGATTCAATTCATTATAATACAAAAATGGAACATATTTCTGAGACAAGCGAAAAGGAGGTAAATATTAGTAAAAGAACATGAAATTAAGAGTGTTCCTGCTTATAACCTCAATTTCCTCTACTAGGCAGGAGAAAGGTTATCTGCTGGGAGAAATGGCAGAAGTAGAGGCAAAAAGTGATGATTTGGAGCAATTGTTTTGGGAAATAGAAGCTTGCTAGGGACATATAAAAGGATGCCAAGTGGTATACAAAGTACCTTGCTAGGATTGGAAACCACGTAATTAAAATAGTACCAAAATACATTATGTGCAATTATTTCTGGCAGTGTTATCAATCTAGGGGGAAGGGTTCCCAAACAGATTTTTTTTGTGATGATGCAAATATCACATCTACATTCACTCACATGTACTTATTGGACACTAGAAATGTGGCAAGTGTGGCTGAGGAACTTAATTTTAAATTTAATTTTGCTTAATTTAAATTTCTACACGTCAAACTCTGCCATCAAGTAGATTCTGATTCATAGTGACCATATAGGACAGGACAAACCTGCCTCTGTGGGTTTTCCAAATGTAACTCTTTATAGGAGTAGAAAATTTAGCTTTTCTCCATTGAGTAGCTGGATAGTTTTGAACTGATTACCTTTCAGTTAGTAGCCCAACTGCTAACCACTAGTAGTAGACAGAGAAGGTTCAGGATATTAAAGTGAAGAAAAAAGGCTGAGCCCCGGTGGCGTAGTGGTTGTGCGCGGGACTGCGGCCCACTGAGATGGCGGTTCAATTGCAGCTCCACAGAGCAAAGGCTGGGCCTCTTACTCCCACCACCCGAGGGCAGTGATGCCCCAAAACAAAGAAAAACAAAAACAAAAACAAAGTGAAGAAAAAAAATAATGGACCCATGAAAAGAAATTAAGAGATAATGTACAATAGGTACAGGATCTTGGGGGGAGTAATGAGGAAAAAACTAAGTTGTAAAAGATACTCATTTCGGTTTCTTTGGATTTTTCTTTTTTTGTTTTGTTTTGGAGGGGGTATCACTGCTCTCTGGTGGTCGTGGGAGCTACCCAGGCATGCTGCTGCTGGATTTGAAGCGTCAAGCCCATGGGCTGCAGTCCCGCACTCAGCCACTGGGGCTCAGCCCTAAATGTTTGTTTTGTTTTGTTTTGGGGTGGGGGGTGCATCACTGCCCTCTGGTGGTTGTGGGAACTACACAGTGCTGTTCCTGACAGCCCCACTGGATTTGAACCACCAAGCCCACAGGCCGCAGTCCCGCATTCAACCACTTACGCCACCAGGACTCAGCCTGGATTTTTCTTTTTTAACAAATAAGTTGGTGGGGGGAAGGGGTTGATACCACTGGTGATTGCATAACCCCACTCAATGGGATTGAACAAGAGAATTGTATGTGAATGGATATATTGAAATTTGTAAGATAGTATTAAGTAACAAAAATATTATTAAAAAAAACACAAACCAGGAAGCAAAACCACAGAGGTATAAACAGAGGTGTACCTATGCAAGTATATTTTATGGCTATACATGGAGACAGTATAGACTCTGAGCCTCTACTTAACTATTCCCTCAACTCAAGAACACTTTGTTATAATGTGTCATTGGAGGATGCCCACTGCCTTGATAGGTTCACTGAAGAAAAACTGGGTGCATTACTAAATGTGGTGCCCAGCTATCAAAAGATATTTTATATGGGGTCTAAAGGCTTGAAAATAAACAAGTCACCATCTAGCTGAGAAGCAACAAATAACACATGGAAGAAACACATTAGCCTATGTGATCATGAGGTGTTTATGGGATCAGGTATCAGGCATCTAAGACCCAGAACAAAACTATACCCAAGATGGGGGTGGAATGGGGGGCACGACACCAATGCCCATCTGTAGACAATATCCCCTCACAGTGGGGTCACAGGGAAGAGAGGAGCCAGTCAGGGTGCAGTATAGCACTGATGAAACACACAACTTTCCTCTAGTTCTTTGCTTTCTTTTTACCATCATCATGACCTCAACTCTACCTTACAAATGGACTTAGACCAGAACATGCACACTGCTACAGACAAGAACCTGCAACAAGGAGAATCCAGGGTAGCTAAACCCCTCAGGGCCAACAAGGAGAACAGAGATATCAGGAGGATTAGGGGAGTGCAGGTGGGGGGGAGAGAAATAGTGGAAAAGTGGGTGAGGTTGCATTGGAAGACGATATAAGATATGGAAAAAAGTAATCTATAACTTATCATGAGTTTGTAAATGAAGGTGGGCATGAGAGGGTGGGGTATGAAATGGGGAGTAGATATTGGGCTAAAGTGAGAAGAGACTGCTTTGAAAATGATGATGGCGGCATATGTGCAAATGTGCTTGACACACTGGAAGAATGTATGGATTGTGAGTGTTAAGAGATCCCAATAAAAGTTTCAGTAAGATTTGGTAACCTACATAGGGGCATATATTTATAAGTGAGGATAGGGAAAGAGATTAATGTACACACTTATAGGGTTAGTAGTAGGACAACAGATGGGCATTGGACCCCCACTCAAGTATCTTCTCGGTTCAAGAACACTTTGTTCTACTAAATTGTTATTCCAAGATGCTCACCTTTCCGACATGATCACTGAAGACAAATGTGTGCATAAGCAAAGGTGGTGAAGAAAGCTGTTGGTGCCTGGCTATCAAAAGATGGAGCGTCTGGGGACTTAAAGGCTTGAAAGTAAACAAGCAGCCATCTAGCTCAGAAGCAACAAAGCCCACATGGAAGCACACTAGCTTGTGGAACCATGAGTTGTCAAGAGGGATGAGGTATTAGGTTTCAAGAACTCAAAAGCTCACTTTCCTGATAGGATCCCTGAGGACAGATGTGTGCATAAGCAAATGTGGTGAAGAAAGCTGATGGTGCCCGGCTTTCAAAAGATATAGCGTCTGGGGACTTAAAGGCTTGAGTAAACAAGCGGCCATTCAGCTCAGAAGCAATAGAGTCCACACAGAAGAAGCACACCAGCCTGTGTGATCATGAGGTGGTGAAGGGATCCGGTGTCAGGCATCAATAAGCTAAAATTATATTATTATTAATGAGGGGGAGTACAGATTGGGGACCCAAAGCCCATCAATAGGTGAGGTGACATCCTTTTGCAGAGGGGTTACAAGGAGGAGATGAGTCAGTTAAGATATAGGGTAGGGGGGATGAGCCCCGGTGGCATAGTGGTTGTGCGTGGGACTGCAGCCCACTGGGACGGAGGTTCGATTCCAGCAGTGGGGCTGGGCCTCCTACTCCCACCACCAGAGAGCAGAGATGCCCAAAAAACAAAAAAACAAAACAAAAGTTTACATCCTTTAAAGTGCTGGCGTGGTCATCACTTATTAATCCACTCTTGCTCAGTCAGAGAAAAGCCTCACAAGCTTTTTCAATACTAACAACATTTTAGTTAGATAGTCCCACAATACAATTTTGCCTGATTGATATAATATGTATGCAATAAACATTAAGAAACAGTCTCAACAGTGAGAACCGTTAAGCATTATAAAGAATTCTTTGTTTGTAAAGGAACATAATTCCTTGAAAGACACTTAGGAGTGGAATACAAGAGAAAAGAGGATAAAATATCATCTTTTAGGGGTGCATTATATTCTTCTTCTTAAGGAAACCTGGTGGCACTGTCAGGGCTGGACTGCAAACCACAAGGATTATGGTTCAAAGCCAGCAGTTCCTCCATGTAAGATGCTTTCTGCTCCTGTACACATAGAGTTATTACAAGGCAGAGCCAATTTGATGGCATTGGCGTTGGTTCTTATACTGGATGTCTTATAAGTCTTAAGCTTAAAGGCTTTTTGTGCCATAAGGTTTTATCTTATCCAGATTTCATTCTTATCCAGAATTCTGGTCTCTAAAAGACTGTTAATATAAATGACAATGGGAAAAAATGTTGCTAACTGGAAAGAGCAACTAGAAGAGCACTGGATTAAAAGTAAACAAATGAAACCCTTATATTTTACAGTACTTTAAATGCCCAGAAATATAGAGGCATGCTGGTTTAGACACAAATGTAATCTTGGAAGCCTCAATACTATTCCTGTATAAATAACATCCTTTATCAACTAACTTGGGGCAGAGATCTCAGAAGGAACCTCGGTGTCAAAGATTGAATGGTTGGCTATAATCTAAAAAGCTGGTCAATAGCCAATCTGAGAGAGAAAGATGTGGCAGTCTGCTTTTATAAAGATTATTTACAACCGGGGCTGAGCCCCGGTGGCGTAAGTGGTTGAGTGCGGAACTGTAAGCCCATGGGCTTGGCGGTTCAAATCCAGCGGCAGCTGGGTAGCACCTCCGACCACCAGAGGCAGTGATGCCCACAAAAAAAAAAAAAAAAGATTAAAGATTATTTACAACCTTGGAAACCCTATGGTTTCCTAGATGAGATGATCTTTATAAATCAGAATCAACTAACCAGCAATATGCTTGGTTTTGGGTGGACGATTTGGTATGTGACCTGGTATCTTGGTAAAGAGATAATGAAAAGTGAAAACATTACAGAAACCAAATTCAGAAACAACTGCAAGAATTATGGCTATTCGGGAAATTAGACTAGATACTAAGAATTTCATTGTTGGTAGCATTTGGTAAGGACACTTAAACTTTGTCCTCAATTGTCATCTAAGGTGACTTGGCAAGACTGCTTAGAAGGTTGGTTAAGTCTTAATCTATATAACCCTATTGTGCCTGAGCCCCAGTGGCGTAGTGGTTATGCGTGGGACTGGGGCCCACTGGGTTGGAGGTTCAAATCCAGCAACAGCTCTCCAGGAGCAAGGCTGAGTCTCCTACTCCCACCACCAGAGGGCAGTGATGCCATAAAAAAGGATATAACCCTATTGTTTTCAACAGAGGAGAAAGGAGGAGGAAACGAAGTAAAGGGGAGGACGAAAAGTTATCCTGGGAACCTTAGTGGCTACCTACTGAAAAACAGTCATCTCGTGTTTTTCCCATAAACAATACATCTCCCTAGGATCTGCTCCTTACTTTAGTTTGCCTGTATTTATATTTAAATTTTTTCTAGGTGAGTTTTCTATTAGATATGGGGTTCAAGGAATTTGTATTTCTGAATGTAACAGAGCAAGTTCTCAAATATATGAAATAACAGGCCCCAATCCACGTATTTACTAACTAAGGGTCAATAGAGTTTTATCTTTTATATGACGACTAGGAAGAGTACAGATTATAATCTTGGATTATAGAGATAGCCCTTTTGGCAAGAAAACAACAGTACTTCATTTGAAAGTATTTTGTTTTTTATTTTAACTTTGAACAGATCGGGCTGAGCCCTGGTGGCGTAGTGGTTGTATGCAGGACTGCGGCCCACTGGGATGGAGGTTCAATTCCAGCAGTGGGGCTGGGCCTCCTACTCCCACCACCAGAGAGCAGTGATGCCCCCCAAAAATAAAATAAATAAATAAATAAACTTTGAACAGATCTAGGTCAGGGTACCTATATGCCCCAAAGAGAAAACTAGGCAGCTGAGAAAACAGGGTGGCTGCCAAATATTGTTATCTTTGGTATGTTTGAATTTTCTGTCTAGTGAACAAATGAGTCTGAAAATGAAATACAGATCTGACGTGTAACTAGATGCTTGTGTGTGTAAAAACCTATGGAAAATATGCTGGTAAAAGAATTAAGGAAAAACTTGATTTTCTAATGGTGACTTAGATGCAAACAAGGTCAGCAGCAGTTCAAAGGCACCCAGGTGCTCAAAAGGCTAGATTTTTGTATATGCATAAGATTTATAATCTTGGAAACACACGGGGATGGGGGGCGGGGGTAGTTCTTGATTAAAAATTAGGTCTATATAGAGCAACAAAAATTGTTACATTGTTAAAAAAAAGTAGGGTGGGGCTGAGCCCCTGTGGTGTAGTGGTTGTGCGCGGGACTGCGACGCACTGGGATGGAGGTTCAATTCCAGTTCCTACTCCCACCACCAGAGGGCAGTGATGCCTTAAAAAAAAAAAGCAGGATGTCTGGTCACTTTAATTATGGGGGACAACAATGGAAACACAGTGCAGGAATTGTGCCCAGTCTTCCACCCCCCTCCCCCCAAACCAGCACAAAACATGAAGAGACTACAACAGAACAGCAAGGGGAGCAAGACATCTGGGACAGGGCTTGGCACCATAACAGACTCAATGGGAAAACATTCTTGGGCTGAGCCTCGACATAAGTGGTTGAGTGCGGAACTGCAGCCCACGGGCTTGGCAGTTCAAATCCAGCAGCGGCTCTCAGGAGCGGCACTGGGTAGCTCCTATGACCACCAGAGGCAGTGATGCCCACATGCAAAAATAAAAATTAATTAAAAAAAAAAACATTCTTAAAGGTCAACAGACAGACCTGGAACTATTCAAAGGCTTTTTTGCTCTCACATGTCTATCTATATAAGATGGACAGGATAAACAATCTGAGGAGAAAACAATGGGATCAGCAGTTCAGGGGGTGGGTCGGTGGTGGGGAAAAGGGAGAGCCAACAAACACGGGGACAAGGGAACAAGTGATCTAAAATCAATGGTGAGGAGAGCAAAGGATGCCTTGCGGGGTTTGATCAAGTGCAATGTAGCCATCACTGCTTTGTTAAGAAAAATCAGAATGAGGATGACTGGTGGGGATGGATTTTGGATCTTGGAGAAGAGAGGAAAAAGTGTCAAATGGTTGTCTATGAAAGGAGAAGAGTCGGAGTTGAGCCCCAGTGGCGTAGTGGTTGAGTGTGGGACTATGGCCCACTGGCTTGGCGGTTCAAATCCAGCAGCAGCTCTCAGGAGCAAGGCTGGGTAGCTCCCACGACCACCAGAAGGCAGTGATGCCCACCGCCCCACCGCCCCCCCCCCCAAAAAAAAGAAAGTAGAAGAGTGAATGGAACAGCAAAATATAAAGGGGTGGTCAGGCAATATTCAGGGTTGACTTGAGATTAATGGTCAATGATTTAAAGTAATCTATTTTGTTGCCTGGTGGGGTTTAATCAAGAACAATGTAACCAAGAGTTACTGAGAGCCAATGAAGGTCAAAAATGATGGTGGGACAGGAGGAAAGTAAAAGGAAACAGAGGCAAAAACTAGGAAGCAAAAGCCATTTAGAAGGAAAAATATAGGCATGTACACATGCAAATATATTAATATATATAGGGATATAGGTCTATGTACATATATTTACATGTTAAGTATTAAGGAAGCAGATGGACACTGGGCCTCTTCTACTCAAGTCTTCCCTCAATGCAAGAACATTTAATAAGCTGGCCTTCTGGGACACTCACTTTCCCAACTCAGTTGCTAAAGACAAAATGGATGCATAAGTAAATGTGGTAGAGAATGCTGATGGCGTCTGCTATGAAAAAGATATAACTCCTGGGATCTTAAAGACTTGCAGATAAACAAGCAGAAATTTAGCTGGGAAGCAGCAAAGCCTACGTGGAAGAAGCACAACAGCTATGTGATCATGAAATGTCAAAGGAATCAGGTATCAGAAAACCCTAATCATTCAACAAGACTCAAAGCCCATCTGTAGATAATTGGAAATCCCCTCATAGAAGTGTCATAAGGAAAGGATGAACCAGCCAGGGTGCAGTCTAATATTGATGAAACTTAACGTTCCGTTAGTTCTTTAATGCTCTCCCCCAACTCCCCCACTATCATGATCCCAATTCTACCTAACAAATCCAGCTAGATTTGAGCATGTATACTGATACAGATTAGAGCTCACTATGCACAGAATCCAGAACAGATAACACCCACGAGAACAATATGGAAGTAGCGATACCGTGAAAGTAAAGGGAATGGGTAGAACCAATTGCACTGATCGATGAATAACACACACACTCACCTCCCACCCAGGGTGACCTGGACAACAGAAACATTGGTGAAGGGAGACAGCAGACAGTGTAAGATATGAAAATAATTTTTAATTTATCAAGGGTTCATGAGGGCACGAGGGAGGAAAAAAAATGAGAAGCTGATACCAAGGGCTAAAGTACAATGGAAATATTTTGAAAATGATGAAGGCAACAAATGTACAAATGTGCTTGACACAATGGATGAATGTATTGTTATAAGAGCTGTAAGAGTCCCAATAAAATGACTTTGAAAAGTTTGTCAAAGGGCTGAGCCCTGGTGGCGTAGTGGTTGTGCGCAGGACTGTGGCCCACTGGGATGGAGGTTCAATTCCAGCAGTGGGGCTGGGCCTCCTACTCCCACCACCGGAGAGCAATGATGCCCCACCTCCCAAAAAAAAAAAAAAGTTTGTCAAACTTCCAGTACCTTTAATTTCATTTTGTCCACAAACTTTATAAAGCTGCCTTATATATTTTTCTAAAAACCAAAATGAAACTCACTGCCATCAAGTCCATTTGGATTCATACGGAGCCCACAAGACAGAACAGAACTCCCTGAGCTTCTGAGACTATAAATTTTTAGGGGAGTAGAAACTCTAACCTTTCTCCCTAGTGCAACTGATTAGTTTAAATCACTGCACTGATCTTAGAGTTGGGTTCAGAGCATAGCCAACTATGCCACCAACGCTCTGTAAGTTGAGTGAAAACATGAAAAAAATAAAACTCACTGTCACCTAGTAGATTCTGACTAAAGGATAGAGCAGACATGCTTCTCTGAGTTAGCCTCATATTTTTGTTAAGGAATGATTGGTAGTTTAGAATCACTCACTCATCTTGAATTCCAGCCCAATGCTTAATCCACTAGGCCACCACGGTAAAGGGGAAGATAATAGCTTACAAAAGGGAGATGGGGGTGGGGTACGCACAGATGGACTAGGATAAGCCATTGCGAGGCTATTGAATACAAAAACTATCTGATATGATGTAAACCTCTACATCCTCGACAAAAATGATTCCCATATAAGTTTTTTATCATCTTCAAATTTCTTTCTTCCTCTCCTTTGAACCCTCTGGTACCTTCTAGCTCTAATTTTAACTAAGAAACACAAATGGGGCTGAGCCCCGGTGGTGTAGTGGTTGTGCGCGGGCCTGTGGCCCACTGGGACGGAGGTCTAATTACAGCAGTGGGGCTGGGCTTCCTACTCCCACCACTGGAGAGCAGTGATGCACCCCCCCCCCCAAAAAAAAAAAAAAAAACACAAATAATGGGCTGAGCCCTGGTGGCTTATTGGTTGAGTACAGGACTGTGGCCCACAGGCTTGGCGGTTCAAATCCAGCAGCAGCTCTCCAGGAGCAAGGCTGGGCCTCCCACTCTCACCAGAGGGCAGTGATGCCCCCCCCAAAAATGTAAAAAAAAAATACAAATATTAGATTGAAAAGTCATGAAAAGAAGAATAGAAGAGGTGGAAAATAGACACTCAGCCATCCTACAGTCATATGTAAACTAATAAAGTAAAACCTAGGACTAAACTGAAGAAACCCTTTCAGAGAAGACACCAGGGGAGAAGAACTATATGCCCAGTTCCTAATTCCACTTTGATTATAATTTAGTTATATTTTCCTGCTGTGAATGGCCATGAGATTATTTACAGTATCTTTACAACAGCCCCTTCCTTCTTTTATGTAATTCACAAATTGGTTTCTATATCTTCTATCATCTCTGCATATTAAAACACTCAAGCATTTTGTGGATTCATTAAATTAATCTATGTGTACTGAAAGCATTATACAAAGTTAATAGGACAATCTGTTTTTCTCATAGGAATAACACAATAAAACAATGCACATGGAAATGTTTTCAAAATTGTCAAATTAAAATTTAACTTAAAAATATTAACTTTAGACTGAGCCCCGATGGTGTAAGTGATTGAGTGCAGGACTGCAGCCCACGGGCTTGGCAGTTCAAATCCAGCGGCAGCTCTCAGTAGCAGTGCTGGGTAGTGCCCACGACCACCAGAGGGCAGTGATGCCCCCCAATATTAACTTTAAACTGAAAAATAAGCTTTTTAATTGAAGTATTAATGTTGTTGTACTTTAATAAGAATTAGAATTGGGCAAAAGGAATAAACAAAAATTATCATTATTTGGGGGAGGGTGGGGAGAACCTAGAGAATCGAATTCAATGATAGTAACTCTTGTATGGCTAAAATTATTAGAATTTGATATCTACAAGCATAATTTCATGTAGTTTTTTATTTCATATACTTTAAATTCATAACATCAGCCACAAACAAAGTGAGACAAACAGATTTTTCAGCATATGATTGCAGCAGATTTGAGAACAGAACTATTGCAGACTGTGACTTAAAAATGTTTTTTTAATGTGAGTAGTGCAGATAGCACAGATCTGGGCCAAATTTCAGTCAAAATAACATGTTCCTGAACTCCACGGATACATTTTCCACATACCAAATTTTGCAACTAATTTTTACAAATGAAGAATTCCCATTTGTACTGACAGCAAATATACATTTGAGTAAATCAGAAGACATAGTTTGTAGAACTCCAATAAGCTTATCTCAACTTTTTTTTTTTTTTTTTTTTTATGGAACGCTTCATCAATTTGCGTGTTATCCTTGTGGAGGGCACAGGGTAATCTTCTCTGTATTGTTCCAATTTTAGTATATGTGCTGCCGAAGCGAGAATTCAACTACTTTTTAAAATTCTAACTATGTAAAATCGTGCAGATAAAAAACAAACATCAAAATATAATGCAGAGCAAAAAATTGCCAAATTTCTTAAAATTTAAAGTTGTACCAACTTTAAAAACAACAACAAAACAAATAGGGAAGTACAATTGTCCTGTTTTCGTTCTCCTGTTTCTGTAGTCCATTCTACTATCCAGGTTTCAGCTTGGCTCTACCACTGCAAGCTGTCACTTTTGACTAGAAATGGAAGACAGCCAAGGACTGACTACACAATAGCAGCTTCCTGCTCTGGCCTCAGCTTCTAGACCACCCCCAGGCCATGCTTGCTCACAGATTCTGAGTCTACCAAACCAATAATCTACCAGTTCACAGCTATGATCCTGTATTCATTTTACATTCTCAGCATAGTCTACATCTTATAATCTCACAAGTTCCCATTTTTACTGACTTTATTTCAACAAGGTACTGCTAAATTTCAATCAAATGCTAATATAAATGCAAAGTGAAATGGAAAAAGAAGGTGCATATGAAAACTCAGGCAGTAATTGGCTCAATTTCTTTAAAAATATAACAAACAGATATAAGTAAAATACAGAACAGAAAGCTCTGGTTAAGTACTGTTAATTCGAACAATCTTGTTATTCTCATTTTGCAGAACTTTGATTTGCATCTTGCATGCCTGACTCAAAAGTTCTTTCCTTTGAGATAAACCTAGATTTAGACTGAAAGGCCCTAATCACTACAATTAAAATATTAATCAGTTTAATCTACATTAGTTTCATGTTGGTCAGAATAGGCGTATTCTTCCACCTTCAGAAAGATCACACAATTATGATCTGAGTATTAGAAAGGAATGTCAAGTCTTTTTGTCCAGTTGTGTTAGAGGATTTCCAAACCTTGGTATTACACTATAACCATATGGCATTTTCCCACAGTCACTATTACACAGAGCCAAACTTTGAAAAACCATTCTATAGCTTGCTGAATTTCATACACTTTTAACGTAAAAATAACTATCTGTAGCAATTGGAACTTTATGACTTTGTGAGAAAATAAACAGGTGCGTGGCAGAGTGTAAATACTCGCAAAGAGTCAGCAGTTTTTAAGTATTCATTAGGGAATCTCATTTAATTTTTCTAACAACCCTGAAGTACCTTTATTATATTGATGAAAAAAATCACTTATTAACAATACTTCAGATGTTCCCACTGTTACATAGCTAGCAAATGGCAAAGTTAAATAAAATTTGAAACTATGGTTAAATGACTTGACTTCAAAATTCACTTAACTATGGTAAACTATCACTAGGACAAGATATACAGTAAAGATCAATCAACAGGTTGATACTTTACAATTAGCTTGTTACATTATGTAGAACACTATTACTCACTTTGCTCAAAAGTATCTAATGTATATATAGCCAGCAAGATAAAAGGCACCGGGCTGAGCCCCGGTGGCGTAGTGGTTGTGTGCGGGACTGCGGCCCACTGGGATGGAGGTTCAATTCCAGACAGTGGGGCTGGGCCTCCTACTCCCACCACCAGAGAGCAGTGATGCCCCCCCACCAAAAAAAAAAAAAAAAAAGATAAAAGGCACCAAGTCCTATAATCTTTCTTTTCCTCTATGCTAACCCCATCATACTTAACCGAGTATCACATCCATACTTCTTCTTTTTTAGTTTTTTAGATATCACTGCCCTCTGGTGGTGTGTAGGAGGCCCAGCTTTTGCTCCTGTGAGCTGGCATTGAACCTCCAGCCCAGTGGGCCGCAGTCCCGTGCACAACCACTACGCCACCGGGGCTCAGCCCCTCATATCCATACTTCTAAACAAATTTTCTTTCCTAGCGAGAATGATATTCCATTTTCTGTCACATGTGCCCATTTTCCTCCCTATCTTTCCCTTCCACTCACTCAAGTGAATATCATTCTAGTTTTGTCTTTTATGAAGGCTTAACAAACCAGTTTGTAGCTTTCTCCATTTTTTTTTTGGGGGGGGGGGCATCACTGCTCTCCGGTGGTGGGAGTAGGAGGCCCAGCCCCACTGCTGGAATTGAACGTCCGTCCCAGTGGGCCACAGTCCCGCGCACAACCACTACACCACCAGGGCTCAGCCCGCTTCTCCATTTTTGTATTAAGTCTTTACTATACGTTTTTGGCTTCATATTAACAAGTGTACTGCAAGGAAATGGTATAGCTATCTGAACCTCTGTGATGCTGCCTGCCAGGTGAGCACTGGACTATTAAACTTGAGATCAGTGGTTCCAACACCAGCCACTAGGCAGGAGAAACATTAAGCTATTTGTCCACCTGTAAGTATGTATAGTCTCGGAAATCTGTCCACAGGGTTACTATTAATCAGAATTGACTCATCCATGGCAGGGGTTTTAAAAAATGGCAGGGGTTTTAAAAATATAAATACTTGTCGAGGACTGTTAATCTCCTTTGAAAACAAGACTTTATACCAAGTTTTAAAAGACCACCTTCAAGTGAGCTGTGAATACAGAAATCATAAAGTTTGGAATAACTCCTATATTAAGTCAACTTGAAAATCTTAAGTTTCCAATGCCAGGCACTTTCTAGGCAAGCATTAAGGGAATCAACAGTCAAACACTAAGAACTCGACACACCGTCTCCTCTGGGTCTGAGCTTTCTGTTCTTCTTACTCTGAACTACATAGCAATACCTTCATTCTAAGGGGCTCCACATGTAAGTCAGTGGGTTTTTTGTTTTGTCTTGTTTGGGGGGGGGGCATCACTGCCCTCTGGTGGTCATGGAATCTACCCAGCTTTGCTCCTGAAGAGCTGCTGCTGGATTTGAACCGCTAAGCCAGTGGGCCGCAGTCCCACACTCGACCACTATGCCACCAGGGCTCAGGTCAAGTCAGAGTTTCTTAGAGATAACATAATAGACATTTTAATTGTGTTCAATCACAAATGCTGTAAATGTTTAGGAAAAAAGTGTTATCTCTACATTTAAAAAACCGTTGACAACGATGACCACAAAAACAAAAACAAAAAACAGTTGAAAAACAAGAACAATTTGCAAGGCAGTATCTAAAAGTAAAATAAATAATTTTACCTTTATTGGTAAAATTAATAGGTAATCAATAATGTATTATCAGCAAGTAAAAGGATCTCATTATCAGCAATCTTTATGTAAGTATACTTATAAACACCGTATGCTCACTTCTAATATATGAAGCCCACAGTCAAGTCAATTCAGATTCACAGTGATCATATAGAATAAGATAGAACTGTTCAACAGGATTTCAGACTATAAATTCTTATGGGAGCAGACAGTCTATCCTTATCTTTTTCTTAAAGACTGGCTGATGGATTTGAACCATGGATCTTTTGTTTAGCAGCCCAACACTATGCCAATTGGAAAGTTAAATTTTTTAAATTCTCTTAAGTGAAGGAAGGGTAAGAAATATTTGAAAACACAAGTCCTTCCCCTGCCCATAGTAAGATGATAACCTATGTTAACCCTGCAATACCTTAAACCTCTGGAAGTTCTATCTGCTAATATGTTTCTATGAATAAACTTTTCAAACTTTCGCCAGTAGATCACATATAAAATACTTAAATCAGCAAAGAATATCATTTGGCTAGTCAAAACAAGGCAAAATTGTTCACATTGACTGAATGCAGACTAAACTTGATTTTACTTGCATTATCACTTCCTAGTTGTGAATTCTAAATGTCATATCCTCTTTAAAGTAACCAAGTTGAAAACTGAAGGTATGTTTATGTATGGCCAGTACCCAGAATCTATGAGATGATGATTTCAAAAGCGTCCTCATTGTTTGCATTTTACTATAAAACTTTTTTTGTGTAAATTTGATCAAAACTCCAACTTAAAGAATTTTCTGTAATCATGTTCTGAAGAGCAAACATTATGTTTTATCTCTATTAGGCAACAAAACTCAAGCATGTCTAAAGCAATAATACCACAGTAAATGAAAATAAACCACAATTTATAAAATAGCATTATTAACAAGCAATATTTTGCTTTTCTTCCTTTCCAGTGTTCTCTTCTACTTCCTTCTCCTTTCCCCTGCCCCCGCCCTTACTTCAAAGAAAGTTAACTGTAGTCAGGAAACCTAAAAGGAAGTAGAAACTCATTTGTGTGCACAGGGATGGAAAACACACACACACACACACACACACACACAACCATGCTGGCTCAGTGACCTAATTAATCTGTATAAAATATATCATCTATAAAATAATACTTCAAATGCTCTCATTTAATTTTAACCAAAAATTGAAAACTATAAGCTAGGATGTCAGAGCCCTAGCAAATACCTTGTCACCAAGCACCCCAAAGTCAAGTCCACTATCACTGAGGACATTCAAAGACTCCAGGACACTATAGGACAGAGTAGAACATTACCAGGTTTCTAAAGGTATGTTTATGGGAAGATCTTCTTCCCCTAGGAGCAGACTGTGTGTCTGAACTGCTGACCACCTGGGGTTCTTTGAACTTTCTTTCTCAAATACTTACAACAACCCTCCTCTCCCATCCCAACTACATGTTGCCTAAAATTGGCAGAATCCTCGGTCCCAGTGGGCCACAGTCCCGCGCACAACCACTACGCCACCGGGGCTCAGCCGCACATGAGTTTCTATGGAGAACTGAGAAATAGTTCACACTATTTAGGAAATAAATCGTGAAAATAGTAAGTGAACCAATTTACCTCTAAAATATACAGTATCCTTACAGGTCAGAGGTTAATTTCTATATATTAGCAAAAGCCACTTGCTATACAGTTTATTCCAACTCGTGGTTACCCCATGTGTATGAGAACTATGCTTCACTGTATACGTTACGGCTGACCTTTCAGAAGTAAGTCTATAAAACCTTTTACCCAAGGTGATTCTGAGTGGACTCAATTGTCAGCCCTTTGGTTAGCAGGTGAACACACCTAACCAATTGCACCACTCTAGGCAAGCCGTTATACAATGCACCAAGTCACATAAAACTTTAGTTCTCTCTTTTTTTTTTTTTGTAGGCATCACTGCCCTGGTGGTGGGAGTAGGAGGCTCAGCTTTTGCTCCTGTGAGCGGGAATTGAACCTTCATCCCAGTGGGCCGCAGTCCTGCGCACAACCACTACGCCACCAGGGCTCAGCAAAACTTTAGTTCTAATAACTTTAAATAGGTGTTATTTTTAAAGGTAATTACTACCTCCCCTACTGGAAGAATAACGAAAATCTAAAAACACATGGAAACAAATTAGTCCAAAGAACTAATGAACCACGTAAACTGCAATCTCCACAACCTTGAGACCAGAAGAATTGGATAGTGCCTGACACTACTACCAACTGCTCTGAAAATGATCCTAGTAAGGAGATTTTGGGTGCAGTGGGAGAAACATGTGGTACTGAATGCAAAACCATAGAAAGCGTAGTCTTACTGGTTATAGAGTGGTAGAAACCCCAATAGTAAGGCTCAGTTAGCTACCCTTCAGATTTGCAAACTGAACTCATCTTTAAGTTAACATCATGAGTTACCCACATACAAATGATTAGGGAAGGAAGAATGCAAACAAGAAATATTAGGAAATGGGATATAACGGTGACCCTGGTGGCATCATGGTTAGCTGAGCTGTGATCTGATACCATCAACTGGTCCTGGAGAGAAAGATGGGACTTTTCTATTCCCACATATCGTTCAGTCTCAGAAACCCACAGAAGCAGTGCAACCCTGTCCTACTGGTATGAGTTGCCACTGACTCGATGGCTTGAGTACAGTTTTGTTTATTTGGGATAAATTATGGTACACTACGTGGACTGAAATATATTAATTGAAAAATGTATATTCATTGTTTAATGTAAAACTGATGATCTGCTCTATAAATTTTTACTTACAATTATCAACAAAAGTGCCCCAAAACTACAATGTAATGATTTCATTACTCTAAATCAAAACCAAGCTGAAAGTTCCAAAGTGTTAATAAGTAACCACAGAATTAAATATTAAGCATAAGAAGGTTCCTTTGATTTCACCTAAAAACATGTAGTCTAAGAACCTTTGAACAACTGCTAGAAACATAAAAGAAAAATATTATAGTTTACTAATAAATAGGACTCACAACAAAATAAGACCCATGAGAAAAGCTCCAACATCTCCGCTTCTAATCTAGTATTTGCTGCTAATTGTTCATTACATTACAAACAAGAGTAAAAGCTAACAATATACTAACTAGGCCATGTAGTGAAAGAAAGGAAGGTAATGTGGTAAGAACAGTCATATAGATGTCAATATGAGAAATAACATGATTATGATTTTTGGTAGACCATAAGCACTAAAAACTACTCTAATTCCCCCTAAGTACCATATCTCCACACACAACAAACTGCTGCTCATTAACTCAAGACCTTATTGTTCCCACCGAAACAGTGGTTCTACACTTTTTTCTAAAGTTATTAGATGAAATGAAATAGAAGGTATTTTACTGCAAAGGAAGTTAAAGAAGTTTAACATTTGCCTATTTTTATTGATTGTAAGATAGTAGAGGTTTATATTTTAGACCATCAATTCTGTATTCAACAGTTCAACTACCACCCCCAGTAATATACCCCAAATTAACTCATCCCTTTTTGGAATGTAGCTATTAAGATACTTTAAGAAGAGATCTAATTCAATCTACAAAGATGCAAATAAAACCTATGTTTTTTTTAACCTAAAATTTTAACCAATATAAAATTTTGAATAGTTTAATGAAGTCTGGTTAGCAGCCCAACTTCTTACCACTATGCAACCACTGGGGCCTAGTTTAATATAGTTTGATAAATTCTTTTTCACTTGTTTAACTCTAAAAGGCTATTAAAATATTTTCCCAATTAAATATATTCATTTATATTTATATTGCATGTGGGATAATGCAAATTTAGAAATAAAATTATTCAATAAATGATCTAAAGGAAAATTACCCACTTTAAAGAAAAATTAACTGTAATTATGCTAAATGGATATGCATGCATATAAACAATGCTTTCATTCACTGTATTAACTGACACCATTTCTTATCCTTTAGAGTTGGAGATTAAATGATTTATTGATACTGAACAACTTTGAACAAGTGCTAGAAACAGTCAAACAAACATTATTAGAAATATAAGTTCTACAAAGGCAGGACTTTATTACTTCTATATTCTCAAGAACATAATGCTGTTGGTTCACAGTAAGTGCTCAGTAAGTATACATTTGTTGAACAATAACAACAAAAGGCTCCAAAGGAAATGAAAACAACCTCCACTCACTGTGACCTCATAGGGCAAAGCAGTAGAACTGCCCCTGTGGGTTTCTTGGACTGTAAGTCTTTCTCCCTCAGAGTAGCAGAAAGTTTCACATGGTTGACTTTGCGGATAGTTAGAAGTCCAACTTGTAACCACTATACCATCAGAACAGAATAATTTAAATAATGATGCTATTTTATTTAATATATTGGATTCTTTTCATAACTAGATGTTACTTGGGACTTACTATTATTTGAAAAGAATATTTGAATATCTATTCATCTTAATGAATAGTCAATTTTTTTTAAATAACCTAAAATTTCTTACCTGGTAGGGCTGAAAGGCACTATCTTCAGTTAAAAAATCCAGTTGCTTATCTACAAGGAATTCTACTGCAGTGATTGAACTGGGTACACTTTTTTCAACCAGGGGTTTGAAAGTCTGTCAAAAGAAAAAAAATTTCTAAAGATTATTTTCTAGGTTGTATTTTTAAAATATGAAGGGACATATCTAAATAGATTACTATAATGATCACAATGGACTTATCACTAATGCTATTTTTATTATGATACAACCTAATGGTTTTATATCTATTAAAAAGGAATGAGGTAGATATATTAGGGTGTGATAAATTCCATCATTTTAAAGTCTACATTGTTTCATTTGTTTAGAGGGACAGACCAATTAAATATGCAGTGTTTGTTGAGACTGTTTCTAAAAAATGTAAGCTGAGATTGGAGAAGATATTTTCCCCAGTCTTTAAAAACAAAACACATCAGTATTATTCTTTATTAAACAGTAGCCATGGTTTATATATCTATTTTTTTCCCCTAGCTCATTCACATGAAACAGGATTTTAAGTGATAAGGATGCATCTGGTCTTTTAACTCCACCCCCACCCCACTCCCCCACCCCCTACCCCAAGCACAAATAAAAATCCAGCTGCTTCAGAGAAAAACGTGGGGGATGGGAGCAGGAAGAACAGAGGGCATTAAAGAGAGAGAAAGCAGCCTATCTAAGTTTCTCCTGTCACCACTACTTTTAAAAATGGGAATCGAAGGTCATTTGATTTTCTTTCTCTATTTTAAAGGATTCATTCTCTTATATGAAGGGTTTTATTCACATCTTGAAGTAGGTTAAAAAGATAGAGTAGAAAGAAGGTTTAAAAAAATTGAATTTTACAATTTTCATGACCATGAATTTAGAACACTCGAGGGGGAGGAAAAAAAATCCATGTTCTAAAAACTAAAAATTACTGTTCTATAACTATGAACACAAACAACATTACACCACCTTGAATATATAATCAAGTTTGGAAAATGGAATTAATCAACTCAGGTTCTAAATAATCTATATCACATGGAAAACACTTTCCCCCTAAAAGGCAACTTGTAACCGTTTGGATACAAACCAAAGCTGTTGTTGGCACAGACAGTAAAAATCCCCCAGGAGTCCCAACGCTATTGTATTTCCCCCTTTTCTGGGTCTCAAGGAAATCTAACATCTTGCAAATCACAACTAATAAACATACGGGGGTGGGGTGGTAATTGAAGATCTTTAATTTTGACTGGCTTTTACAATATTTATACTTAAATTCTCTTTAAAGCTTCAAATTAAATTCATCGTAGACTTCTCTAATTGTGCTTTGAAAAAGTAAAAGTATGTACAAATAAGCAAGCATCTTACACATATTATCTGTATGATAAACTTTAGATATCTTTAATTTCGAGTACTTATTGTCAGAACTTATCACAACACCATGCTCTAGGCTAACCTTCTGAATACCCCCCCACACATATGTATACATATGTACATATATATACTTTAAAGAACACAAAAACTCACTGTTAATAAGTCTGTATTATTTGGGCAAGAAACTGCATTTTCAAAACTGAAAATCCCCACATTACTGTCACCAATTGCTGTTTTCATCTAACATTCTCCATTGGCCATATCATTTCATCACTTTTAGTTACTATTTATCTATCAAGTGACTATTTACAAGAAACCAAATACTTTTAACTTAAAATGTCCACTAATAGATGACTGATTGACATGATATATGCAACACATAGGGGTATGAATTAAACTGACGTCTATTTTGAAAACCCCTTTTCCATATTATATTTTGGTCATTTAGTATAATAAACTATAAAACACTGTCATCTTCTCAAGAGAGCTCTTAATTATTGGATTTTATCAAATGATCTCTTTCTTTTCAAACAAGTACCAAGTTGGTCAGGTCAACTCTAAAAGGTTAACAAAAAGGTCCATCGAAGACATTATCTAAGTGGCTAAAGATACAATTCAATTAGGCAGGATTTGAAAAAAAGGTAGTCTCTAGTTTGAGTGCCTCTTTCTTACGCAAATAATACAGGTGGCTTGCATTTCCTATGAGACTAGTCATTTTATAATATGAAAAGCATTCTTCAGAAGAGAATATCTGAGCTCTGCTTTTAAAGGTTGAGCCAGAGTTCTATGGATAAATTTCAAACTTAACTTTTAAAATAATTGAAATTATGCTGAGTTAATAAAATAAGTTACTAAGTAAATATAAAAAATAAAATTTCAGGTTTTAACTTAAGCTAATCTGAAGCCATTAGCAGAATTAAGATACCAGAATGTAAAGACTAACTTATAATGACAAATTTTTAGTATTAAAAACACTATTTCTGATACTTGACACCTCAACTAGAAATGGAGACCCAAGGTTTATTATGCTTCTTATATGGCAAATATAAAAGCCACAATTTGAATATTACATTTAAACTATGAAAACATAATCAGTATGCTCCCACCAAATGAGGACACTTACTGTACTTTATAAAAAACCAAAGGCAAGCAACGTATGAAATGATCTACTTAAAACATTCTGGTTTTTAAGTAGCAAATCAACAATGTAACCACGGTTAATTTTTTTATCCAGTAGAACACATTTCAAAATGACCTATTAGCTTACAATTTAAAAGGCATTATCTAACTAAGTAAATGGGCCCTGTAATTCTTAGTCAGTATTTCATGGATCTACAAGCAAAGGAATGTAAAGAAATGACAACTCGTCCATAACTGAGTAATTTTAGACTCCAAAGATCTGTCACTCTATGAGGAACTTCAACAGCCTAAGGGGAAGCAAGGGGCAGCCATCTGATGAAAGTCACAGTAGAACATGGCCCTAATCACAAGAAGCTTATTATTCAAATGCTAAGACAGCTTTTGAATTTCAATTGAAAATTACAATTTAAAATGAATACTCATGTTAACTGCACTTTAAAAATAGTCTAAAGCCAAAATAAAAGAGAGCCTGAATTTTTAGTAGGGCCTACCAGGCTATAAGAAGAATGCTTAGAACAACTGTATCCTGTTTGGGGCTCCATGCTGCACCACATTCCATTCACATGAGGAAGAGCCGAACAGATGAGCCCTCCCCGAAAAACATTTTTAAAATAAATCAGCTACAGCTCTCAAACACAACTCAGCTGCTCAAACAAACCATGTTAAAGCTCACTATTGAACAGGAAATTCAAAGAGTTTATGTCTGCAGTCGAGTTTTTCCCAGCTAACATTTAACAATTACTTTTCCAAGTAAAAATCAGGCTTTTTAACTACCAAAATCCTGATATAAACCTAACGAAAGAAAAATAATGAAGCAGAAAACAATCTAAGTGACATTTTAAGAAGCCAAGGTTTATTCTATGTAAAAAAAAAAGTAAAAGGACCGGAGTGACTTTAAAGAACAAAGTCCAAATTCCCACCCAATCAAGTCTATTGAAAAACACTATGCTGTTAGAAAACAAGTTGGGGGCTGGGGAAGGGAATATACCACACACAAAAAACTCACAAAACCACCCCACCACACCACATACACTCTTCTTTAGAAGTATATTTTAAAAACCAAATTTGAAACACTTCTCTGCCTTAAATAAATTCTACTTCTTAATTAACCTTTTACAGTTATGAAATAATAACAAAATAAAAACCTCTTTTCGAACAAACAGTATGGAATTCTTTAAGAGCACTGAGGTTAGCGCTTTAAGACAGTGGCCCTAAATCCTACGGCCGAGAAGCAAAACCAAATGTAAATTAAGACAAAAGAAAAAGGAAGCAGAAAAATACAAACCGTACTTTGTTCTTGAAAATTTTAAAGAATCTTTTAAATCTCAGAAATCCACGATACGGATTTAAAGGTCAAAAAGTACAACTGGCATTTCCATTTTGCTCTTGAGCAGTATTTTCTTTTAAAAAGCGTAAATACTTCTTAAGTCTTCAAAAATCACGGGCAAATGGCTCTCAAACCAAGCATTTCCGAGCTCACTTGCAGCGTCGTCATTGTATAGGAAGAAAAGCCAAGACCACAAAACGAAGCAGAGGCTGTAACCTAACAAGTCCCCGACGAGCAAATGACGATTTTGTCTGCTCTGGCTCAGTCCTGGCAGCGATGAGGATTACAACTCGCTCTTTGTCATCAGCACTGTGGTGTTAACGACTAAGAAATCCTGCAGCTGAAGCACTACTGCATCCTCCGATCTGGGTCACGATAATTTTTCCCGAGGTCGCTTACATAACCAGTAAGATACTCCAAATAGAGAGAACGGCCATCCATCAGCTAGAGAAACCCTTCCCACTGTACTCCATCTGTGTGGAAACACACTGCAGTAGCTTCCAACCGTGCAGACACCCAAATGAGAACTGAGCACTTGGCTTAGGACACACTGAGAGAAGGGAAGAGGCGGTGCTCTGTAAACTGTAACTAATCCCCCGTCACAGGTGCTGATGGAGTCACTTCCAGCACGAGTCACATTACTAGTGATTACTCATTTGGCTGTGGCCATAGAGATTGGCTTATAATTTTAACTGCAGACAAAGACAGAGACTACTGGCAAGAATGAAAGCACAAGTTTACTGTCTCCTTCATAAAACAAATGCAAATAAGTTTGTGCTTTTCAAATTTACCAAGGTGAAAAAGTGCATAAAACAAACAATATGAAACTATCTCTCAACCTCTACCCGCTTCAAAGCATAACTTTAAACCATCAGTAATACTTCCAGGGTGTTTTCAAGAAAATAATTTATTTTTAGTTTAATCATTTTATCTTAAGAAATGGAGATATCAAAATCTGAGGGGTAAAAAAGACTGTTTAAAATGTTTTTTGATTTAACTGAAATAAAGTTACATCATCGACAATCTCAGAAGAATTGTATAAAAAGGAAAATGTAGTATTTTGGCAGATTAATAAGATTACTAAAATATCTTCAGTCTAAATAAAAACTATTTAAGCTAGAAAACTCAGATATAGACCTGTAACCTAAAAGCATAAAATATAATTTTTCTCATGTGAGATACAGCATATATTCATTTCTATTTAAACTCTGGAGTTGGGCCACCCCTTATGGTAACTACTAGCCACACAAGTGGCTGAATTGAGATGTGTTTATATTTAAAATATATAACAAGTATGGGGGAAATACAAGATTTCTCATTTTTCTACATTAAATATTATTTTAGAAATACCAAATTACAGTATATAAAATGTGCTATATTGAAATTTATAATCACACATATTGCTCAAACTTCATTTTTTTTGTTTTTTGGGCATCACTGCTCTCTGGTGGTGGGAGTAGGCGGCCCAGCCTTGCTGCTGGATTTGAACCTCCAACCTAGTGGGCTACAGTCCCGGGAAAAACCACTACGCTACCGGGGCTCAGCCCTCAAACTTCATTTTTAATGGGCATAATGCTCTAGTAGTAATCTCTCATTTTTACAGAAAGTTTGTGGTACCACAGAAAGTTGAGAGTATCCACTAGGCTGGTAATTACAAGGTCATGAGTTCACACCCACTAGCTGCTCTGAGGGAGTTATATGTGATTTTCTGCTCACATAGATTTACAGCCTTCAAAGTAATTCTACTCTACTCCATAGGGTACTCTTGAGCTGGAATTAACTCAAAGGCAGTGTTACTTGATAATATAAAGGTAACTTCAACCACTCAACAAATCAAAGAACCTACATAGGAACTATAAATTTCATGCAGTTGCATGCTAAAACCAAGACAGATCTGATGTGTATAGATTTTAACCTCAGTAGAATTTAGTGAAATGTGTTATTCTATGATTTAGAAAAGGAACACAGGCTTTTGCCAACCTAAGCTTCTAGATTAAAATTAAAATTATTTCAGTTTTACTGAAAACTTAAGATGGAAAAAGAAAAGTAAATATTGAGGGCTGAGCCCTGGTGGCATACGTAAGTGGTTGAGTGCGGGACTGCAGCCCGCGGGCTTGGCAGTCCAAATCCAGCGGTGGCTCTCAGGAGCAGCACTGAGTAGCGCCCACGACCACCAGCGGCAGTGATGCCCCCCAAAAACAAACAAACAAAAAAAGAAAGTAAATATTTATGTATGTTGCCCTGCAATGAAACTTGGAAAATATACCTACCTAGCTATATATGAAACTACTGTAACTCTTTTTGTCTACTTTTTTTTGGGGGGGGGGGGAAGGGGAGAATCACTGCCCTCAAATCTCAAAACAGTAGTCTTTTTTTGGTTGTTTTTTTTTGGGGGGGCAAAAACAGTAGTCTTATATCACATACCCAACCAAAATATCAAATCAAGATCAAAGAAAAGCTTTAAGTCACTAATTAATGCTCTTCTCCCTTATTCTAGATAGATCTACTACTTTAGAGTCACAGAAATAATCAGGTTAACTATTAAAAATATACTTTTTTTTTTTTTGGCACCACTGCCCTGGTGGTGGGTGTAGGAGGCCCAGCCTTTGCTCCTGGGAGCGGGAATTGAACCTCCATCCCAGTGGGCCGCAGTCCCGCGCACAACCACTACGCCACCGGGGCTCAGCCCTGAAAATAGACTTTTATGTTAAAGTTGCACTAATAAAAATCAGTCAACATTCCTTTCAGAAATGAGAGGAATAATGCCTATTCAAAGGATGTAAATAGTTTTTTTTTGAAATAAGGCAATGCTAAGGTATAACCTTGAAAAAATATTGCTTTACAATGTTGTCGTGTCAACATTAAATTATAAAAACCATCCTAATAACTAATTGCTTAGACATGAAAATCAATGCTATATAAACTATCAAGCAACTAATTGGATATTGTTTTTGTTCTGTGTCAACCAATTAAATTCAACTTAGAGCAACTCTACTCATACAATACATACGTCTTATTTTGAGTCCAAAAAAATAAAGTAATAGCAAATGCCTAATATAGGCATTAATTTTAAAGTTTTAAACATATTTCTACCCCCCCCCTTTTTTTTTTTTGGTTTTAGGGCATCACTGCCCTGGTGGTGGGAGTAGGAGGCCAATCCTTTGCCCCTATGGAACTGGAATTGAACCTCCATCCCAGTGGGCCACAGTCCCGCACACAACCACTATGCCACTGGGGCTCAGCCCCATATTTCTACTCCTTTGCTTTATTTCAATACCATATTTCCACAGTTCACTGCACATTATAGAATGAGTTGCATATATCACAGGATAAAACTTACAACCTCACAACCTTACACAACCTTACCTTTGACTATATATGCTATAAACATGAAAGTAACTTTTTTTTTTTTGGCATCACTGCTCTCCGGTGGTGGGAGTAGGAGGCCCAGCCCCACTGCTGGAATTGAACCTCCGTCCCAGTGGGCCGCAGTTCCGCGCACAACCACTACGCCACCGGGGAAAGTAACTTCTTTTCTTATGTACAGAGTCCCTCTAAAATCAAACAGTACATACAGAAATACACCTCAAATTCAATCCAACTAACACAAATATGTATTCCTAGTAAGACATGAGGCACTACTTTTCATAAAGTTAGTCCAAATCACTAAAATAAAAACAAGTGTTTTAAAATATATAAATTTAGGCTGAGCCCCTGGCGTAGTGGTTGTGCGTGGGACTGCGGCCCACTGGATGGAGGTTCGATTCCAGCTCCACAGAGCAAAGGCTGGGCCTCCTACTCCCACCACCTGAGGGCAGTGATTCCCCCCCCCAAAAAAAAAAATTAAATAAAATATGGAAGTTTTGGCAACAGTATAATTGAAATGAGATGCTTCTCCATTATAAAAAAAATTACAGTAAGCTCTTCATGCAAACGAAATGTGCAAAGTGCTACCTGTAAGCAAAAAATGCTGTTTTAGTATTTAAAGTATACCTTGATATAATTCTATAAATATATGCATTTCATAAGGAATAATATGGTAAGTTTTCAATGCAAACAAAAAAAATAGAAAATCCAATTGGAAGCAGGCACAGATGTTTTAACTTTTTCAGTGCATTTGTTTCATTTTCCCTAGTTCTTATAAAAGTACAAGTTTATGATTATCTGTCAAAAAAAAATATCTGTTCAACCAGAGCCTGTCTGACCCTTGCCCTCGAAGTGTGTGCTGCAGAGAATGACA
This sequence comes from Nesogale talazaci, assembly GCA_004026705.1. NCBI lineage: Eukaryota > Metazoa > Chordata > Mammalia > Afrosoricida > Tenrecidae > Nesogale > Nesogale talazaci. Next base: position 240,536 of record PVJH01000169.1, on the reverse strand, counting down.
ACAGACCTTCAGGTGAAGGAAAGGAACTGACTAACCAGACCCACAGGGAAGCAAAACAAGAAGGAAAATGAAGACAGCATATTGTCCTCCACTGGAGCATACGGTGACAAAAGACAATAATGGGATCACCCGGTGGAGTGACGGGGTGGACTGAACCCTCTCCCCAACAGATCAGAACTTGGAGTAAACCTGATCCACAGTGCCCCCGAGGAGCCCCAAGAATGGACTTCAGGCTAGGTGGAGCAGCCCCTGGATCTCTTCCCCAAGATCAGGTGGGAGGAAATTAAGGGAGCCAGCGAACAGACCTAGATCTATGTAGGTTTGTTTTTTTTCCCGTTTTTCAACTGTATGTTTTCTTATTGTTTGGACTAGGACATTGCTGGTTTATCTACTCATATGGGCTGGACATGCAAGAGAAGCTTGGGGAGAAAGCAACAGGGCCAATAGCCCAGAAGGGGAAAGGAAGAAGGCTGTGGTGAGCAGACAGTGTCAAGGACAGGGGAACAACTAGGGAATCAAAATCAACATCTAGAATGGTATAGAGATCCTATGAGTATTAGAGCAACACCAATCTAGCTGAGAGGAAGTATTAAAAGGCAGAAGGGGGAAAGTGATGGTGGGGCAAGAGGAGGCAAAAGGACACAGAAGTAAGTTCTAGGAAGCAGAGGGATAGGGATAATGACAAAGGTATGCACTATGTGAATATATTAATCCCTAACAATAGAGGTATTGGCCTATGTATATATATTTATAAGGCTATATACAGAGGCTACAGGCAGGTCTTGGGCCTTCACTCATACCTTCCCTCAATACAAGAACAAATTGGCATTCTGTGATGCTCACCAAAACCACCCCCCCACCACCACCAAAAATTGCTGAAGACAAAAAGGGTGCATAAGCAGATGTGGTGGAAACACAGGATGGTGCTTGGCTATTAAAATATATAGTATATGGAGTCTTAAAGGCTTAAAGTTAAACAAGTGGCCCTCTAACAGTAAAGCAACAAGCCCACTTAGAAGAACATGAGGTGGTGTGATCATGAGGTATCATTGAGATCAGGCAGTGGGCATCAGAAGATTCACAACAAACAAACAAACAAACAAAAATGCATTGGTGAGAATGGGAGGGATTGGAGTAGAGACCCAAAGCCCATCTATGGATAATGGAACATTCCCCCCATAAAGGGGTCACAGGAAGGGATGCAGTAGAGCACCAATGGCTCACGCAATAGACCGTTGATCCCTTGAGGCCAAGCCCACTTACCCATGACCAAAGTGCTGCTTCCCACACAGAACTTGATGGGATCATGCACATAGGTATAGAAAAGAGGTAAAACTCAGAACACATGGAACCCAGGAACAGGAATGGGCAATATCGATTCCAAAACGGTAGGGGAAAGAGGGAAAGAGGTGGGGTAGGAGGGGGTACCGATTCCAATGATGGCACATAACCACACATACCCATCTAGAGGGGACAAAGAGCAGAAACCAAAGGGGAAGGGGACTGCAGTGAGTGTGAGATTTGAATATAATAACAATCTAACAAGGCTTCATGGGCGGGGGGTGGGGTGGGGGGGGAGAGAAGGGGAGGGAAAGATGAGCGGATCCCAAGAGCTCAATGTAAAGTAAATGTATAGAAAAGTATGATGGCAATATGTGTACAATTATGTCGGATACAATTGATATATGGATTGTAATGAGTTGTAAAAGTCCTCCAATAAAAAGATTTTAAAAATAAAGAGTATCTGCTTAGTCTTCCAAATTGACAGTTCCTTGTTTTATACCCTCCCTCCTTAACAAATTAACAAAGGAAGGTGAAGAGTTAAATGTTAATTTTTCTTTCTTCATTTTGGCTGGTGATAGTGGGTGTTTTAAAAGACCTTTCCTGGCAGCAAAATCAGGCAAGGGGAAGAGGAAACTACTCCAGTTACTGCCCAGAAATACACATCTTCAACTTCCTTCCTTTTTAGCTGGTTTCTAAGTTACAAGTTAAAAAAAAAAAATCAACAGAGGTGGGAAAGTAAACAGGCTAAAAGGAAGGCAACACTGTGTGGCTATCAGAGGAAAATGTGTTCCTCACAAGAATACAAGAACCTTGTATGTAACAATTAAGAGTTAAAGTCAAGGAGCATTTTTAAAATTCCATTTATCTTGGTCATGAAAGGATTAAATACATCTTTAAAGATTTGAATACCCAAACCAACCAGTAGAATTCACTGAACATACAGACTTTAAACAAACAAAGTTTTAAGTTAGATGACCTAGTATTACTAATGGTGGTACAGTAGCTAAGTGCTCTGCTGTCAAAACCAAAAGACAGGTAGCTAAAAGTCACACACAGGAGAAACGTGGCAGTTTGCATCTATACAGATCACTGTCTGGAAATCCTAAACATCAGTTCTACTCCGTACTAGTGTTACTATGAATCCACTTTGACTCAGTGGGGTTGGGTCCACACACATATACATGAGTAATTTTTTTCTCCACGAACTTTTTAGAGCCTCTTTATATAGGTAGGTATCTCAAAAAGTATTGCTACTAAGGTTCCAGTTCATATATGCATGTGGTTATTCCAAACACAATGTGTTCACACATACAAGGGAGTACCCACCATCAAAAAGGGGAAAAGAACTGCTGTGCAAAGCTTTCGTAGTACAAATTTTTTTTTTTGTTTGTTTTTTTTTTGGTTTTTTTTTGGGGCATCACTGCTCTCCGGTGGTGGGAGTAGGAAGCCCAGCCCCACTGCTGGAATTGAACCTCCGTCCCAGTGGGCTGCAGTCCCGCGCACAACCACTACGCCACCGGGGCTCAGCCCCCGTAGTACAAATTTTTTACACTACACAAGGGTTTAGCAAATCGCACTGAGTTAGTATATACCACGTGGCTTTACCTGAGAAGATTTTCTCTGGTCACAGTGAATTTTTTTTTTTTGGGGGGTGGGGGCATCACTGCCCTCTGGTGGTGGGAGTAGGAGGCCCAGTCTTTGCTCTATGGAGCTGGAATTGAACCTCCATCCCAGTGGGCCCCAGTCCTGTGCACAATCACTACGCCACCGGGGCTCAGCCCCAGTGAATTTTTTTGTAAGGGCAGTTTTGCTTGTACCTAATTTTTTTGTGGTGGCTGATTTAAGAGAACAATATGCTGCTGTGAAATTGTTTCCTGCTCAGAAAAAATGCCACACAAACTGTTGTGATATTGAATACAACTTACAAGGACAATGTTATGGGAAAAACTGCAATGTACATTTCAAAACAGGTGAATGATAGATGACAAACCTCATTCTGGATTTCCATCGACTTCCCAGACAGACAAAAAATGTTGACTCAGTGCATTTAGAGTTCATTCCACCAGGCCAGATTGTTAATCAAGCATTCTATTTAGAGGTTCTAAAAAGATTGTATAACGGCATGCAACATAAAAGACCTTATTTGTGACACATACAGACAGATTTTGCCACCACAACAATGCACCTGCTCTCACAGCTATTTTGTGTGCCCGTTTTGGGCAAAAACAGCATGCTTTTTTTTACCCCAAGTACCTTACTCAACTAACCTCCCTTTGTATGACTTCTTTCTGTATCCGGGAAAGAAGAGGGATGTGAAAGGACAGCGATTTGATGACATATAAGTAAGGAAAAAAAACAAGGGAAGTGCTGTCAGCCATCCAAAAAGATGAGTTTGAAAAATGTTTTCAAAAATGTTATCACAGATTTGACAAATGTATTAAGTGTAATGGAAAATACATTGAAGAAAATAAGGTTGTTTGGTTAAAAACATTTTTTAAACATAGCTTTAAGGGTTAAAAAAAATCTGGGCTTTTGGGGGGGACTACCAGCTAACTTATCACTATGGACAAGTTCTCTCAATAATATAATATCTTAATCTCATTAGGGTTCCTTTGAGGGTAAAAAGATTCAATCAAAACAGAGGCTTCCGGGATGAGCCCCGGTGGCATAATGGTTGTGCGCAGGACTGCGGCCCACTGGGATGGAGGTTCAATTCCAGCTCACAGGAACAAAGGCTGGGCCCCCTACTCCCACCACCAGAGGGCAGTGATTCCTAAAAAAAAACAAAACAGAGGTTTCCGAGGAGATTCTGGAACAAGTAACAATTAAATTCAAGGAAGCTATTATTAAGATAACATTTTGTTTGCTTGTTTTATTTTAGGCATCACTGCCCTCTGGTGGTGGGAGTAGGAGGCCCAGCCTTTGCTCCTGTGAGCTCGAATTGAACCTCCAACCCAGTGGGCCCCAGTCCTGCACACAACCACTACACCACTGAGCTTAGCCCCTATTAGGGTAACATTTTTTTTTTTAGGCATCACTGCCCTCAGGTGGTGGGAGTAGGTGACCCAGCCCCACTGCTGGGATTGAACCTCCGTCCCAGTGGGCCGCAGTCCCGCGCACAACCACTACGCCACCGGGGTTCAGCCTAGGATAACATTTTAAGAAAATGGAAAACTTCCAATTGTAAGAAAATGGGGGCTGAGCCCCGGTGGCGTAGTGGTTGTGTACGGGACTGCGGCCCACTGGGATGGAGGTTCGATTCCAGCTCCACGGAGCAAAGGCTGGGCCTCCTACTCCCACCACCTGAGGGCAGTGATGCCCCCTCACCCCCCCCAAAAAAAATGCCAGGGGGCTGAGCCCTGGTGGCATACTGGTTGTGCGCAGGACTGCGGCCCACTGGGATGGAGGTTCAATTCCAGCAGTGGGGCTGAGCCTCCTACTCCCACCACCAGAGAGCAATGATGCCCAAAAACAAAAGAAAAAGAAAAAAAAAAAAAGTAAAGAAAATGGCCAGGAAAATTGCAGAGGATTCCCACCACCCCCAATATTATAACAATGTGCTCACTCAGGAATTATCTTTTTGCTATTTTGGGGGGTTTTTTTTAGGTAGTTTTATTGACATATACTTCACTTATAAGATAGTTTAATCACTCAATCATTATGAAGTTAAAATTTAACACCTGTGATTTGATCTCTCTTGAATCATTTTACAGTTGTTTCAGTTTTTATTTTCTGCATTCTTTTCTTTTTTTGATCTGAGGAGAAAACAAAATTTTACATGGCATTATGTAACTATGTATTGAACTATGTATGATGAAAAGTGATGTATGAGTCCCCAATAAAATTATTAAATAAAAAAAGTAAATAGCAATAAAAAAATGTTTACACGGCATATGTATCAAACAGAAAAGAGCAATGGGAAATGGACTGCCGTACCATCAAGGGTGTGTCTGACCAAGTCACTCTGCTTTCTTTCCAACAGACATTTTACTTTGTTTTGTCCAGCTACTGCTGTTGGAATTTTGTCTATTTTCTCCTAGTTTGTGCTTGTATGATTTTCTGTATCTAAAATCCAGGACAGGTAGCGAGATATACCTAGACACAATAACTAGATGAACTGATAACTGCCTAGGAAGGAAGGATGTGGGAAAATGGGGAAGTAATATTCTGACAATGTGCAGGGCCCCATTGATAACATGTAACTCATGACTGCAATTCCCAGTACTGTCCATCAAGGACACATCCAGGCAAGCCCTTAAGAGATTGCCCTTCCCTGGGCTGGCTGGAAAAGGAAATAGGTAATCCACCTTCTAATGTAGTCTGCCAAGAGCAAGGGTATCTACATCTTTGGTTAATGGACAGAAGGAATTCAATAGAAGCTTAACCTATCAGGGACTGTGCAAATGGATGTTGGGATATCATTGTAATGCATAGCTCTTTGCAAAAGCAAGTGCTCAGAATTTAATTTCTAATACAAATCCCTCGCTAATCATGGACTGTTATTAATAAATATTTGATCACACAGGTTGCTATGCTTCCTCAGTGTGGACTTATGAACACTTTTCATACATGATTGCTTGTTTATTAACTTATTTATTTTTTATTATTTAATCATTTTGATTGCTTGTTTTAACACATTAAAAACTGAATATTTTAAAATCAAGAAGCTAAAAATCAAGCAACCAAATCAATGTGAAGAAGTGGGGAAGCAGTGGAGATCCAAAGTTCATCTGCAAGCTAACAATTAAAGATTGGATAAACTAGTGATCTGCCCACAATTTATTAAGATAAATGTATGAGACACTAGACACTATTCTTTTTTTTGTTTTTTTTGGGGGGCATCACTGCCCTCAGGTGGTGGGAGTAGGAGGCCCAGCCTTTGCTCTGTGGAGCTGGAATCGAACCTCCATCCCAGTGGGCCGCAGTCCCGTGCACAACCACTGCGCCACCGGGGCTCAGCTGCACTAGACCCTATTCTTTCTGATAGCTAGACACCATGTGATTTCTTCACATTTTGTTATGTATCTTCAGCGATCACTTCATGAGCACGAGTATAGAGCAAGTCCATATCAGAAAAATGAATTGTTGTCAGATTAGTGCTTATATTAAATATGAGCTCAGATTCCATTTATCTCTAAGATATATGTATACATATCCTACTTTAGAGGCAGCACTATTAGTCACTTGAGAAATAACACAAAGAACCTCCATAGGGCAGAACTCTGGTAATTCTAATAATATTAATCTAGCCAATGGTATAGAATGTAAAATATTAGTTAAAGGAGAGATAAGAAAGCTCTTTAGACTCAAATACAAGTAACATTCTTTTTTTTCCCTGTTGTTAAAAACTTATTTTAATGGTGTGGGGGCCTTCCAGAAAAACCGGAAGACCTGCTAGACAAATTCTAAATGAGCTGTAAAACTTCTAGTAACAAAAAGTTGATAGTGACAGAGAACTGTTTACGAAAATAAGACAGACCATTTCTACAGTTGCTGTAAACTGAGCATTCACTTGGCCAATACAATTTCAAGAACATTCATTCACAAAGGAAAAACTATTTATCTGCATCACAAAAAGCAAATATGAAAATTACAAATATATGATTGTATCCAGTTGTCAATTATTGGGCCATCTGAAAGCAAGAGGTTTCAACTAAAGTCCAATGATGTCACCACTTTGGGATAGCAGCCCTCTGGTTCATCCCACACTAGGACAACATTCCAGGTTAAAGTTCAAAGGAGTATTTCAATTCTTTTTAATTTGTACCAACTACATTTAAACTTCAATTTATTTAGTGAGAATTCCAAATTGAATCCCTCTGATGGGACCTATGAATAATGTTAACATTGAAAAGACGAAATCTAAGGTCCAAGATCACAAATGGTGGAAAGTAAATTTGGTAAAAAGTGCATGACCAGCAACATTATATGGGGTGGGCTTTTAAAATTAGGATTCTAATCTAAGAATGGTAAGGGGTTTTTTTTTCCTCCAAAATTGTCATTTCATAGTTTACTTACAAATATAAACTTCTTATAAAGAGAATTGTATGCACCCCTTCATTAATTTCCATAGAAATTCACTGAACACCGAATGTAAATTGTGAGGTGATAAAAAAGGCTACACAATCAAACCAAGCCAACCATAAAAACAAAATGTGTTGTTGCTACTATTAAGTTTTGTTGGTGTCAAACTCATAGGAACTCTGTGCGCAAGTGAAACACTTTTTGTAGTTTTATTGACATATACTCCACATATAATACAATTTAATCACTCAAATCATGTTATGCAGTTAAAATTTAACATTTTATCATTTGAGCTCTCTCAACTCAAACTTCTTGACCCATGCCATCTGCAAAATTGTTATGGTTGGGCCCACTGTTACAGCGGCTGTGTCAATCCATCTCCCTGAGAAGCTTCCTCTTTTTCACTGACCCTTTCCTTTACCAAGCAAGCTGTCTTTCCTTTCCAGAAATTAGTCTCTCCTGACAATATTAGTCTCTCTCAAAAGCATATGAGAGAAAGTGTGGCTATCCTTGCTTCTAAACAGTATTCTGCTAGTATGTTGTCCAAAACAGATGTTTGTTCTTTAGGCAGTTGATGGTACTTTTCAATATTCTTTGCAACACCATAATTCAAAACACATAAGTCACATGCAATTTTCACATGCATGCATGAGGTGATTGAAAATAGTCCTCAAAATGACAACTTTACTCTTTAGAACTTTATTTAAAGAGGCCTTGTGCAGATTTGCCCACTGCCATATGTAGCTTGATTTTTTTTTTTCATGTCTTTACAAAATTCCCATTTGTGTCCTCTTGTGGCTTATGTGATAATTTTTCTTTTTAACAATTTTGTTCGCAGCAGTGGGGCTGGGCCTCCTACTCCCACTGCTGGAGAGCAGTGATGCCCCCCCAAAAAAATTTATTCGCACTTCATACAATCATATCAAGTAAAGCTGTACAATTATGACAGCATTCAACTCTAGAACATTTTGTTCTTTCTTTCTTTTTTTTTTGAGGGGGGGGGGCATCACTGCTCTCCGGTGGTGGGAGTAGGAGGCCCAGCCCCACTGCTGGAATTGAACCTCCGTCCCAGTGGGCCGCAGTCCCGCGCACAACCACTACGCCACCGGGGCTCAGCCCCATTTTGTTCTTTCGATAGTGAATGATATAGTACTGCTCCTTTTCTAATTATGGAAAATATATACACAACATTCTCCAATTCCACAACTTCTACATGTATAAATCAGTGCTACTGATGACTTTGTGTTGTACAATGATTATTGACATCATCTCTCAAATTATTCCACCATCATTAACATAAACTCAATGCCCTCTAAGCAACAACACTTTCTCCTTCACCCATGGTAACCATGGGTCATGTAGCTTGAATTTTTGACTGTTGTTTCCATGAGCATTGATTTTGGATCCAAGTAAAGTGAAATCCTTGACAACTTCATTTTTTCCTCATTTATCATGATGTTGCTTATTGGACCTCTGTAAGGCCTTTTTTTTCTTTACAATGAGTTGCAACCAATAAGGAAAACAAAAAAGGTTTTATCATCTACATATCAAAAACTGTCAATAAACCTATCCCCAATTCTGATGCTACGTTCTTCATAAAATCCAGTTGCTCAAAACAATGAAATATGCAGCTTTCCTCTAGTTCTTAAATGCTTTCTCCCCCGCTCTATCATGATCCCAATACTACTTTACATTTCTGGCTAGTTCAGATAGGTACAGATAGGAACCTGGTACAGATAGGAACCGGAAACTAGGGGAATCCAGGACAGATAATCCCTTCCAGACCAGGAGTGAGAGTGGCAATATTGAGAGGGTGGAAGGAAGGTAGAGTAGAAAGGGGGAATCAGCTATAAGTTATAAGGACATATAACCTCCTTCCTGGAGTACGGACATCAGGAAAGTGGATAAAGGAAGACATGTGTATGATATGACAAAATAATAATGATTTGGGCTGAGCCCTGATGGCGTAGTGGTTGTGCGCGGGACTGCGGCCCACTGGGATGGAGGTTCAATTCCAGCTCACAGGAGCAAAGGCTGAGCCTCCTACTCCCACCACAGGGCAGTGATGCCAAAAAAAAAAAAGAGAGAGAGAGAGAGAGAGAGAGAGAGAGAGAGAGAATGATGGCAACAAACATACAAATGTGCTTTACATACAATAGATGGTTGTATGGATTGTGGTAAGAGTTGTATGAGCCCCCAATATGATTTTTAAAAAATATCCAACACTAAACAAAACAAAAATCCAGTTGCTCAAAATATCTGCTCAGCATAAAGATCAAATAATGTGAAAGGATACAACCATACAACCCTGACAGTCATATTTCCTTATTATAAATCATGCAGCATTCCCTTGTTCTGTTGGAATAAATACCTCTTGGTCTATATGTACAGACTGTGCACATACACAATGAAATGATCTACTATTTCTCATTCTCCCTGTGGTGGGCGGACAGCTGAGTCTTCTCTGAGGCAATGCAGGCAGAGTTTGACAACATGGGTCACCAACAGTCAGCAGCTCAGCTGAGGGAAGCAGACCCAGATGGGATATCAGATGGGACAATGACAGGATCCACCAGCCTCAAGTTCAACAGATATACACACCGGCAGCATGGTGAAACAGGTCTGGAAGAAAACTCAAGCTCTGGAAACATGATCCATGGGCTGGCTGTCCCATAGGCGTGTACCTCACAAGTTCAGGCAGAGAATCACAAGCTGATGCAATCACCAGAGAGCAAGAGAGAAAGGGACAGGCTTTGCTGAGCCATTTATCTCTTTGCCCTCCAATGTTCCTATTGGTCAGGTTGGCACAACACAATGTTCCTATTGGTCAGGTTGGCACAACACACACACCCATCACAGTCACCAAAGGTATCCATTGATTATAAAATACAGTTGGATGCCCCTGCATATTCAATAAAACATAACTAAATGTTTTTTTCTAATATCCTATGCTTTTAATCAAGAGCCATCAGATGTCAGCAATTATATCCCTGTTCATCCTCCTCCTCTGAATCCAGCTTGATTTCTGATAGCTCACTATCAATACAGTGTTGCAAGTGTTTTGGAATTATCTTCAACAAAATTTAATTTGCACATGGTATTGACATTGTTCTATAATATACTAATTCCATTACCTTTGAAATAAAACACAGCTCTCCACCAGTCCATTAGGTAGCTGTCAACCAAGTTTCCTAGCAAAGACAAATGAGTGCTTCCAGTGCATCAGCTTATTAAAACATTTCAATTGCTACTCTATATCAATTCCTGGAGCCTTGTTTTTCACTAATGCCTTAAAGTGTAATTTAAGACTTTTCCTTCAGTACCATTAGTTCTTGTTTACATGGTCCCTCTTGAATTTTTGTTAAATGTTGCTGAGCCCTGGTGGCATAGTGGTTGTGTGCGGGACTGCAGCCCACAGGGTTGACGGTTCAAATTCCCTAACAGCTCTCTAGGAGCAAGGTTGGGTTTCCTACTCCCACCAGGGCAGTGATGCCACCAAAAAAAAAAAAAAAAAAAGATTTAAATGTTGATCAATTCTTTTTGGTACACTAAATATTTGCCTTATTTATTTATTTATTTTTATTATGTTTTTTAGGCATCACTGTCCTCAGGTGGTGGGAGTAGGAGGCTCAGCCTTTGCTCCTGGGAGCCGGAATTGAACCTCCATCCCAGTGGGCTGCAGTCCCGCGCACAAACACTACGCTACCGGGGCTCAGCCCACCCTATTTATTTTTTAATCATTTTATTGAGGGGGCTCTCTTACAGCTCTTATCACAATCCATACATACCTCCACTGTGTAAAACACATTTGTACAAATGTTGCCATCATCAAAACACTTTCTTTCTACTTGAGCCCTTAGTATCATCTCATTTCCCCCCTCCCTCATGAGCCCTTGATAACTTATAAATTATTTTTTACATGTCTTCCACCAATTGCTGTTTTCCTTAACCCACTTTTCTGTTGCTCAACCCCCTGGGAGGAGTCTTCCATCTTCTTTTAATGCTTCCTGCATTGTTAAATATTCTGTCCATATGATCCTTCAACAATACAACTCAAGGTTTGAATTTTTTCTTTAATCCTTTCAGTTTGAGAAATGCTGAACCTGAGTCTTCTCTTTTGGCTTTCTAACTTCAGACTTGTGGCACATTATAACACTCTACTATCTCTTCTCAAATTGCCCTTTGAAATTTTCACTTTGGTTTTTTTACTTCATCACTTCTTCACTGTGCTTTAAAAAAGAAAAAAGATTTATACGATCTGAAGAGAAACCAGAGTATTTTTCATATGGCTTTAGCTACTGAATACCCCAAAGCAAGATTTACAGACTCTTCTGACATTAGCATTGATCTTTTGTCTTTTTTAATGACCTTGTGCTTTCTTTATATGTGATGTATTTGATGCTATTCCACAGTTCTTAAGGTCTTGTGTAATGAGTGCTCAATAAATGAATAGTATATTCTCTTTAGATATCCTCTAAATTCAGGATTGGCTATATTCAAGGTTGTATCTTGACTCTGGTGGAGCTGTGTTAATTTTCTTCAGCTTCAACATACACATATATAAGCAACAACAGATGGTCTGTCCCACAGCTAATTTGGGCCTCATTTTAGGTGATAATATTGAGTTTCCCCATCATCTCCTCCTCACAGATGTAGTCTGTTTGATTCTTTTGTATTCCATCTGAGGAGGTCCACATACATAGTTGTTTTGAAAAAACAAACACCTTTTTCTTTAATCCTTTCATTTTGAGAAATACTGAGCATGATTCTTCTAGGTCTAAAAAGATTCTATCATGGGAACTCCAGGTTCATTTCTATCACTAAGACATATTTTCCAACTATTGATCCTTCCTCTAGGAGCCCTGGTGACATAGTGGGTTACAAGTTGGACTGCAAACTGCAAGGTCATAAGTTCAGAACCACCAGCCATTTTTTAAGAAAAATGAGAGGCCCTTCTACTCCCCCCAATATTTACATTTTGGGCAGTGCTCCATAGGAGGGCAGTGTAAACTGCTCACATTAGGCAGTGAACTTGGTTTGATGTTATACTCCTCCACTCAATGACCTGACTTTCCCATTCAAAATGCCAGTTATTATTAATGTATCTTGATAGTATGAATGTTTGACCAATTTTAGACTGAAGAAATCCATTGAATTATTCAACATCTTCATTGTGAGCTTTAGTGGCTAATATAGAATGATAGTACAGTATGATCTTCAAACTCAAAATGGCCAATAGCACTCCAATTCATTTCATTACTACCTAACATATGAATCTTTACGCATACCATTCTGTTCTTCACAAGTTCCCAATTTCCTAGATTCACACTTTGTATATGTCATGTTCCAATTAATCATGAATATTTTCAGGTATTTCTTATCATTCTGGGCTCTGTCCCATTCAAAGATAAAGGTTCTGAAACATTTCCATCATTAAGATCACTCTACTTTGAAGGGGCAGCTATTCTTCAATGTGTTTAAATTGTAAAATTAAAAATCACAAAAGAAGGGCTGAGCCCCGGTGGCGTTGTGGTTGTGCGCGTGACTGCGGCCCACTGGGATGGAGGTTCAATTCCAGCTCCCAGGAGCAAAGGCTGGGCCTCCTACTCCCACCACCAGACAGTACTGATGCCTAAAAAAAAAAAAAAAAAAATCTCAAAAGAAATAGTTCAAATTGGGGCTGAGCCCCGGTGGCGTAGTGGTTGTGCGCGGGACTGCGGCCCACTGGGATGGAGGTTCAATTCCGGCTCCCAGGAGCAAAGGCTGGGCCTCCTACTCCCACCACCTGAGGGCAGTGATGCCTAAAAAAAAATAAAAAAATAAAAAAAGAAATAAATAAAAAAAAAGAAATAGTTCAAATAAATTGTCTTCTTGGGAGAGCAGGAGTTGAATTTAGTCAAGCATGCCATCCTCAGAGAGAAAGGTCCATAGCATTATGCTTACTTACATATGACTGGTTTTATGCTGTTTGGGGCTAAAACAATTTTTTAATTATTTATATTTCCTAATCATTTCATTGTCTGTATTTTTAGAACTGATTAGATGACCTACTTCTTTCCTGGTCTTGCTCATTTCCATCTGGCAAACATCTGTTTCTTTGTACAGCACAAGTCACCAAGACTACAATTCTTTCTCAATTACCTCCATGTTGGTATATATAAAAATAAAAACAAAAAGATGGTGTCTGCAAAAAATTGAAATGAAATTTCTAATTAAGTTTCTATTATATGTATAACATAAGTTAACCATGTTTTTTTGGTTTGTTTTTGTTTTTTTTGTGGGCATCACTGTTCTCCGGTGGTGGGAGTAGGAGGCCCAGCCCCACTGCTGGAATTGAACCTCCGTCCCAGTGGGCCGCAGTCCCGCGCACAATCACTACGCCACCGGGGCTCAGCCCAGTTAACCATTTTTATAATTTTAAAATATATGAATTCTAGGTGGTAATCATGACCCAAGTATTTATATTTTAAATGTGGTAATGCAATGTTAAATGTATCAAAATTCCAAGTATCTCTTAAAAATATCGATAACATATCCCAATATTTGAGCAGTTGTGAATAACAAAGCAACACTACAGAAAGTAAAACAAAAATGTCCCCAAACCTAGAGTGGCACTTAAAATGCCACACAATTCAAGACTGCAATATTTTTCTGCTACAAATGTTTCATTTAAAATGGCTATTTCTTTAAAAATAAATAAAAACAGTAAGATTAATTTCTTTTATTATGTTGCAGGACAATGGAAAGTTATAAGAACAAGTATAGAGAAAACAAAAACCAATAATCTCATTGCAGTTTTGGCAAATAAACTTCTTTTGGAGTACTATGAATTTAGTAGTGTTTTATGAGTTTCTAAATAGCTGTTTTTTTCTTTAGGGATCTGAAAGTTTTCCTGCACTGACCACCTGGTAACCTACTGTGGCAGTCATGTAATCTTGTGTCAATTTGAGGATTGAGTGTAAGGGGTGAAGTCTAGCCTGTCATTCTGGAGATAGCCAATGAGACCCCTGTGTGGTCATGGCTTCTCCTGAGAATTCTGGGAAATCCAGCCGTATTTCCCCTTTGGAGATTCAGAGACTCACAACTCAGTCCCTTGGAGACACTCTACTAAAAAGACACAAGGCTGACTCCCTGTGAGACACCCCCTAGAAGCCAAATGGGCTTACCCTGATGGAACCAAACTTCTAAGGCTGGAAAAGTCACACAGAGACTCCTGCCAGTGCTGAGATGCTTACACCACCACTGGAAACAGAAGACTCTGCACCCCACTGATCTGTGATTGTCCTGGTGTCATTGTATGTGCTTTTTGAGTCTAAAGATGACTTATGAATTGGTATTGGACATATGGGCTAATATCGGACTTATGACCTTGGACTGGGCTGGGCTGTTTTCTCAAGGTCCACTTGCTCTTGTATAAAAATCTTTCTTTTTGTTTTTTGTTTTTTGTTTTTTTAGGCATCACTGCCCTCAGGTGGTGGGAGTAGGAGGCCCAGGCTTTGCTCCTGTGGAGCTGGAATTGAACCTCCATCCCAGTGGGCCGCAGTCCCACGAACCACTACACCACTGGGGCTCAACCCATAAATCTCTTTCTAATACACATGAGTGTATATGAATTTGTTTCTCTAGTCTATCCAGACAAACACACCTACTTTCTAAGGTTTTCGTTATTATTTTATTTATTTATTTATTTTTGGGGGGCATCACCGCTCTCCAGTGGTGGGAGTAGGAGGCCCAGCCCCACTGCTGGAATTGAACCTCCGTCCCAGTGGGCCACAGTCCCGCGCATAACCACTATGCCACCGGGGCTCAGCCCCAGGTTTTTATTTTTAAAAGAGAACCAATCTTCTTCATTTCAAGAACCCTCCAGATCATCTTCTGTGCTTGTCACATTAAGACCAAACTATATTTGTTTTTTTTTTGGTTTGTTTGTTTTGTTTTTTTGTTTTTGGGGCATCACTGCTCTTCGGTGGTGGGAGTAGGAGGCCCAGCCCCACTGCTGGAATTGAACCTCCGTCCCAGTGGGCTGCAGTCCCGCGCACAACCACTACGCCACCGGGGCTCAGCCCCAAACTATATTTCATTTTCAAACTTTGTGGGTTTTTTTTTTTGGGGGGGGGGGGAGAAGGGGTATCACTGCCCTCTGGTGGGGTGGGAAGCCCAGCCTTGCTCATGGAGAGCTATTGCTGGATTTGAATGGCCAGGCCAGTGGGCCGTAGTCCTGCACTCAACCACTACGCCACTGGGGCTCAGCCCAACTTTGTGTTGTTAAAAAAACAAAACAAAAAAAATACCCTATCCCCAACTTTGTTGTATACTTTTGGCTTCAATGATAATTGTAAAACTTAAAAAGTTACATAACTCAGACATATTTTTTTTAATTTAATAATTTAAGACATTTCTCTATTCTGGTGCAAAGAAAACATGCTACATAAAGGGTCAACTTTAATAGCTGTGTACTAAAGAGAGTGTTTTTCTTACCTTTCCTTAACTTTGGTGAGCACTTAATTTCATTTCACTATGTTTATTATCATTAATTGTTGATGAATACTGAGAAGTATATTTTACTTCTAAGGCTTGATGCTAACTATAGAGGAATGGCAGCTAAACACTACAGGATTCCTCAAAATCACCCCACATCTAATAGCATCAGCAATATCAAGAAATTTACTAAAATTACCAGGCTCGAAAAACAGAATGAGAGTTTCTAAGTATGGCCCAGCCATCTGTTTTGGCATTTCTGAGTAACTGACATATTGTAAAGTTTGAAAACAAATAGCCTAGAGCAAGTATTCTTAACATATTTAGATTTTAATGATCCTTTACAAAATGTGAATGAGGCCCTGGTGGCCCAATGGGTTAAATTTAGGCTGCAAGCCAGAGGTGACTGTTAAGACTACATCAACCACTCCTAGTAAGAGAGATTCCACAGTCTGCTTCCATCAAGATTTACAGCATCAGAGCAACACTATGTATTAGTTTTACTTTGGCCTGTATAGTCACTATGAGCTGGAATCAACTTAACAGTAATGAAGTGATAATCTAATAAAAGTTGATTCACCAGAAAAATATACTTTATTTTTAAAATTATTTTATTGGGGGCTTGTACAGCTCTTATATCCATCCATCCATCAAGTGTCAAGCACATTTTTTTTGCGGGGGGGGGACATCACTGCTCTCCGGTGGTGGGAGTAGGAGGCCCAGCCCCACTGCTGGAACTGAACCTCCGTCCCAGTGGGCCGCAGTCCCGCGCACAAGCACTACGCCGCCGGGGCTCAGCCCGTCAAGCACATTTATGTATGTTGCCATCATCATTTTAAAAACATTTTTTCCGGGCTGAGCCCCAGCGGCGTAGTGGTTGTGTGCGAGACTGCGGCCCACTGGGATGGAGGTTCAATTCCAGCTCACAGGAGCAAAGGCTGGGCCTCCTACTCCCACCACCAGAGGGCAGTGATGCCTAAAATATTAAAAAAAAAAGTTTTTCCTACTTGAGTCCTTAGTATCAGCTCATTTCCTACTTCTCCTCCGCTCCCTCCCTCATGAACCCTTGATAATCCATAAATTATTTTTTTTTTCACATCTTACACCAACTACTGTCTTCCTTCACCCATTTTTCTGTTGACTGTCCCCCTGGGAGGGGGCTATATATAGATCATTATGATCCGCTACCCCTTTCTACCCCGACCTCACGCTAATCCTCCTGTTAATGTTACTCTCATTATTGGTCCTGAAGAGTTTATCTGTCCCGGATACCCTATGTTGTGGGCTCTTATCATAAACCAGTGTACATGCTCTGGTCTAGCAGGTTTGTAAGGTAGAATTGACCTTATGATCCTTTGGGGGTGGGGCACACGAAAGCGGAGCATTAAAGAACTAGAGTAAAGTTATATGTTTATTTGAGTTTCCATAATTCCTCTCACTTACATTATCCTTGATCAATCCCTACCAGGTATCCGATGCCCTCCTCACCATTAAATTGAGATCATTTGTTCCCTTGTCCGGGGCTTATTTTATTAACAGCGCCCCCCACCCCCCGCCCCCTTCCATTCCCTCACATCCCCCTCTCCCATCTCCTCAGACCCATTTGTCCAGCTGTTTTCTCCTTCAGATTGTTTATCCTGTTTATTTCATCTATATAGACATGCAGGGACAATAATAATCACACACAAAAAAACCCCCAGCAAAACCACACAACAACAAAAACGAAAAGCCTGTAGTTTGTTGACCTTTAGGAGTGGCAAACACTTACTGAATACCACAATTTAGAGAGTTTTAAGATCATCTGGAGAACATTCTAGAGTATAGATAACTGAGTCTTATAAACTATACTTATTGATTCAAAACCTTAGGGTGGGCTATTTGAATTGTCTGATTCCCCCCTTTTTAATTTTTTTGGGTTTTTTTTGAACATCACTGCCCTCTGGTGGTGTGGGAGCCACCACTGGATTTGAACTGCTAAGCCGGCAGGCCACAGTCCCACACTCAACAGCTTACACCACCGGGGCTCAGCCTGGGCTATTTGAATTGTGAAACCAGTTTTCTGTTAATTCAGATGTTTAGTTAGTTTTGGAAGTCAATGCTTCTGGGTACCATGAACACTGGTTAAGAATATTTGGCTTAGGCTGAGCCCCGGTTGCGTAGTGGTTGTGCGCGGGACTGCGGCCCACTGCGATAGAAGTTCAATTCCAGCAGTGGCTCCACAGGAGCAAAGGCTGGGCCTCCCACCACCAGAGGGCAGTGATGCCCCAAAACCAAAAAAAAAAAAAAAAAGAATACTCGGCTTACAGTCAGGGTGCATATAATTTTTCTTTAGTTCCTAAATGTTTACTTTCCATCCTCTCCCCTTCCACTAGCATGATTCCAATTCTACCTTACAAATCTAGCTAGATCAGAAGATGCACAGATAGGAACTGGAAAAACACAAGGAATTCCAGACAGGATCCCATCAGGCCCAGGGGTGAGAGTGGTGAAACCAGGAGGGTAAAGAGAGGATGGGGTAGAAAGGGAGAATCGATTACAAGGATCTATATATAACCTCCTCCCTGGGAGATGAACAACAGAAAAGTGGGTGAAGGGAGATGTTAGGCAGTGTAATATGGCAAAATAACAATTTATAAATTACTAAGGGTTCATGAGGGAAGCGGAAGAGGGGAAGGAGGGAAAAAATGAGAAGCTGATATCAAGGGCTCAAGTAGAAAGCAAATGTTTTGAGAATGATGGCAACAAATGTACAAATGTGCTTGACACAATGGATGTATTTATCAATGTGATAAGGGTTATGAGAGCCCCCAATTTAAAATGTATGTATGTATGTGTTAAGAGTTGTGAAAACCCCCAATTTTTTAAAAAAAGAGAGAGAGGCTGAGCCCCATTGGCACAGTGGTTGTGTGTGGGACTGCGGCCCACTGGGTTGGCAGTTCAAATCCTGTAGCAGCTCTCCTGGAGCAAGGCTGGGCCTCCGACTCCCACCAGAGGGCAGTGATGCACAAAAAAGACAAAAACATGGTTGTGGGCAGGACTGTGGCCCACTGGGGTGGAGGTTCAATTCCAGCTCCACAGGAGCAAAGGCTGGGCCTCCTACTCCCACCACCAGAGGGCAGTGATGCCCAAAAAAACAACAAAAACAAACAAACAAACAAACAAAAAAGACAAAAACAAAAAAAAAAGAGAATACTTGGCCTAGAGGAGTATCCTTATCTCAGAGCAGAGTGCTAAACCTAGGGTTTGGACATTCTCTTGAGAGATAGTTCATTAATTGTCTTTGCTTTCACATCCTCCTATTTTCTCAGGTAATCTATAAATAGCTTACTGATGATTTACCATCGGAAAGCTGCCCATTCTTAATACAGATCAGTTTGAACCACATTAAGCCTCTTTTATATTTTTTAATTTTTTTTAATTTAATCATTTTATTGGGGGATAAGCTTCTTTTAAATTAGACCCAATTTGGGGCTGGGCCCCGGTGGCATAGTGGTTGTTCAAGGGACTGCGGCCCATTGGGACGGAGGTTCAATTCCAGCAGTGGGGCTGGGCCTCCTACTCCCACCGCCGAAGAGCAGTGATGCACCCCAAAAAAACAAAAACAAAAACAAAAATTAGACCCAATTTTATATACCATGTTTCTAAAGTCAAGACAGGATTAGAGGAGGTAAGCAATTTAATATGATGCACAGAATATAGAGACTTATGAAGATAAAAAGTATACATTGCTATTATGATTCAAATTCAAATATGCACAAGTTTATTACAAAAGCATGTTTAAACATGCCTCTATAATCAGTAGATGACTGCAGACAGGCTGTCTTAGTAATACACTCATCTTTAATCCATTAAAGTATCTTCAAAATAATGGTCCAATTGCAACAGTGGCTTCTGAAGGGCTCTGGTGAGTCAGTTACATTTAAGGCACAGATGAAACATACAATATTCCTCTAGTTCTTTAACTCTCCTCCCACACTATTATGATACTAACTCTACCTTACAAATCTGGCTAGTCCAGAGCATATACACTGGTACCAATAAGAGCTCTCAACACAAGGAATCCAGGACAGATAAATCCCTCAGGATTTAGCAGAAGAGTAAGGAAAAGGTGAGGTTGGGGGGCGGGGGGAGAAATACGACTGATCACAATGATTTACATATAAATCATTTCTAGGGAGATGGATAATAGAAAAGCGGGTGAAAGAAGACAGTGGTCAGTGTGAGACATGGAGAAAAAAATTTTTAATTTAATAAATTACCAAGGGTTCATGAGGGAGGGAGGGTGGGAATTAAGGAGCTGATATCAAGGGCTCAAGAAGAAAATGTCTTGAAAATGATGGCAACATAAGTATAAATGTGCTTGACACAATGGATGTACATGTAGGGATTGCGTTAAGAGTTGTAAGGTTGGGGGTCACCACAACACAAGGAACTGTATTAAAGGGTTGCGGCATTTAACAAGAAGGTTGAGAACCACGACTCTAGATGTTGCAAAGTTGAGCAGATAAACAGAAACGCAGTACAAAGCAACAATGTGCTGTTGGTATAAATGTGTAAACTGCTATAATATAGTATGCTAAATGGTATGAAGCAATAGTCCCCAAATTTTGTGGCCACTCCAAATAAAAAGGCATTGAGGGCTGAGCCCCGGTGGCGTAGTGGTTGTGCGCGGGACTGCGGCCCACTGGGATGGAGGTTCGATTCCAGCAGCAGCTCCACAGGGGCAAAGGTTGGGCCTCCTACTCCCACCACCAGAAGGCAGTGATGTCCAAAAAACAAAAAAACAAAACAAACAAACAAAAAAAAAGGCATTGAATTAGGACAGGTAAACATGCTAGGACATAACCCAAAACAGGTGATTTGGATGGTGAAGGTTTGTAAGTCAAGCCATGCATGAACCGAAAATATTTAACCTAAGTTCTTTTTTTTTTTTTTGGGGGGGGGGGGGCGCGGGGCATCACTGCTTTCCGGTGGTGGGAGTAGGCAGCCCAGCCTCACTGCTAGAATTGAACCTCCGTCCCAGTGGGCCGCAGTCCCGCGCACAACCACTACGCCACCGGGGCTTAGCCCTTAACCCAAGTTCTTCATGTACCTTACTATGCCAAAACAAAAATTCAACCTGAGTGGTTGAAAAATACAAAAACCCGGGCTGAGCCCCGGTGGCGTAGTGGTTGTGCGCGGAACTGCGGCCCACTGGGACGGAGGTTCAATGCCGGCTCCCAGGAGCAAAGGGTGGGCCTCCTACTCCCACCACCTGAGGGCAGTGATGCCTTAAAAAAAAAAAAAAAAAATACAAAAACCCAAAGGCTTGCTAAAGTGTATTAATAACTAAGGGCTCAAATAGAAAGTAATGTTTAGAAAATGATGACAACATATGTACAAATATGCTTGATACAATTGGTGTATGGAATGTTATGAGTTGTAAGAGTCATAAATACAATTTATTAAAAATAAAATGTATCAATAGATCATTTAGTGGAAAATATTAGTAAGATTAAATTTGTTTCTTTTCTTTTTTTTTTTTTTGGCAGCACTGTCCTCTGGTGGTGGGAGAAGGAGGCGCAGCCTTGCTGCTGGATTTGAACCTCCAACCCAGTGGGCCGCAGTCCTATGCACAATCACTACGTTACTGGGGCGCAGCCCAAATTTGCTTTTTAAAGGAGTCCTGGATGCAAACATTCAGTTAATGGTGCTTAGAAAATAAAATAGGGGAAAAAAAAGAAAAGAAAGTAGGGCCAGTGTAAGTTATGCTTTGGTTCAGTATTAAGAAAACTTTGGGGCTGAGCCCTGATGGCATAAGTGGTTGAGTGCAGGGCTGTGGCCCGCGGGCTTGGCAGTTCAAATCCAATGGTGGCTCTCAGGAGCAGCGCTGGGTAGCTCCCACTACCACCAGAGGGCAGTGATGCCACACACACACCCAAAAAAGAAGAAAAAATTTGAAGCAATTTTAACTAATAAACAGGATCTTGACTGAGCCCCAGGGGGGTAGTGGTTGAGTGTGGGACTGTGGCCCACTGGCTTGGAGATTCAAATCCAGCAGCAGCTCTCAGGAGCAAGACTGGGTAGTTCCCACGACCACCAGGGGGCAGTGTTGCCCCCCACCCCCCAAAAAATAAACAGTATCTTGCTAACTGCAAGATCAGTGGTTCAAAAACATCTGCTACTTCATGGGTGACAGAGGAGAATCGCTACTTCTGTAAATATTTAGTTTCAGAGACCTAAGGAACAGTTTTATTCAGTATTATAAGGGTATTAAAGGTCAGAATCAACTCAAAGGCAGAGAGTTTGGTGAAAGCAATGGGATGGACTACCTTAAAACCTTCTGCTAAAGTGGATTCCTACTCATATATCACATATAGGACAGAGCAGAACTGCTACCTATGGAGACTGAGACTATAAATCTTTATGAAATTACAAAGTCTCATCTTTCTTCCACACATTTGATGATGGGCTTGAACTGCTAGTCTTTTGGTTAGCAGCCCAATATGTAACCCACTATGCCACCTTAAAGAAATAAAGAATTCACGCAGAGATGATGAGAGGGTTGAAGAAATGTTTAAAAAAACTGTCAAAGCTTTAGTTTGAAAAGGTATTTGTTTTTAATTAGAAATATTACTTAAGAACAGCAAGAATTTTGATGTTGTTATAAAGAAAATATCAAAGGCTACAATCATTTAAAACTAAAATTCAGGTCTCCCAGTGAACCGGACTGCCGCATGGAGGGCAGGCGAGTGCAGGTAAAGGTCCACCTTCCAGGAGTCATGAGCTGCAGAAAGTCAAAACGAAACCTGCCTCCCAAGAAGATGACAGGCACCCTAGAGACCCAGTTCAGCTGCCCCTTCTCCAACCACGGGAAGTCCCGTGACGTGAAAATGGACCGTACCCGCAACACCGGAGTCATCTCCTGTACTGTGTGCCTCAGAGTTCCAGACTCCCATCACTTATCTCTCAGAGCCATAGCAACTGGGTAGATAGATGCCTTCGAGGCACAGAGGGCCCGCCCCTCACACCCACCCATGGGGTGCCAAACCAGAGATATTCCAGGGGTCCAGGGTGTGGGTCCAGAGTCATCCCAGCAGCCCCCTATGGATGCGGGTGTCTGTGAGTGAGTGAGTGAGTGAGTGAGTGAGTGAGTGAGTGAGTGAGTGTCGGGATGGGGTTAGTGATGGCTGAGGTTAAGGGGCCTGACGGGCCTCACACACCTTGGTCTGGGTCCCTTCACCCCAACCCTGGGCCTCCCTGCCTGCGGGAGCTGCAGGGTCCCTGCGGGCAGCTTCCTTGCCGACATCTCCACGTGGACACAGCAAGCCTAGCAGAAGCTACGGCAGGGCCTGCCACGGCCTCCTTGTCCAGCTCACTAGCAGCGAGCCCCCTTTAACGCCTGTCCACCCCTTCCAATGCCCGGTCCGCCAGGGAGGGTGGGGCTGGTTGGCGGGGACCAGTTACAAGTGATCAGCCCCAAAATAAAGCAGTCAGTGTCAGAAAAAAAAAACAAAACTAAAATTCAGGGCTGAGCCCTGGTGGCTTAAGGGGTTGAGTGCAGGACTGCGGCCCGCGGGCTTGGTAGTTCAAATCCTGTGGCTGCTCTCAAGAGCAGCGCTGGATAGCGCCCACAACCACCAGAGGCAGTGATGCCCACAAAAAGACAAAACATAACAAAAAACCTAAACAAAACTAAAATTCAGTTACTGAGTTGATGCCCATTCACAGTAACCCTATAGGACCGAGTAGAACTGCCCTAGTGGGTCCTCAAAGACTATAACTCTTATAGGAAGTTGAAACCCTCATCTTTCTCCCATGAGCTGGTGGTTCTGAATGCTGACCTTGCAGATAGCAGCCTAACGTGAAGCCCACATGCCACTAGGACTGTTAAAGAAGACTTTCCTTTGTGCATAGGAGACATGTGGTATAATAAATTGCTGTAAATGTGTTTGTTCTTCGATAATATTAATTTCTGCTTTAGAGAACAAGAAAAACAAATGGGGTGGATGAAACAGGTGTCAAGTATCCTTAAGGACATAAATACATTAAACAGTAAAAGAGAATGATGAGTGAATAGATGGAAATAAATAAGGGATAATCATCCATAAAACTCAGATCATACAACCTACAGATTGACAGATTTATCATTCTTAAAATGTATATACACGGCTGAGCCCCGGTGGCGTAAGTGGTTGAGTGTAGAACTGCAGCCCGTGGGCTTGGCAGTTCAAATCCAGTGGCGGCTCTCAGGAGTGGCACTGGGTAGCACTCACAACCACCAGAGGCAGTGATGCCCACAAAACAAAACAAAACAAAATGTGTATTTACTAGTGTTATCATTAGGCAACCAATGCCCTCTGCCTAAGAAGCAAAGGTGAAAAGGATTGTTGTTAAGTCTTTTTTTTTTTTTTTGGCATCACTGCTCTCCAGTGGTGGAAGGAGGAGGCCCAGCCCCACTGCTGGAATTGAACCTCCGTCCCAGTGGGCCACAGTCCCGCGCACAACCACTAAGCCACCGGGGCTCAGCCCTTGTGTGTGTGTGTGTGTGTGTGTGTGTGTGTGGTTTAGTAAGTCGTTAGTGGGTTATACTTGTGGCCAAGGGATAACAACTTCAAGAGTAAATATGTGGGCTGGGCCTCGGTGGCATAGTGGTTGTGCACAGGATTGTGGCCCACTGGGCTGGCCGTTCAAATCCAGCAGCAGCTCTCCAGGAGCAAGGCTGGGCCTTCTACTCCCACCAGAGGGCAGTAATGCCCCCCCAAAATAAAACAAAAAAAGAGTAAGGATGTGTTCATTTGCAGAGTTCCCATGCTCACATTCAACTATTCCATCAGCTAAGAAGGTGTGTGGCAGACAGGACATAAGAACAAGGACATATGGTCACGTGTACAAATATACTTGATACAAATGATGTATTTAATGTTTTAAGAGCTGTAAGAGCCCCCAATAAAACCATTGGATGAAAATTGAGTTCTTTCATCATTTCAACTGTACCATATCCCAGGTGCATTAATCTATCTTACATCTTTCTTTTTTGATGTATATTTTAAGCT
This sequence comes from Nesogale talazaci, assembly GCA_004026705.1. Classification (NCBI taxonomy): domain Eukaryota; kingdom Metazoa; phylum Chordata; class Mammalia; order Afrosoricida; family Tenrecidae; genus Nesogale; species Nesogale talazaci. The sequence continues at coordinate 215,715 of PVJH01000169.1, read as the reverse complement.
GATCTAATAATTTTGGACTTTTTTTTTTTAAGGCATCACTGCCTGAGTGGTGGGAGTAGGAGGCCCAGCCTTTGCCCCTGTGGAGCTTGAATTGAACCTCCATCCCAGTGGGCTGCAGTTCCACGCACAACCACTACGCCACCGGGGCTGCTACCTTTTACTATGTTCTGTGGTCCTCTTAGTCCATGGCCTCTAGGCTATCTTATAGGTAGTGCACATGGAAGATAATATTTCATCAAGAAAATTCTAATGGGGCAACAGTATACTTTAACCCAGCTCTAAAAAATTTAGAATTAGCAAAGTTTATATCATTGCACTTTTCCTGTCAGAGCTAAAATTATATACAAAAATTAGAAATACAATTTGTAGAAGACTATGATGGACAAATGGGAGCCCAAAATTCATCTGCAGAGTTATCTAATACAACTGAGCTGATGGCAGATCTGCTCTAGCCAAAGGCAAGAGTCCTGAAGTAACCTTGATTAAGCTGGATCTAACTCAATACTTGACCAATTGACCTCCCTATAGCCAAATCCTCAATTTGTTCTGGGTGCAGGTATTTCTTAGATGTTCCATGATATTTCTTCCCTGGCTTCTTGTATATTGGTGGGGTTCTTCTCCCTCTAGAGCATTTTTGTCTATACTAATGATCTTATTCTTATGACCTATCTGTTTTTCATTTTCTTCTGTTGGATTTCCCAACTGTGAAGCATAGGAGGCGTGGATGTATAATGATAATAACTGGTACAGGTATGATAGGGAATACTAGGATGGGGGGTGGGCGATGGAGCGGAAAAGATTTCAGTCATCAATAATGAAGGTTGGGGGTGGAGCCCCGGTGGCTTAAATGGTTGAGTGTGGAACTGCAGCCCTCAGGCTTGGCGGTTCAAATCCAGCGGCGGCTGGGTAGTGCCCACGACCACCAGAGGCAGTGATGCCCACAACAACAAAAAAACAAACAAACAAAATAATGAGGGTTGGAGGGTGCAGTAGAACTAATCATGATTGCACAACTCATTTTAAAGGCGATTTAACCATGGAGTGTGTGTGTGTGTGTGTGTGTGTGTGTGTGTTCTTAGATGTGCTGATTGTAAAATCCCCCTTGATATTATGGAGCAATTGAACTATTCCATTTTACGATACATAAATTATGCGCAAATTAAACTTTTGGGGAAAAAAATCACTGTACGTTTCCTTAGACTTTTTTTGAAGTCATGTGAAAAGAATTACATTTGTTTTATCCATTTAAAAGTTTTATGTGGAAAAAATGAATTTTTTTGAAAACTAGAAATTTACTTTCCAATTATGCATTTTTATGAGATACATGATAATTATCATTTGCCCTGAATAAAAAAATCAAAGATGTATATTCATGGGTAGAAATGTTAGCACAGTAAAAATGATTGATGGATAGTAAAACCCAGTGAAGTATTTATTTTTTCCTTCTAGCAGTGGTAGCAGTGATTTATTTTATAAATTAAGGCTTCATGGAGAGTGACTTGCTTTTCAAGTAGGGTGATTAGAGTTATTTCATTGATATGTATTTGCATATCTAGTAACAGCTTAAATTTATGTATTTACAGGTTAAATCGTATTGCAATAAACTTCCAGGAGACTATATTAGTTCTTTAATTCTAAAATAAGCTGCCTTGCAATTAAGTTTTTTTTTTTTTTTGGTCGGGATTGTTTTTTTCTTTTCTTTTCTTTTTTTTTTAAATAATTTTATTGGGGGCTCTTAGAGCTACTACAACATTCAGCACATCATTTGTATCAAGCACATTTGCACACATGTTGCCACCATACATTTCCAAACATTTTCCACTTGAGCCCTTGGTGCAAACTCCTCTTTAAAAAACAAAACAAAACAAAAAAAACCTCTCCTCCCCCCCCTTATTTATTTATTTATTTAATTTTATTTTTGGGGGCATCACTGCTCTCCGGTGGTGGGAGTAGGAGGCTCAGCCCCACTGCTGGAATTGAACCTCCATCCCAGTGGGCCACAGTCCCACGCACAACCACTACGCCACCGGGGCTCAGCCCCACCCCCTTTTTTAATGAGTCATTTTATTGCGGGTAGTTAAGTTTTTTAGAGTAAGATGGTCCCACAGTAAAATTTTACATGAATATACATCCACAAATATAAAAACACAATCTATAATTAAAACATTTGAGAAATAGTATTTGCTATTCAAAGCAGAATTAAAGAAAACGAAACCCAGATCTTTATTATGTAGTTCAGCAGTTCTCCATTTGTAGGTTGCCACTCCCTTGGGGGTTCAATGTCCCTTTCATAGGGGTCTCCCCATTCATAAAAGTAGCAAAATTACAGTTAAGAAGTAGCAACAAGGGGCTGAGCCCCGGTGGCATAGTGGTTGTGCGTGAAACTGTGGCCCACTGGGATGGAGGTTCAATTCCAGCTCCACAGGAACAAAGGCTGGCCTCCTACTCCCACCACCAGAGGGATGCCCAAAACACACACACACACACACACACACACACACAGCAACAAAAAGGTTGGGGGGGGGGGTGAGTCACCACAACATGAGGAACTGTATTAAAGAGTCGCGTCATTTGGAAGGTTGAAAAGCACTGATCTAGTTGATTCCTATTGATAGAGACTCTATAAGGCAGGGTAAATGGCCCCGTGTGTTCTCCAAACCTGTACTGTGTGTGGAAGCAGACTACTACATCTTTCTCATGAGAAATGATTGGTGGATTCAAACTACTGATCTTTTAGATCAGGGTTTTAGCAAACAATTTATATTCAACGTTAGAGTTCATTTTTCAATGAAAACACGGAATTGAATAAATAAGAACCACTATAGAAATTATGCAACTTATGGAGGGTATTCACGAGATAAAAAATAATATGATTTAGTTTTCCTTTTTTTTAATTCTTGAAAGTGAGTTTTTTTCAGAGACCACATATTACAGAGAGCACTCTTAAAAAGTATTAATTAGTATTTAATACATATATCATTCCATGTCAAGCAGAATGTAAAATTGCTAGCACAATTTAGTCCAGACTCCACACAGCACTCTTAGGAGTACCTACTCTGGAGGAGGTATTCAGATAATTTATATTTAATGTGATTATTTTCTGTTTAAATACTTTTACTGGGGGGAGTCTTACATGTCTTATCACAATCCATACATTCCTGCAGTGTGTCAAGCACATCTGTACATATGGTGCCATCATCATTTTCAAAGCATTCTCTTCCCACTTGAGTCCCAATTTGTTTTTCTTTTTAAGGTAATTTTTGAGAAAGAAAATCTTTTTGTTTCAAACATTTTCCAGTAGTAGGCACCCCATAAGAAAATAATTCTCTTCATACCCACCCAGGGCTGCCCCCCAAAAAAAAGAAATGAAAAAAAAATCTCACTGGAATCATAACTTTTTATGATGGTTTTGTAAGTTTTTTTCCCATAATAAAGTCTATTTTATAGTAAAGTATAAGACTGATCTTTTATTTAAATAAAAATTCTACCCAGAGGCTGAGCCCCGGTGGCGTAGTGGTTGTGCGCGGGACTGCGGCCCACTGGGATGGAGGTTCAATTCCGGCTCCCAGGAGCAAAGGCTGGGCCTCCTAATCCCACCACTTGAGGGCAGTGATGCCAAAAAAAAAACCCAAAACAAAACAAAACAAAAAAAATTCTACCCAGGGGGATCAAGGAGCAGAACGGTATAGAAGGCAAAAAAATTTCCTAGAAAAATTGAATGGGAAGAGAATGGAATTTTTCCATGAACATTTTGCGTTCCCTTTGTATGTTTAGGCAAAACAATTTCCTGTTTTACATACTTAATACTACTCCCATCAGCCACCCCCAAATCAAACCCACTACCATCGAGTTGTCCTGACTCAAAACTTCACAGGAGTCTTTACAAGAATAGGCAACCTCATTTTTCTCCTGAGGAGTGACTGGAGGATTTAAACCTTATGGTTACGCAGTCTAATATTTAACTCACATTTGACACCAGCAATCAATTCCCACTGGTTTGTTTAAAATAAATTTGTATTAATGGTAACTAGGATCTATTTAAACAAGATTGTAAATATCACATTATACTAATGTCCTACCAATACACCTGCTTCACCCCTCGCTCCTGTATTATTAACATGATGATGCAAACTACCTACTATTCTCAGTCTCTTCTTACAAACCACTACTCACTTCCACTCTAGCCAAGTATTTTCTCTAACAGGTTTACATAATTTAATCACTTGCACTACTGTACTTTTAGAACCAAGTCCCCAAACCGAATGATTTCTCAGACATTTTCTATTCCTATTTAGTTGAGAGTTTTTAACAGTACTTCATGTTGGATTTTGTAAAATCCTTTCTCTAAATCAATTGATACGATCATGTAGTTCTTCTCCTGTGTTTTATTTATATGACAAAATACATTGATGATTGGCTTTCTATCATTGAACCAACTTTGCATACCTCATATAAATACCACTTTATAACTATCTATCTATCTACATATTTATATATATATATGGGTCTACTGACTGGGATTTTTTTAAAGAATTTTTGCATCTAGTTCAAGCAAGCTCATTTAAAAATGTTTAATTCTCAGCACATCAAAGCTCTTCTTGGATCCAACAATAGCTATGCTGATATAACAAATAAAGCCTCCAAATATCCTATAAATCAATGTCCATCCCATTACTGCTGCACACAATTTTTGTCTAAATTACATAATACCTCCAGCAAAAAAACCCCATAAAACTAAAGTTTTATCTAAAGATGATCCAATGTGCTAGTCTGGGTTGACTAGAGAAACAAATCCAGAGATACTCATATAAATATAAGAGAGAGCTGTATATCAAGAGCAACTGTATATTGTGAAGACATCCCAACCCAGTGCAGATCAAGCTCGCAAATCTGATATTAAACCATATGCCTGCTACTAGGCCATAAATTCCTCTTTAGACCCATGCTGCTTATGTTAGACAGGTTTCTCTAGAGAAACAAATCTAGGACACGAATGATTATATGTTTATCATAAAAAGAAACAGTTAATTAATCTATAAAGCAGTACAAATAGCTTAGTGTAACTCACTTCCGTGAGACAGCTGATACACTGACAGTGCTTCAAGTCTTGAGGGCTGCAGATCTGACAGTCCCACACTTAAGTAATGTATACTTCAGTAGCGTGACAAAGCAAGTCTTGAAGGAACCTCAAACTACAGCAACATAGTCCACAGGTTAGGTAGGAGTCCCACTGGTAATGTAGCTTGTAAATCGAGGCAGAGAACAAGCTAAGATAGCTGCATACTGGTCCAATCATTAAAAAGCAAGAGACATGAAAGGCAAGGCTTACTGAGCCATTTATCTCTCTGCCCTTCAATTAATCCCACGTGTGTTAATTGGCCAGGTTGGCACAATAATCCTACCTAACACACTGTTAAATGCAGAAAAATCACAACACTGTGGGTGGAAAGTCTTGTGGATCCAATGGCAGTAGAAGCATCCTCAGGACTTTGGCTGCCATCAATGTGGCTCTGTGCACCTTGTCAACAGGAAGGTGAAGCATAGAATCCATCCTGCCTCCAGGGAGGAAGAGAGGAAAACACCTACAAATCCTCATGAGAAGTATCAATGGTTATGACCTGAGTGATAGGCTAGACTCTACCCCTTGACCCATAATAACCTCAAGTTGACACAAGATTAAGTAACTGCCACAGACCACCCCTTGTCAACTTGACACGTTTACACAACTCTTTAGCTATACATAATTTAAAAACAAAACAATACTAAATTATATTCTACCTAACAGGGAAAAACTAAAATGCATGAAACTCACAATGTGTCAACCTCATTTACATATAATATTCTATAAGGGAACAAAACAAAAATACTTTATGCCTACCAATCGCAATGAAGTTAAGACCTACAGCATAGTCCTATAAACCTATGAATAAATTCCCCCACATATGAAAGTTTATAACTTCATACCTTTATCTGTCACATTTTGGGTATCCAATTTCTATACTGCTCACTTACATCAACCTGATGTCTATGAGAAGACAATCATATTCTTTGATGTGAGGAATCTTCATTCCAGTTGGAACCTTCCAAGTCTGCATCCATTAGCAAAATCAAATCAGGACAGGCTGTCCATAAAATAAGCAGCATTATGGACCAGTCCACAGGCTCAATATCAACTTAATGTGAACAGCTGCCTCACTGAGCCTCACAAGGGTGCCCACTGGTCCCTTCACCTTTAGACCATGGGGTCCTGTAACAAATTCTCAACAACTCTAGCCCCCATATGTTAAGTCATGAACGTCAGTCAACTCACTCTTGTCTTCTCCTCTAACCCCTGTGAACCAGGTCGAGGGGTGTCAGTTGCAAGACTCAACCCATCCCATCTCTTTATTGATGCATTTTTTCTCACTTTCACTCAACAAGTGGATCCAGGTGGTCACCTGGAAAGCATTTCAGTCTGCCCACAGGCTCTCTTTAATGTTCACTTTTCAAGAAGAGAGTTCCTTCATGGCTCCACATTTTTCCAGCCTTAGGTACAAATCACTATTTAAAAATTCAAAAAGCTAAAGGGTTGCTTTTTATTTCTATTTAAGTCTCTTTGGGTGGGACTTATCTTTTCAGTCTTCTTTGTAGGCTATGTCATTTAATCATTTCTATCAATCATAGGCAGAAGAAAACGGTATAAGCCCAGTAGAGCCAGATCCAAAACTCAAATCTTTAACAATCAAATTCTATCCTTATCTAAATTTATTGCACATAGCCTTTGGCCTCTGGCTGCATTGTCTCAAGCCAGAGTGGGGGTCTTCTTTCATTCATTTTGACCTCAGCCATTCCCACTAAGCAGCAAGGTCTCAGAGAAGTTCAAGAGGAGATTTTGCCACCTGAGCTCATGATTCACATGTATTACAATAATGTTCACTATTTCAGACAAGATTAATCAAAGACAAATTTTTAGGAATGAAAACTTTAACTTCCTATATTCTTTCCAGAAAACAACCCAGTAAACTGCATAGCCATATCTGATCTCTGGCTAGTCAAAGAGGCTGAGCACCGGTGGCGTAGTCGTTGTGTGTGAGATTGCGGCCCACTGGGTTGGTGGTTCAAATCCAGCAGCAGCTCTCCAGGAGCAAGGCGGGGCCTCCTACTCCCACCAGAGGGCAGTGATGCCAAAACAAAAGAAAACACAAAGAAGAAAAAACTGCCAAAAGGCAGAGGTCAAATAAGCATCTTCATGATTTGTTTCTCTAGTATCCCACTCACCAGGTTTCATGATATGTTAGACTGGATTGACTAGAAAAACAAATTCAGAGATACTCCTATGAATGTGGAAGAGAGAGCTTTACATTAAAGAGCAATTGTATACTGCGAAAACATAACCCGCCCAGTCCAAATCAAGTTCATAAATCTGATACTAGTTCATAAATTCCTCCATAGACTCACACAGCACATGTAATGATGCTGTATGCAGGAAGATCACAAGCCAGTGGGTGGAAAGTCTTGTGGATACAGTGGCAGTGTAAGCATATCGATGCGAGTGTGGGTCTCCCCGTGGCTCCTAAAGCTCCAGGACTCTGGCTGTCATCAGTTTTGGAAACTCTAGGGAATAGTTGTACTCTGCTTGAGTTGATGAGTCCGAATTGGCTTAATGGCAGTGGGTTTGGCTTGACTTTATACAGATCAGTCAGGACTTCAAAATTAAAGTATTTTACTATATACTGGACATCAGTCAATTTCCTATACATAAACACAGAACAACTTCAATCTTAACGACTAGTGGTATTCTATTCTACTGGGAATATATATATTGGAATTTATTTAATAGATATTTAAGCTATTTCTAATCTTTTGCTATTACACAAAAATTACTTTAAGTCAGTCATTCATTCCCACAGATGTATGTATCCTATGCCATGAATTCCTACATGGTATATATCTAAGCTAATGGGTCTACATAATTAGAATTGTTCTACATAGAATTTATAACTATATATACTCCAGCAATGAATAAAAGCAACAATTTCTCCATACTCCTTTCCGGAATAGGTATTATCAATTATTTTGAGGTTTGCTAAACTGATAATTTGAAAAATTTTGTGTTAAATGGAGAACCACTTTTTTTAAAGTCCCCAAGTGATATGCTCACCTACATAAAATAATAAGACTGGAGAGAAGAGGAAAAGTTATCTTTACATCTCAGAACTACATTTTCATTTCAAATTATAAATCATGAGCAACAAAGTATTAAACATATTTTTCAAATTGTAATTGTTGAAATCTGAGTACCACTTATAGACCCATGCAACCATAGGTAAAATCTTTTCAAATAGTTGAACTGAGAAGCTATGGTGGCATAGAGGGTAAGTACCTGGCTGTGAACAGAAAAAATTGGTGATGGAACCAATTAGTTGTTCAGCAGGATAAAAATGTGGTCTCTAGTTAGAAACTTCTGAATCACAACAGTCATGTGGAGGAAAAAGAGAATGCACAGACTGAGGCTCATGGAAGAAAGATGAGACAGAGGTCCAACTGAACTTACATGTACACCCTCAGAAGCCTCAACTGCAGGAATAAGGAGTGTACTCTGAGGCCAGGGCACTTAGTACAAGTTAACTTCATTCTACCATCTAGAACTTCAGTTGCCATTCAATCACCACGAGTACCTGAGAGGCCCAACTTGCTCACACTCAATCTATCCTTTGCCCTGCATCTATGATATTCTGATTATTTCTGCTCTCAGTTGTAATATGTACACTATATCATCTCTTTTAGTGTCTAAGCTGAAGAATTAAAAAAAAAACTGGCAGTTTGACTCAGTAAAAATGTATAGCCCTGGCTGAGCCCCGGTGGCGTAGTGGTTGTGCGCGGGACTGCGGCCCACTGGGACGGAGGTTCAATTCCAGCAGTGGGGCTGGGCCTCCTACTCCCACCACTGGAGAGCAGTGATGCCAAAAAAACAAAAAATAAAAAAAAATAAAAAAAAATGTATAGCCCTTCCTACTCCCACCACCGGAGAGCAGTGATGCCCCCCCCCCCCAAAAAAAAATGTATACCCTTTTGGTGTCTTGACTTGGAAATTCTGATCGGAAGGCAGCAACAGGTTAGCTCAACTTAATAATGAAGCCATCTTTTGGTCTGGTCTTATTTGGAGTTCATCTCAACTGTGGTCACTTTACAAAGAATGTTAAGTCTACTCAAGTAATAATTTCCTCTTAGAAACCAAGGATGATAAAGATCCGTATTTCTTTCTTTTTTTTTTTTAAGATCCGTATTTCTTTTAGAATTTACAAATGTATATAAATAGAAACTTTCGGGAAAGGAGAGGGGGGTTATATTGTAACAATGTCTAAACATATTTTAATGTAATTTCTTTTTGGGGGAGGGGGCATCACTGCCCTCTGGTGGGAGTAGGAGTTAATATAATTTCTTCAATCATTGATTGTTCAATTTCTTAATTAATGATTCATTAAAACTTTTGTATATCATATTCCTTAGCTATTAACTACTCTGAAACATGCTTGTATGTATTGTGAATTATCAAATGGAATGAAGTATTATCTGGATCTCTACTAGCTAACATCTTGGTTTCTAGATGAATGTGGGCAAAATGTTGGTTTGATTATGTCACTTTTTCCATATCACTTTGAATAATTTTGTTTTTGTTTTCCAACTTGATTTAGTAGGAACAGGACCAAAATTGCAACTATATGTAACGACTATAACTGAGTATGTTAAGGGGGTGGCACACACTGGAATTGTTAGTATAATAGCCAAATCTAGTGTTTCTCTTTCCTTACCAATGTGGAGAGAATTATTTCAGGAGAAATGGCAAATATAAGGAAACAGAAATAAATCCTAAAGATAAAAGAGTAAGTAGGCTGATTTGCAGGTTGCAGGTACCCAACATTCTATAGTATTTCAAGAAAGGTTCATAGCAAGGAAATCTTTCTCTTAGTTCAATTTCAGTTGGCATTTGACCTGGCAGACCAAATCTGAGAAGATACCTGATTTGGGGGCCTGTGGAATCAGAGAGGTGTTTTTGCCATCTAACATTGTGATGAACTGATGCTAATGTCTACTGGCTGAATGAGACTGTTATAATATACTGATATCTATTTTTATTCTTATTTTCAGGTAATAATATTAAAAATGGTATTATTAAATACTGGTAATGGTGGAATTAAATACTGATAAAGGGGCAAGGGAATGATTTTCCAAATGTTAGGTACAAATAAAAAAATAGTCAAAAGTTTAGGTGGTTAAATATGAAATAAATAGTTCAATTTAACCTTTAATCTCTGGTTTTCTAAATAACTGGAACAATTAAGCAATTTTGTTTTTCTTTTTGGTTTTTGGGGCATCACTGCCCTCTGGTGGTGGGAGTAGGAGGCCCAGCCTTGTTGCTGGATTTGAACCTCCAACCCAGTGGGCCGCAGTCCTGCGCACAACCACTATGCCACTGGGGCTCAGCCGGAATTTTATTTTTCATAGGAGAAACAAGGTGCAGTCATGTTTATTTATTGAATGAATCTACACAACTATTAATTAATGCCTCATTATGCATATTTATTGAGGTGTCAATGACCAAGGGAACCTCCTAGGTGGGTGAGAACATACATAAATAGCAGATGAGGATGGCATGTCTTGGAGACAATGGAAACCTCTGGACTACAGTTTTCCAAATGTTGCATGACATTCCTCTTCATTTGTATCCTTCTGGTTGTAAAAATGAGCTATTGTAAGCATAGTCTATGAATTTCATGAGTTGTTATAGAGAAATAAAACACATGGGATTCTGACTTAGCTTGGGTTGTCTAATTGAGGCTACGACTGCATGGGCAATCATTAGGATAGAATCCTAACTTGTGAAGACTCCAGCTTTTGGTGGTTCAATGATAAAGGAAGACTGTACAGGCAGCTGATAAATGTGCAGAGCCCATATAGATTATGACCTCGCTGTAGGGAACATAAGCGTGGGAGAGACCTTGGGTGGTCTAAATGGCAGGACATTGTGCTGACTCCTAAGCCAACTGCTGGTCTCATACCTTGGGCTGGCTAGCATGATTCTGATCCAATTCTGAGAGATTAAGGTGAGAGAGCCCTCAGAGTGCAGTGGGTTACATGCTGGGCTGTTAATTGCAAGATCTACAATTTGAAACAACCAGTAGCTCTCTGGGAGAAAAGATGAGAATTTCTACATCCACAGAGAGTTATGATTTCAGAAACCCGCAGGGGCAGCTCTACTCTGTCCTATAGGGTTGCTATGGAGATGGAACACACTTGAGGGCAGTGAGAGGGTAAGAGCTGCCACAAAAGAAGTGGTTGGTAGAAGCAACAAGACCCACATGGAAGAAGCACACCAGCCTGCTGTGATTATGAGGTATCAATGGGATCAGTTAACAAGCATCAAAGAACAAAAAATTAGATCTCTGTGTATGAGGGGAAGGGAGGGGTGAAGATCCTAAGCTTATCAGTAGACAATTAGACATCCCCTTCACAGAAGGATCACAAGGAAGAGATGAACCAGTCAAGGTTCGATGTAGTTCCTTAAAAAATTTTTTTTTCTATTTGTTTTTTTAGGCATCACTGCTCTGGTGGTGGGAGTAGGAGTCCCAGCCTTTGCTCCTGTGAGCGGGAATTGAACCTCCATCCCAGTGGGCCACAGTCCCGCGTACAACCACTACGCCACTGGGCTCAGCCCTCGATGTAGTTTCAATGAATCATACAACTTTCTTCTAATTCTTTAATGCTTCCTCACCCCCACCCCCAGCCCCTATCATGATCCCAATTCTACCTTACAAATCCGGCTAGACCAGAGGATATATACTGATGCACAAGGGAACTCACAACACAGGGAATCCAGGATAGATAAACCCCTCAGAAACAATAATGAGAATAGCAATAAAAGGAGAGGAAGGGCTGAGCCCCAGTGGTGTAGTGGTCGAATATGGGACTACGGCACATTGGCTTGGCAGTTCAAATCCAGCAGCAGCTCTCCGGGAGCAAGGCTGGGTAGCTCCCACGACCACCAGAGGGCAGTGATGCTCTCCCAGGCCCAAAAAAAGGAGAGAAAGGAGAATGTGCAGGGAGAGAGGGGGAACCAATCACAATGATCAACATACATCCCTCCCAGCGGGACAAACAACAGAAAATTGGACTAAGAGTGATAGCGGTCGGTGTAAGATATGAAAAAAATGATAATAAATTATCAAGGGTTCATGAGGGAGGGATGATGGGGGAGGGGAAAAAAAGAACTTATACTAAGGCTCAAATAGAAAGAAAATGTTTTGAAAATGATGGTGGCGGGCTGAGCCCCGGTGGCGTAGCGGTTGTGCGCAGGATTGCAGCCCACTGGGATGGAGGTTCAATTCCAGCAGTGGGGCTGGGCCTCCTACTCCCACCACCGGAGAACAGTGATGCCCAAAAACAACAACAAAAAACAAACAAACAAAAGCAAAAAAATGAAAATGATGGTGGCAAGATATGTACAAATGTGGTTGAGGCAATGGGTGTCTGGATTGGGATAAGAGCTGTAAGAGTCTCCAATAAAATGATTAAAAAACAAGAAACAAAAAAAGAAGTGGTTGGCAAATGGGTGCAATAGATGTGTGAAGATGAGCCCAGACACATTGGAAATTAGTGATAAGGGGTGGTATTACCTTTCTTCTACCTTTTTTTGTGTGTGTGTGTGGGCATCACTGCTCTCTGGCGGTGGGTATAGGAGGCCCAGACCCACTGCTGGAATTGAACCTCTGTCCCAGTGGGCTGCAGTTCTGCGCACAACCACTACGCCACCGGGGCTCAGCCCTTCTTGTACCTTTTGTAGTGCGATTAGTGCCAAAAAGCACTACTATCACCGTATGTACTTGAGTATAAGTTGAGGCACCTAATATTACCACAAATGCATAAAACATGTGCTGAAAAACAAGTATATACACTACTTACTCAACAAGAGGTTGGGGTTTTTTGGTAGAATGCCAGGTTTTCTATTTTTTAATTTAATTAATTTCTTTTTAAGCATTTTATTGGGGGCTCATATAACTCTTCACAATCCATACATACAACCATTGTACACAAAGCACTTTTGTACATTTGTGGCCACCATCATTCTCAAAACATTCTCTATAACATATGATTTAGGATGAATTCTCCAACTTTTTTTGTTTTTAGAGTAAAATTCATGCTTGTTTTCTATATCAAAGTATAATTAAACATTTCCTCAAGTGGATTCTGATTATAATTTGATAGTATTGTTAATGAACTCCAAAACAGAATCAAATCTTTAATTAGCACTTATATTTTGATTCATGTCATCTGCCCACAGCTTTTAAAGCATATAAAATATTCCAGTTATCTAAATTACTAATCTAAACTATATGAAAGCAAGTTCTTTTAAAAAATAATCCCCATCTTTCCCATCTTGCAAGGTGGCGAGTTAAAAGGCTGAGAAGAAGGCAGACATCAAAAGGAAGCCTGAAGTGAAGAACACAGATAGCAGGGGCAAAGTTAAGGCTAAGGACCAAAAAGCCCAAGAATGGGAAGCTCCACTGCAGCCGAAACACCGTCCTCACCTCAGGAATTGGCCAGTATTCCCACTCCTCCATGTATTCTAAAAAGGCCATGCACAAGAGAAAGTACTCTGAGGCCAAGTCCCGGGTTGGGAAGAAGAAAGGGAAGGTCCTGGCCACTGTCACCAAGCCAGTTGGTGGTGACAAGAATGGCGGGATCTGAGTGGTAATGCGCAAAATGCCTAGGTATTACTCTCTGGAAGATGTGCCGCAGTAGCTGTTGAGCCATGGCAAGAAACCCTTCAGCTAGCACGTCAGGAGACTGTGGCCACCATCACCCCAGGGACAGCTCCGATCATCCTCCCCGAGCACCACCGAGGCTAGACAGTGGTTTTTCTGAAGCAACTGGGCAGTGGCTTGCTGCTTGTGAGTGGACTTCTCTACCGCAATCGAGTTCCTCTGCATAGAACACACTAGAAATTTGCCATCACCACCTCCACCAAAATTGTTACCGGTGGTGTGAAAATCCCCAAGCGTCTCACAGGCGCCTACTTCAAGAAGCAGCTATGGAAGCCCAGGCACTAAGAGAGTGAGATCTTTGACACTGAGAAAAAGAAATACGAGATCTTTACGAGATCACAGATCAGCACGTGGATTATCAAAAAGCTGTGGACTCACAAATTTTGTCAAAAATCAAAGCTGGAAAAATAAAAAATCAAAGCTGTTCCCCAGCTCCGAGGCTACTTGCATGCTATCTTTGCACTCACAAATGGGACTTATCCTTACAAATTAGTGTTCTAGATTCTTGCAAAGAACTAAAAATAACTCCAAGTTTGAAACACACACACAGACACACACACACACCCCTATATTCTCTCACAGAACACAGTGCTACGCCTAAAGAAAGCAGCAGCAATTTATCGGTTGGTCCAATGTAATATTACGAAGTATGTGTTTATCATAAGTTTATATTATAAAGCTAGCTTCTTTGGGGGGGGGGGGGCATCACTGCCCTCTGGTAGCCGTGGGAGCTACCCAGTGCTGCTCCTGAGAGCGGCCGCTAGATTTGAAGCGCCAAGTCCGCGGGCCGTGAGCTCAGCCCCATAAAAGCTAGAGTCTAAGGAATTTTTTTTTATAACAGTGTCAGTTGGATTGAGCCCTGGTGGTGTAGTGGTTGTGTGTGGGGCTGTGGCCCACAGGGTTGACGGTTCAAATCCAGCAGCAGCTCTCCAGGAGCAAGGCTGGGCTTCCTACTCCCCCCAGGGCAGTGATGCCACACACACAAAAAAGTGTCAGCTGGAACAACAGAGATATTCTGGAAAAGCTTCACATATATTAAAGCTAGAAATAAGTACACTCATAGCATTAATCTTACTTCACCTTAAATTATGTTTTTTTTTTTTTTGGTTTGTTTTTGTTTTTGGGGCATCACTGCCCTCTGGTAGTGGATGTAGGAGGGCCAGCCTTGCTGCTGGATTTGAACCTCCAACCCAGTGCGCCGCAATCCCGTGCACAACCACTACGCCACCAAGGCTCAGCCAAATTATGGTTATTATGGTTACTTGAACTTTACATTATGGTTAAAGTTCTTTGCACAAAAGTCTGTCTTATTCATCTTTGCATGCCTAGTAGCATTGTTCAATCGATATCTATGTAAATAAACCAAATAACCAATACACTGCCACTGAATCCATTCTGACTCACAGTGATCCTACAGGGCAGAGTAGCCTCATCTTTCTTCCTTATAGCAGATAGTGGGTTTGATCCACTTAACTTGCTGTTAGCAGTTGAATGCTTAATTAAATGTGCTATCAGTGCTCCTCTCTATATGGTTGATACTAAATAAGTTGTCTATTATTGCTTTAAAATGGGCAGAACAAAAAACCAGAAAGATAGTTTCAACTTTTGAAAATCCTTTTAAATATGAAAAATAGCTACTGCTATTACTGTGTTCAAGAATGATATAAAAACAACAATTTTGAATATCAGAAGGTATTTGTAACAGAAGTTTGGGCATAAGGCTGTCTTTACTTTTCAGACATAGGCATGCCCAGATTGTTGGCTACATATGAAGAGATGAGAATTTAGGATTCATAGCCAGGAATTAAAATTTTTTACAAAAGAAGAAAAATTCAGCTGTCAAACATGGAGATGGAGATGTACTCCCGTAGAAATAAAAGTAGCATACTTCAAACATTCATATTAATAAACTTTACTTTTGGTTGACAGAACTATTCCTAAATGTGAGATGATTTTGTCTATAATGCATCAACAATTTTCATTGATGGAAGAATCTGCCATAAGAGAGGGTAAGGGGGGCTGAGCCCCAGTGGTGGTGTGGTTGTGTGCGGGACTGCCACCCACTGGGATGGAGGTTCAATTCCAGCTCACAGGAGCATAGGCTGGGCCTACTCCCACTACCAGACGGCAGTGATGCCTAAAATAAATAAATTAATTAATTAATAAAAAAAAAAAAGAGAGAGGGTAAGGGTAAGGTGGAGGGAGAAAGGGGGAAACGATGACAAGGATCAACATATAACCCCCTCCCAGGAGGATGAACAATAGAAAAGTGGATGAAGGGGGATAGCAAACTATAATTTATAATGGGTTCATGAGGTAAAGAGGGAAAAAAAAATGAGCCCCCAGCATAATTTACTTCAGAGGACAGCATTGAATCTACAGGTCAATGAGAGGGACAAGTCTGATCAGAGCACATGGGAGCACATCCTGGCTCACCAAACCTTGAGGAGGATATTACTGCTCAGAGCAGCCAATGCACAGAGAGGACCACATGGCCAGCCCCACCATGAGACACACCATCCCTCACTGACGCATAGCCCTACAGAGGACAAAACTGGAGACACAGTGGGGGAACTGCAACAACAACAACAACAACAACAACAAATTAGGAGCTTCTATCAAGGCTCAGGTAGAAAGAAAATGCTATGAAAATGATGATGGCCACCCATGGACAAATGTGCTAGACACAATGAATGAATACGGATTGTGATAAGAGCTGTAAAAGTCCCCGATAAAATTATTTAATACAAAAGAATACCAACTATAAACAGAAGATGTAAAAAAGACATTGAGAATGGGATTGCTCACTTACATCAAAAAGATCACATACAGACCCAATGACTATCTGTGAACAACTGGACATCCCCTCACAGAGGGGTCAAATGGAAGAGATGAGCCACTCAGAGTGCAGTATAGCACCGGTGAAACACACAACTTTCCTCTAGTTCTTTGGTGCTTCCTTACCCCCACTATCATGACCTCAATTCTACCTTACAAATCAAATTAAGACCAGAACATGCTATAGATAAGAGTCCCAAACAGAGGGAATACAGGATAGATAAACCTCTCAGGATCAATGAGAGTAGAGATACCAGGAGGATTAGGGAAGGGTGGGTGAAGAAAGAGGGTATTGAACACAAGCATCAATCTAGAACCCCCTCCCAGGGGGACAAACGAGGGAACAGTGAGCGAGGGGAGACTGAGGATGATACAAGATATGCCCACCCCCCCACCCCCCCAAAAAAAAAGTGAATAAAAGGCTGAGCCCTGGTGGCCTAGTGGTTGAATGCAGGACTGCGGCCCACAGGGTTGACAGTTCAGATCCAGCAGCAGCTCTCCAGGGGCGAGGCTGGGTTTCCTACTCCCACCAGGGCAGTGATGTCACAAAATCACAAAAAACAACAAACACACACACACACACACACACACACACACACACACACAAACAAGATACGCCCACCACCAGAGAGCAGTGATGCCCCCCCCCCAAATAAAAACAAACAACAAGATACGAAAATAATAATCTATAACTTATCAAGGGTTTGGGAGAGAGGGTGGGTATATGGGTGGGGGAGGGAGGGTGAAGAATTGGGAAGTTGATATCAGGGGGCTCAAGTGGGAAGAGAATGCTTTGAAAATGCTGATGGCAGCATATGTGCAAATGTGTTTGACACAATGGATGAATGCATAGATTGTGATAAGAGATGTAAGAGCCCCAATAAATGTATTAAATAAATATCAGTCATTGTTTTTATTAGCTTTTAATCTACATGAATATAATCAACAAATACAATTTGACGGGTTTTTAGAGTGTAACTGGACATCATAAAGAAATAACTTTTTATGGCAAAAGAAATAACTTTAATAATAGACCTTTTAAAATGTCTTTTATAGTTACTAAATTCACTTTTAGGGCTGAGCCCCGGTGGCGTAGTGGTTGTGCTCAGGACTGCAGTCCACTGGGTCGGAGGTTCAATTCCAGCAATGGGGCTGGGCTTCCTACTCCCACCACCGGAAAGTAGTGATGCCCGAAAAAAAAAATTGACTTTTAAACAGAAAAGAATTTAGATTCAAGGAGTTACATATCATCTGGGATCTTAAAGGCTTGAAGGTAAACAAGTGGCCATCTAGCTCAAAAGCAACGAAGCCCACATGGTAGAAGAACACCAGCCAGTGTGATCACAAAGTGTTGAAGGGATCAGGTATCAGGAATCAAAGAGCAAAAAAAATCAAATCACTATGAATGAAGGAAAGTGTGGAATGGAGACCCAAAGCCCATCTGTAGTCAACTGGATTTCCCTTTACAAAAGGTTTGTAGGGAGGAGACGAGGGTGCAGTGTGGCAAAGATGAAACGTGCACCTTTCCTCTAGTTCTTAAATGCTCCCCTCCCTCCAGCTGGCCCCCCACTATGATCCCAATTCTACCTTACAAATCCGGCCAGACCAGAGGATGTACACTGGTACAGATAGGAACCGGAAACACAGGAAATCCAGGGCAGATGATCCCTTGAGGACCAGTGGTGAGAGTGGCAATACCTGGAAGGTGGAGGGAAGTTTGGGCAGAAAGGGGGAACAGATTACAATCATCTCCATATAAAACCCTTCCTGGGAGATGGACAGAAAAGTGCTGAAGGGAGACGTCAGATAGTATAAGACATGACAAATAATAATTTATAAATTATCAAGGGTTCATCATGGAGAGGGGGGAAGAAAGGGAGGGGGAAAATGAGGAGCTGATACCGAGGGCTCAAGCAGCAAATGCTTTTGAGAATGAGGATGTAAATAAATGTACAAATGTTCTTGACCCAATGGATGGATATATGGATTGTGTTAAGAGTTGTATGAGACCTCCCCAAAATAATTAAAAAAGAAGTTGTTAAACTGTAGGCAAAGTGAGGATCCAAATCCTGGTTTAACATCACTATACAAAATCTCAAAAGAAAGCCTTTTTAAAAACTCCAATTAACAAGCAAGCCAGTATTAGCAGTTTAGAATACCTGACGAAAAAATTTGGACAACCTATAGACAAATGTCTAGGCAAAGGTAATAAAGCAAACCTCTATTTTATTTATAAAATGTTTAATATTAAGGCTGTTTTCAATTTTAGTTAAGTTCTTTGGTTAGGACTCTTACAACAAATTTATTTTCAAGCTGTCTTTGACAGGATCCATTTAAAAGAGGATCAGTGCTAAGACTTTATTACTGCTTTCCTTTCTAAATCATGTTTCTGACAGCATGGAAACTGAGTTCTTACTGGCTATTTTTTTTTTTTTTGGCATCACTGCTCTCCGGTGGTGGGAGTAGGAGGCCCAGCCCCACTGCTGGAATTGAACCTCTGTCCCAGTGGGCCGCAGTCCCGTGCACAACCACTATGCCACCGGGGCTCAGCCCCTTCTTACTGGCTATTAATAACATACATGTGCATTTTTTTTTGGCATCACTGCCCTCAGGTGGTGGGAGTAGGAGGCCCAGCCTTTGCTCCGTGGAGCTGGAATCGAACCTCCATCCCAGTGGGCTGCAGTCCCGCGCACAACTACTACGCCACTGGGGTTCAGCCATACATGTGCATTTTAATAAGTTATTTTATTCATTAGGTTGATGCATCCTCTTTTAAAATGAAATTTCCTTAGTAGCATGTTTCATCATTGAATGTCTTACACACACACAACCCCCCAGCCTGAGTTTTAGTGAAACTATAGAGAACCCAAAAAGGAAAAAGAGAAATATATATGCTGTTACCACAGAATTTCTTCTTCAGAGCAAAATCTCAGAATGAGTCATAATATCCTGAGTAAATGTCATATTCAACAATTCTAGCCTTCAGTGATGCTGAGTTTGGAGGTAGAATCTTATATTACAGAAAGAAAAAAGGGGTTGGTAGAGAGCAGTTTGTAGCTTTTTTTTTTCATTTTCTCAAGTAAGCAAAAGCTATTTAGTACCAATACTTTAAAATGCAGAATTACACATTTTCAGATTTAGACATGTATGTTATATGTGTTATAAGCCATCGTTTCAAGAGATAACACACACAACACACACACACAAACAAAAAAACTCAAACCTATTACTGTTTTTTTTTGGGGGGGGGGTCATCACTGCCCTCAGGTGGTGGGAGTAGGAGGCCCAGCCTTTGCTCCGTGGAGCTGGAATTGAACCTCCATCCTAGTGGGCCACAGTCCCGCGCACAACCACTACACCACCAGGGCTCAGCCTCCTATTAATGTTTCTTTGCATCAGAGAAACTCTACAGGATGGGTAGAACTGCCCTACAAAGTTTACAATGCTGCAAATCTTTGTAAAAGCAGAATGCCACATTTTTCACACTTGATTGGACCTTTTGGTTGACAGCAGTGTGTTTCAACCAAGGTGCCACCCAAGTGTCTTAATATAAATATAGTGATTTATAAAGACTTTTTGATGTCCCAATAGTAAAGAGTAAAAGAAAGAAAAGAAAAAGAGTACATGTGATACATTAAAGACCAACTTATAATACAACTTTCAGATTATTCCCCCTGGCTTCTGCAGTTAAGATCCCCTAGCCTTATTAGAGACTAGTTGTGTGTAAGGTGAGACTACAGAATACTGTTTTAAAAAAGTATTCCTGGAGCTGGAGGAGTTTCTACTCATCAGTGTTATCCATCATTTATTATGATCTGAAAGCTGAATAAAATGTCTTTGCATAGTTAATAAAAATAGGCAAATAACTTGCTGGTATTTCATTTTCAGCCAAGATCCATCTGACATCAGCAATAATATCCCTTATCACTTTACATCCCCTTCTGAAATTGATTTGAATCCTGGCAGTTCTCTGGTAATCTACTACTAGCAACCTTTTATGAATTACCTTTGACAAAATTTTACTTGCATGTGTTATTTGTCAATAATTCTCACATTCTGTTGGACAACCTTTTTTGGAAATAGCATAAACTATTAATCCTTTCCAGTCAATTGGCCAACTAACTAGCTATCTTTCACAAAAACTAATAAGGACTTTCAATGTTGCAGCTGTTTCTTTAAACATCTAAATTGATACTCTGTCAATTCTGGGAGCCTTGTTTTTCCAATGCCTTCAGTGTAGCCTGGATTTCCTTAATATCATCATATGCTAAATATTGCCTTCACTGCAGCCTGGATTTCTTTAATATCATCATATGCCAAATGTGTTTCACCTCTCTTTTTTTTTTTTTTTGGGCATCACTGCTCTCCGGTGGTTGGAATTGAACCTCCGTCCCAGTGGGCCGCAGTCCCGCACATAACCACTACTCCACCAGGGCTCAGCCTCTTCTTTTATTTTTAACTACACTATATTCAATAGCATAGTGTAGTTTCAGAGTTTCTTCTGATAGCCACTTTGGTCTTTTCTTTCTTTCCTATTCTAATGTATTACTTTCCTACTCTCCCTTTCCCTAATTATACTGCCCCTGGTAACCTTTGAAGTCGGTTTCTTTTGATATGAAAGCCTTTTCTTGATTTTTTAAAATATTAGTATCATACAATATTTGTCCTTTTTTTTTTTTTGGGCATTACTGCTCTCCGGTGTATTTGTCCTTTTATGATTGACAAACTTCATTCAGAGTACTTCAAATTCACTCATGTCACGAGGTGTTCAGGGTTTCTTCCATCCAAGTACTAACCAGGCCTGACCTTGCTTAGCTTCCGAGATCAGACGCGATCGGGTGCATTCAGAGTGGTATGGCCATAGACATTCACAGTTTCTTAAACATCCTTTAACATTCTACTGTGTGCATGTACCAAATTTTATTCATCCTTTCTCCCGACAACCTAAATGCCTATTTTCAGTTTTTTCTATATGAATAGGTTTTTGATGAACATGGGTGTACAAAAGTCTGTCTGGGCTTTGGCTCTTAATACTTCACAATATACCAAACATCTCTACTCCTAGTAGTTTGAGGTCACACCATACTTCATCCCATGTGGTCTAATAGTTTTTTGCATACCCATTAGCAGTGTATGAGAGCTCTAATCTCTCCATACCCTCTCTAGCATTTGCAAGTTTTGTTTTTGTGAACTTTGCTATCAATTCTGGGTGAGATTTCATCTGGATCTCACAGAGAGTTAGTGATCATTTTGTCATGTTTGTTGGCTACCTGAGTGTTATCTTTAGTGAAGTTCATATTCATGTCATCTGTCTACTTCTAATTCTTGGCATAATGTATTTTAAATAGATACCTAAAATAGATATTTATTATAAGCCAGGTAAACTGACTTACTTACCAAAATAAAAATTCAACAATATTAAGAAAAACTCTCCGTCACTGACTTAAGATCTATAATTTAAACTTTACACCTAACTGCACAATGTTGCCAAGGAAGAGATACCTGAAGTGAGTATCTGCATAGGTAAGATGGCAACAACTCTAACAAAGACTGCAAATGAGTGGTATATGATCACATATGGATGGATACAGGCATATGGTAGGTATATGTGTACACATACATGAGAAGTATCCATATGTATAAATAGTAATGTATATATAGACACATATGAAAGGGCTTCCTAAGTTTGTGGAAAAATTTTAAAGGCCCTCATATATTCATTGAAGAACTATAGATAGTCCTCAGACATACTGAACATCTTTTTTTTTTTGTTTGTTTGGGCATCACTGCTCTCCAGTGGTGGGAGTAGGAGCTGAACATCTTTTAAGACTGGTTTTATACAACTCAAAGCGTAGAATCACAGTCTCAAGGGGCAACTCAACAACTGACATAAAATAGTCCAGTCCAGCAAAAGCTGTAATTCACTTCTGGCAACAATTTTTATTGCTGCTTAAAAATACAATGATGAGAGCTGAGCCCCGGTGGCGTAGTGGTTGTGCGCGGGACTACGGCCCACTGGGACGGAGGTTCAATTCCAGCAGTGGGGCTGGGCCTCTTACTCCCACCACCGCAGAGCAGTGATGCCCAAAAAAAAACCCCAAAAAACCCCACGATTATGAATTAACTAAATTTTATCTTATTTTTAATGTAATAAACATATAATGTCTCTATGTGTCATAATTGCCTCAATGGCACTGAATACTATGTAAAAATCCATCAAACAACACGGTGCTAATGACCTTGCCGGTCCCTTGTATACATTTCATGGATACATTTGCAGCAAAAGTAAATATCCTTATATCCTCACACTTCTGCCCACACCTATTCAACTTGCCTTTCACGTCTTCCAGAGCACCCACTCATGGCTCCTCACTATCACAGGATTGTATATATAACAGTGTTTGCCTCTGTTGCCTTTAATTCTTACAAAACTCTTAGAGAGTCGTTCCTACCTTAATTTTTTCCTAATCTCCTTTTTACTGTGTACCCTCTAGCCTGTGAGTTTTCTTTCTCACCTTCCCTTTTCTACCTGTGATAATTATCAAAGTTTGTTTAGGTATAAAAATGTTTTTTGTGACTTTTTATAATAGTTATTAGACATTTATTTTTTTTAGACCTTTATACATAAAAGAACAGTTTCAGATTTACAGGGGGAAAAAAGCTGCACTGAAAATATACAAGAGGCCGGCTGAGCCCCGGTGGCGTCGTGGTTGTGCGCGGGACTGCGGCCCACTGGGATGGAGGTTCGATTCTAGCTCCACGGAGCAAAGGCTGGGCCTCCTACTCCTACCACCTGAAGGCAGTGATGCCCCCCCACAAAAAAAATATATACAAGAGGCCATAGGCCTCACAGCTTTATTTCCTCTGTCCTCTCCTCCCCTTATTCTTCTCTTTTTTTTTCCCTTGGGGGGGGGGAGGGGCATCACTGCTCTCCGGCGGCGGTGGGAGTAGGAGGCCCAGCCCCACTGCTGGAATTGAACCTCGGTCCCAGTGGGATGCAGTCCCGCGCACAACCACTATGCCACCAGGGCTCAGCCCTCCTCCCCTTATTAATATCTTGAATTCTTGTGTATTTGCTTCCAAATGACATGTTAATATTGATATAATTCTCAAAAGTCCATTATTTTACATTAAGGCTTAACTTTCTGTGTTGTATAGTTCAATGAGTCTGGAAAAATTAACGTCATGTCTCTATACTATACTATTGTACAGAATAGTTTCAATGTTGGTTTGGGGGTAGGGACAGGCTATGCTCTGCCAATTCACATTTTCTATCCTTCCCTCCTCCAAATCCCTTGAAATGTCTCAACAATAATTTTTTTTGGCATCCTTGCCCTTTGGTGGGAGTAGGAGGCCCAGTCTTGCTCCTGGAGAGGTGCTGCTGGATTTGAATTGCCAACTCAGTGGGCCGCAATTCTGCACTCAACCACTGCGCCACTGGGGATCAGCCCTCTAAAATAAAAAAAAAAAATTTTTTTTTGGGGGGGTGGCAATCACTGCTCTCCGGTGGTGGGAGTAGGAGGCCCAGCCCCACTGCTGGAATTGAACCTCCATCCCAGTGGGCCGCAGTCCCGCGCACAACCACTACGCCACCGGGGCTCAGCCTCCTCTACAATAAATTTTAAGGAGCCCTTGGGAACTGTAGGTTAAGTGTTGGGCTGGTAACAAACCACAAGGTCAGTAGTTTTTTTTTTGGGGGGGGGCATCACTGCTCTCCGGTGGTGGGAGTAGGAGGCCCAGCCCCACTGCTGGAATTGAACCTCCGTCCCAGTGGGCCGCAGTTCCGCGCACAACCACTACACCACCGGGGCTCAGCCCTAAGGTCAGTAGTTTTAATCCTATCAGCTACTCCAGAGGGTAAAATGAGGCTGTTTATTGTCTCGAAACCCTCATTCTGCCCTTTAGGGTTGTTTTGAACAGGAACTGACTCAACGGTAGTGGACATTTTGGTTGCTTGCACTAGTTAGCAATAATGAATGAAAGTGTTATAAATATTTATGTACAGATTTTTTGTGTGGACCTAAGTTTTCAACAGATTGAGTAAATGCCAAGGAACGCAAATGCTAGATCATATGGTGAGACTATGCTTAGCTTTGTAAGAAACTACCAAAAACTTCCAAAGTGGCTACACCATTTTGCATTCTCAGCAGCAATGAATGAGTGTGTGTCTGTTACTCCACATTTTCTCCAGCATTTAGTGTTATCAGTGCCTTAAAAATTCTAATAGGCAGGGCTGAGCCCTGGTGGCAGAAGTGGTTGAGTGCAGGATTGTGCCCCTCAGGCTTGGTGGTTCAAATCCAGCAGTAGCTCTCAAGAGC
This sequence comes from Nesogale talazaci, assembly GCA_004026705.1. NCBI lineage: Eukaryota > Metazoa > Chordata > Mammalia > Afrosoricida > Tenrecidae > Nesogale > Nesogale talazaci. The sequence goes on along the minus strand of PVJH01000169.1, from coordinate 190,757 downwards.
AGCACTGGGTGGCTCCCACAAGCACCAGAGGGCAGTGATGCCCCCCCCCCCCGAAGAAACAAAAAACAAAAACCCAAAACCAAAAAATTCCAATAGGCTAGTAGTAGTATTTCATTTTTTAATTAGCAATTTCCTAATGAAATATATAATACTGAACTTTTTTTTTTTTTTTTTTTAGGCATCACTGCCCTGGTGGTGGGAGTAGGAGGCCCAGCCTTTGTTCCTGGGAGCGGGAATTGAACCTCCATCCCAGTGGGCCGCAGTCCCGTGCACAACCACTACACCACCAGGGCTCAGCCCTGAACATCTTTTCATATGACTATTTTCCATATGTATTATCATCTTTGGTAAGGTATTTGCTCAGGTCTTTTCTCCACTTTTTAACTAAGCTGTTTTCTTAATGTAGAATTCTAAATTTTCTTTGAATTCAAATACCAAGTCCTCTATCAAACATTTGCTTTGTAAATATATTTTATCATCTCTCTGAGTATATTTGAGGGGATTCACTATAAACATTTCAAATTCTCCACTGCATTGTCTTGGTATTTCTTTTTTATATGCTTGTTCTCTCTCACACGTGGAGGCATTCCTCAAATGTCCAATGCTACCTGGCTATAATTTACATAACAGATGAACTAAACTATGATTGGAATATGACTGTGTGTCAGCTTCATTGTAGAATAATTAGGTGACAGTGACTACCTTAGTCAAAGGCTCTCAAATATCACAATGCCTTTACTCTGGAAAAGGAGTAGCTGGTTGTGGTAACCTGGCTACATCTAAGTCTGGTCCCAGGGTTGTGGAGCTTGAAGTTTGAATACTCATGTATAAAAGTTTTTCAGCATATTTTTAATGAAGTTTTTGTGGTACAATTAGGTGCCGTGGCTGTTATTTGGGTCGTTTTACACTTGAGTATATATGGTACTTTAAATACAAGCTATTACCATATCACTCCTTATGTCTACAGTCACCTTTCTTAGGATATTTTCAAAATTTCAGAATATTACACAATTTGATGAAAACCGGTATACCTCTAAAGAATCTGTACATTAGCTCATTGCTCTTTCCCTCCAATATCCTCCATAAAAAATATACCTATGTGGGCTGAGCCCCGGTGGCGTAGTGGTTGTGCGTGGGGCTGCGGCCCACTGGGATGGAGGTTCAATTCCCGCTCCCAGGAACAAAGGCTGGGCCTCCTACTCCCACCACCTGAGGGCAGTGATGCCCAAAAAAACCCCAAAAAACCCCAAAAATATATATATATATATACCTATGCACATGGTTTCAACTACTTGCCAGGCATTTTAAAATCCTAAATTGAGTACTAATTTGTTTTCTACAAAAGACACTATCAGTAAGAAATTTCTGTATTATTACCTCAAACAATTAAAATATAGTATGTCTAAATAAATTTCTGTTCTTTCACGTTTACTTCCTGGTCTGTGATTTTAATGACATATATCCCCTTCTATCTTTATCATCTTTATTCTCCATAAGATGGGCTTATTTCACAGTTTTCTCTCTTACCTTTATTTTTTATTTCAGAGCAAACAAAGTTTTTAATTTAAATACATTACCTAAAACTAAAGCTGAATGGGGGAGGTGGTGTGGTGGTGTGTAACTTAGTCGTATCTTCGCATGACATTGAGCAGCTGTTTCTATTAAGTTGCAAACTTTTTATCAGTTTGAAATTTGTTCCCTTCTCAAAAGTTTAACTCTGACAGAAGATTAGCCTCACGTTCTTTGGATTCCCCTTAGCTAGGATATGTCTGGAAGGAAAGAACAAATATCTTGGTGGCAAAGCCAGATGGCCTATCACCTTACCAAAGGGAAGGGGGCAATCTCCTAAAGTCTACACCATGTCAGGTTGGGAGATACACCAAGGGAAATTTCTCTTGCTACCAAAGCTTCATGCTAGTGGTCCCGCTGAATTATCCCCTCTGCTTCCCTGCCCTGCCCCAAGGGCTGTGCAGGTGGAGGGTTCCATTTTCTTAGAGCAAGGGAACACCTGACGAGACATTTGGTAACTTGGGGCTCAAACCTTGGCCGAAACATGACTTTACTGTTTTGCTTCAAACTGAGCATGCTACCCGCCTACTGTTTGACCTCTTTGTCATTGAGAGACTTCAAGACTAGACAGCGTGGCTCTTTTTCAGTTTATTGTATGAACAAGCTACACTAGTCCAACTTAAAAATGGACCCAAATGGTTACATTATACAAACTGTGAGGATTTAAACTTGGGACAAGAGGCGGAGATAATTTTTTTTAACTTATTGCTAGGAAATCCTGACTTCAGCTTCAGTGGTCCATGAGCATATATTTAAAACCCATGAGCCTTCAGTTGGCCATCCTTACCCAGGTCCAATCTCGACAATTAATTGGCATGTCCTTGTGCTGGTCACCTTGGAGCTGAATCATTTCTCCATATTCGGGATGCTCAATTACACTACCACTGCAGCCAAATTTCTTTAACACCTTCACTAGTTGTTTTTTTAATTGTAATTATCAGTGATCTCTTAGTAGTAAGATTCTTTCTGCATTTTCTTTGTTGAATTCTTATATGGATAAAAATTTGCTTCAAGGGCTGAGTCCAGTGGTGTAGTGGTTGTGTGTGGAACTGCAGCCCACTGGGTTGGTGGTTCAAATCCAGCAGCAGCTTTCCAAGAGCAAGGCTGGGCCTCCTACTCCCACCAAAGGGCAGTGATGTTAAAAAACACAAACAACAAAACAAAACAAAAAAAAATTGCTTCAAAAAAAAAAAGGTGTACTCTAAGGAGTCCAAGAATGAAGATAGGTTTTAAAATTGATGATGGTGATAACTGCAACTCTTTTTTTTTTGGGCATCACTGCTCTCTGATGGGGGGAGTAGGAGGCCTAGCCCCACTGCTGGAATTGAACCTCTGTCCCAGTGGGCCACAGTCCCGCACACAACCACTACGCCACCGGGGTTCAGCCCCAACTGCAACTCTTTTTTAATAGGTTTAAACCATTGAATTGTATGATATCTAAATTGTAAGTCAATAAAACTGTTAAACAAAAACTATTTTCTAAAAAATTTTTGATGGTGAGATATGTAAAAGACCCAAAAAAGACTGACAAGTCAATATAGCATACACTCAAATTCCAAGGAGCCTGGTGGTGCAATAATTACCAGCTGGGTGATCTCAAAGTCAGCATTTGGAAACCACCAGCCACTCCACAGGAGAAAGATGGGACTTTCTAATTCTGTTAACAATTACAGAAATTAACAGGGCCAGTTCTAACCTGTCTTATTGATGTGAGTCAGCTTCTACTCGGTAGTGAGTGAGAATGAAATGTATACTCCCAGAGTGTATTCTAACTGATACTCAGAAAGTAAAGAGTTCTCTTCATTACAGTAATAATATGAGTATCTCAAAACTAATTAGTATCGGGGCTGTGCCTCAGTGACATAAGTGGTTGAGTGCGGGACTGTGATCTACGGGCTTGGCAGTTCAAATCCAGTGGCGGACCTAAGGAGCACCACTGGGTAGCTCCCATGACCACCAGAGGGCAGTGATGCTCCCCTCCCCCGCAAAAAAACCAACAAATTAGTGTCTTAATTTCCATAGAAAAACTTAAAAGTTTGTATTTTAATTTTGACTAGATGAGAAGAGTGATATTTTCTTTTTTTTTTCTTTTTTTTTTTTTTTAAAGAGAACAAGGTCATTTTATTTGTTTGTTCGTTTTGTTTTTGTGGGCATCACTGCCTCTGGTGGTCGTGGGCGCTACCCAGCCGCCGCTGGATTTGAACCGCCAAGCCCGCGGGCCGCACTTCCGCACTCAACCACTTACGCCGTTGGGGCTCAGCCCAAGAGTGATATTTTCTAAGTGAATCTCAAAATAAAGAATCTATAACAAAATCTCTTCTTGGGTTGAGCCCCGGTGGCGCAAGTGGTTGAGTGCGGGACTGCTGCCTGCGGGCTTGGCAGTTCAAATCCAGTGGCGGCTCTCAGGAGCCGCTGGGTAGCACCCACGACCACAAGAGGACAGTGATGCCTAAAAAACAAACAAACAAACAAACAGAAAATGTCTTCTTTATGTACAGTACGACTATGCACACAGCTGGCTAAGTCACCAAATGAATTACTGAATTCCATGTCAAAATGAAAACTTTTACAAAGATTACCAAGAATTGAATATAAATAACAAACTATTTTTTAATATGAATTGAAATTGACTGCACAGTAACTGTTGGAAGTGCTAAGCCTTAGTATCGGGGCTGTGCCTACTCTTCACCAGTTGTGCACTTTTAAGCCAAGTCATTCAACAGTCCTTCTTACTCATTTATAAAATTGAGATACCTTAAAATATCACTTCGATGGTTCAGTAAGTATACTGTCTTTTATTACCTACTAAAAAAACTATCAATAATTATAATTACTATCATCAAGATCAAAAATAAAACAAAAAACTGTGCTTATCTTGTACTTCTTTATTAATCTGAGTTCATTTTTCAGATGAATAGAACTAAAAGGGATAAACTAATTCATGATGCATCACTTAAGGTACAAGGATCAGTTAGTATATTTTGGATAAACAAATGAATAAATAAGGTCATTAAAAGAAGGGCTGAGCCCTGGTGGCGTAAGTGGTTGAGTGCGGAACTGCAGCCCGCAGGCTTGGCGGTTCAAATCCAGCAGCGGCAGGGTAGCGCCCACGACTACCAGAGGCAGTGATGCCCCCCCCCCCCCAAAAAAAAAAAAACAAAAACAAAAACAAAAAAGAAACTACCAGAGGGCTGAGGTGGCGTAGTGGTTGTGCGCAGGACTGCGGCCCACTGGGACTGAGGTTCAATTCCAGCAGTGGGGCTGGGCCTCCTACTCCCACCAACGGAGAGCAGTGATGCCCCCCCCACCCCCCACCCCCCCAAAAAAGGAAACTACCAGAAAGTCATATCACTTTGTAAGGACCTTTGTACCTATTTAACCAAGTTAAAACATATTTATTTTTTGAAATCTTATCTAGTACTTACTTAGAACTTTTTAGTAATTAGCTGTGTTTGTATTATTTTACTTTATTTGTATGCTTTTTCCCATTTGGGGAAGGTAGCAAGAAATACTGGGGAAATACTGACTGAGAAGCTTGCATTACTTGCTGTAAGATTATTTTGAGTGCTCAAAAAAATTTCCACCTATTAGACTGACAAAACATGCCATCAGTACACATATTTTTTTTTCCTCTTTCTTTCTTTCTCTCTCTCTCTCTTTTTTTGTGACATCACTTCCCTGGTGGGAGTAGGAAGCCCAGCCTTGCTTTGGGAGAGCTGCTGCTGGATTTGAACTGTCAACCCTGTGGGCCACAGTCCCGCACACAACCACTGCACCACCAGGGATCAGCCTACACACATATTTTTCAATGGAAACTTCTGAAAAGAAGCAAATCTGTCTATTTTAACATTAGCACCATTACTTGTAGCTATAATTTTTTAGCAATCGCAACAATTTTCTGAAAGAAAACATAATCCTTTTTTAAAAAGAAAACCCTAGGAAGCTGAGCTCCAGTAATGCAGTGGTTGTGTGCGGGACTGTGGCCCACTGGGTTGGCGGTTCAAATCCAGCAGGAGCTCCAGGAGGAAGGCTGGGCTTCCTACTCCCACCAGGGCAGTGATGCCACAAAATAAATAAATAAAAAAACCCTAACTATTGTAACTATAGACTGATTATCTGGATTCTCACCATATTTCCATATAATGATAATTAAAACCTACTGGTCTTTGAAAAAGATGGTATGAACTTTAACAATGAGACATATTGTTAGGTGCTGTCAAGTAAGTTCCAACTCACAGAGACCCCGAGCACAACAAAAGGCAACCCCTGTCCAGTCCTGCACCATCCTTGCAACTGTTTCCATGTTTAAACTCATTGATGCTACTGTAATATCAATTCACTTTCTTGAAGGTCTTCCCCTTTGGCCACACCTGTACTTTCTTTTTTTGGGGGGGCATCACTGCTCTCCGGTGGTGAGAGTAGGAGGCCCAGCCCCACTGCTGGAATTGAACCTCCGTCCCAGTGGGCCGCAGTCCTGCGCACAACCACTACGTCACCGGGGCTCAGCCACACCTGTACTTTCTTACTCACTGCTATTGAGCTGATGCCAATCTCTAGTGACTCCATAGGGCAGGAATGATCTGCCCCTGTGACTAAGACTGGAGAAAGACCCATCTTTCTCCAGCAGAGGCTGGTAGTTTCAAATTGCTAAGCCTGCAGATCACCCAACTGGTAACCACTAAGTCATCATTAAGCATAATGTCCCAACTGGTAACCACTAAGTCATCATTAAGCATAATGTCCTTCTCTAGGGACTGTTCTCTACTGACAACATGTCTAAACACATGAAATGAAGTCTCATCAACCTTGCGGCTAGGAAGGACTCTTCCTATACTTCCTCCAAAATATATTTGCTTGTTCTTTTGGCAGTTCACAGTACTTTCAATATTCTTCAGTTCTGTAATTCAAATTAACTGATTTCTTTGGTTTTATATATTCAATGTCCAATTTTCACAAGCATTATGAGGCCACTGAAAATAAAATGACTTAGGGTAGGCTTACCTTAGTCTTCCAAGTAACATCCTTGCTTTTAAACATAGGGGCCTTTTAAACATAGGGGCTTTTAAACATAGATTTACCCAATGCAATATGTCACTGGATCCAAAAGCAATAATTGTGGATCAAAGCAAGAAGAAATCTTTGTTTTTTTATTTTTTTTTTATTTTTTTTATTTTATTTTTTATTTATTTATTTTTTTTTAGGCATCACTGCCCTGGTGGTGGGAGTAGGAGGCTCAGCCTTTGCTCCTGTGAGCGGGAATTGAACCTCCGTCCCAGTGGGTCGCAGTCCCGCGCACAACCACTACGCCACCAGGGCTCAGCCCAAAGACTAGCTTTTTTTTTTTTTTTTTTTAGGCATCACTGCCCTGGTGGTGGGTAGGAGGCCCAGCCTTTGCTCCTGGGAGCTGGAATCGAACCTCCATCCCAGTGGGCCGCAGTCCCGCGCACAACCACTACGCCACCGGGGCTCAGCGCAAGACGAAATCTTTGAAGTGCAATCTTTTCTCTGTTGACCAGGATGTTACCTACTTGGTGGGTGCAGTCTTCCTTTACAGTGAGTTGTAACCTGTACTGAAGGCTTCAGTCCTGCATCTCTACCAGCAAGTGCCTCATGTCTTCCTCACTTTCAGCCAGCAAGCGTGTGTCATCTGTGTATAGCAAGCTGTTAGAAGTCTTCTCATTGCCAAATTCTTCTTCACATAATGCACTTTCTTTATTTTCACAGCACACACATATGATGAGTATGGTAAGAAGATACAACCCTGATGTACAACTTTCCTGGTTTTAAACCATACAGTATGCCCTTGTTTTGTTTGTCCAATAGTTTTTGGATCTATGTACAAATTCCACAAGAGCACAATGTAATGCTCTAGGATTTCCATTCCTCTCAAGGATATTCAGTTTGCTATGGTTCACACAGAAAAAAATGTCTTAGTAGTCAATAAAACACAAACAAGTCTTTTTTCTAGTATTCTCTACATTCAGCCAAGATCAATCTGATTATCAGCAATGATAACCCTTATCCCCCATCATTTCCTAGTCTGAAACCCTGTCATCTTCCTGTCAGTGTACTGCTGCAACTGTTGTCAGATGATCTTCAGCAAAATTTTGCTTGCATGTGATACTGTTCTATAGTTTGAGAATTCTGTCAAGGTCACCTCTCTTTGGAATGAGTAAAATATGGATCTCCTCTAGCCATTTGTTCCAAGTAGCTATCCTTCAAATTCCCTAATATAGATGTGTAAGTGCTTGCAGTATTTCATCAGCTTACCGAAACATTATAATCTGTATTCCATCAATTCCTGGAACCTTATTTATTTATATAATGACTTCAATACAGCTTAGACGTCTTCCTTCAGCACCAGTGGCTCTTGTTCATATGTAACTTCTTGAAATGATGAAATGCTGAGTAGTTCTTCTTGGTACCGTGGCTATGTATTCTTTCCATCTTTTTTTTAATTATTATTATTCTTTCTATCTTTTAATGGTTTCTGCATCATTCCATAATTTGCTCTGAGAATCCTAAGATATTACAATTCAAGACTTGAAGTTTTAATTCTTTCAGTTTAAGATATGCTCCGTATTTCTAGCTTTGGTCTGCACATTTCATTGTCATGTTTCACTTTGTCTTCTGGAATTCCAAGGTGCCTGTGAAATTTTCCGTTTAGATTTTTTTTGGGGGAGGGGGGGGCGCGCATCACTGCTCTCCAATGGTGGGAGTAGGAGGGCCAGCCCCACTGCTGGAATTAAACAATTGAACCTCTGTCCCAGTGAGCCGCAGTCCCGCGCACAACCACTACGCCACTGGGGCTCAGCCCCCGTTTAGATTTTTGATGACTTCATTTCTTCCATGTGCCTTAGAATACACTATAATAAAGAGAGAGTTTCAGTCTCTTTTGAAACCCACTTTGATGTTTTCTTTCTCTCCTGTCTTTTTAATGTATTTTGGTTTGTTCAAGAATGATGCTCTTGATGTTCTGCCAGAGCTCATCAAGCCTTGTATCATTTGCGTTCAGTGTAGCAAATCTATTCTGAAGATGTTGTTGAAAATCAGGTAGGGGGCTGAGCCCCGGTGGCGTAGTGGTTGTGCGCGGGACTGCGGCCCACTGGGATGGAGGTTCAATTCCCGCTCACAGGAGCAAAGGCTGGGCCTCCTACTCTCACCACCAGGGCAGTGATGCCTATAAAAATATATATATTAAAAAAAAAGAAAAGAAAAGAAAATCAGGTAGGATAGGGCTGAGCCCCGGTGGCGTAGTGGTTGTGCGCGGGACTGTGGCCCACTGGGACGGAGGTTCAATTCCAGCAGTGGGGCTGGGCTTCCTACTCCCACCGCTGGAGAGCAGTGATGCCCCCCAAAAAAAAACTAAAAAAAAAGAAAGAAAATCAGGTAGGATAGTCTCTGGGTCACATGTGACTCAGTTTTAAATTCCTTCAGTGTTAACCTGAACTTACATATGAGCAATTGATGGTCTGTTCCAGTCAGCCCCTAATCTGGTTTTGTAGCTAATACTGAGCTTCTCTCTCCATCGTCTCTTTCTACAGATGGTCAATTTGATTTCTCTGTATTCGATCTAGAAGAGTACTTTTGTGTTGGTGAAAAAAAGGTTTTTGGTATGATTAAGCTATTTCTATCACCAAGACCTTATTTTCTTCCCCGGCCCCTTATTTCAAGCTACAGTAGTTTCTTGTTTCCAACTTTTGCATTCCAATCATCAATAATTATCAACGCAACTTCACTGTATATTTCATCAATTTCAGACTGAAGTCAATAGTAGAATTCTTTAACTTCTTCATAACTAGCCTTAATGATTGGTGCAAAAAAATAGTAATATTTATATTGACTGGATTTTTTCCAAATATGGATAGACAAAATTCTATTACGGTCCGATTATACTTCAAGATTGATCTTTAAATGGTTTTTATTTTTTTTCTCTTTATGTCTGTAACAAAATTTATCCCTGAAGCTCAGCAGAGAATAGGGCCCATGAGTTACAGTGTCTATGTAGCAGTCTTTTGGCCCAGTGACTGCCATGGGTAATGTAGGCACTGAATTTGACACAGCTGTAGGAAATGTCATTTTTGAGGATGAATGCCAAGCCAGACCTCTTTGTTATTTCATTACTAGCATAGATCATATGATCTTCTGATTCAAAATGGCTAATACCAGTTTTTTCAGCTCATGGATGCTTAAATTACAGGTTTTTATGTATTCCATTTCTTGTTTTACAACTTCTAATTCCTAGATTCATACTTTGTATAGTCCAAGTTCCAATTATTAACAGATGCCTGCATTTATCTCTTCTCACTTTGAACAATGCCCCATCAGCAAATGAAGGTTCCAAATGCTTCTTTATTCTCATTATAGTCGATTCTACTTTGTTACCCAATGGGCTCACACTGAGCCATATAATATAGTTTTTTTTTAAGGTAAGAACCATCATGTGCATCCCCTTTTATTTGTATATGTAATAGGAACATGATTATTGGCTATAAATATTTCTCTCAAAGCATGTATATCATTCAGTAAAAATACTACTGCCATCCTGTGACTAGCTCAATAATTGTCCTGCAAGACATCCTCATTTAGTTGTAATCTTCTAACAATTATGTGTCGGAGAGCTGAGCTTATTATCCATATTTGCACTGCTACAAAAATGAGGAAACATTTATTGTACAATCTTTAGCATTTTGTCTTAAGAGATTTTTCTTCTATTCCTACCAAAAGAAGGGTACCAATCATTCAGTTTTGAGAATTTTCTCAGTTGAATTTTGGATATTAAATATCTCAAACATTCCCCCACAAAGGGATAATGAAGGTTTCTTAAGTCTAAATACCAGAATGAAATAAAAAAGTAATTTCACAAGATTCAATGAAGAAACATACTGTTTTTGAACCAGAGACTATTTGGTATACTGATAAAAAGAAGCAACTGAAGTGAAGTATTGCATATAATTACCTTCATAGATTTTACAGATTTAAGACACAGTAGTGGGAATCCATGAAATGCTGAATCAAAAAGAGATAAGACACATTCAATTTTCCTTTTGTGTGTACCATTTTGTCAGGATCATTAAAACTTACTTACCAGCATAAAATTTTTATTAATGAAGGAAATATTCAACATGAGTCTTGCTATTTTCTTTTGAACATGTATTTGTATTTGTATTTAAAAGAAAAAAACAGTGATGCCCCCCCAAAAAAAACACACAAAAAAAATAGGAAAAAATTGATTAAAAAATTTCAAAATAAAGACTAGTACTTTATATTTGCAAGATGTAATGAAAAGCTATATAATTTGACTTGAATTTAATCTAACTATATCATCTTTATGTTCTTTGAGTTAAAATACGTTGAGAATTGGATAACTAATTTATAAATATATGTATGGAATGAATTATATGAGGGTTTCTTGATTTATTTTGTTTTAAATTTCAATCTTGTTTTCCATCTAAGGAATAGGAGTCCTTTACAAGAAAAATTGATTGTAAGCTGAAAAATGGAAATACTGTCATGGAAACTAAGTTCAGATAATATAATACCTCTGGGTGCTGCTGTTAAAATATAAAGATAGAGAGCTGAGCCCTGGTGGCGTAGTGGTTGTACGCGGGACTGCGGCCCACTGGGACGGAGGTTCAATTCCAGCAGTGGGGCTGGGCCTCCTACTCCCACCACCAGAGCAGTGATGCCAAATATATATATATAGGGCTGAGCCCCGGTGGCATAGAGGTTGTGTGTGGGGCTGCGGCCCACAGGATTGGCGGCTCAAATTCAGCAGCAGCTCTCCAGGAGCAAAGTTGGGATTCCCACTCCCAGCAGGGGGCAATGATGCCCCCCTCCTCAAATAACTATAGACAGCTTCAATCTGGACAATAAAATCTAGTAAGACAACTAACCAGTTTATTCCCTCCAAAAATGGTGATGATGTAGGACTCAGAACAACACCATGTAGGAAAGATCTTTGTGCTATCTATAGAGAGGACAGAAAACTTGTCAGCTAGACAAGGAAAATTGAGTGTGATAATTAGCTTTGAAATAATTTCTTCTATAGGAAATGAGGCTTGAGAAAATTACAATGTTCAAAATTTTCTAATAGGTTTGCTTTTTTTTTTTTTTTAGGCATCACTGCCCTCAGGTGGTGGGAGTAGGAGGCCCAGCCTTTGCTCCTAGGAGCCGGAATTGAACCTCCATCCCAGTGGGCCGCAGTCCCGCGCACAACCACTACGCCACCGGGGCTCAGCCAATAGGTTTGCTTTTAATAATCTATATATTTTGAAATTAAAGTGACTAAATCCTGTGCACTGTTTTTTGGGCATCACTGCCCTCAGGCTGTGCACTGTTTACAATCCAAAAAAAACCCAAAAAACAAAAACCTTTGAACTCTTTATTTTCAAGCTTATGCATCTCAAATGCTAGAATTATTTCTTGAGATGCTTTTGAACAAAATCGACCCAGATTTTCAGAGAGGGTACTTTCAATCTGAATAATAATGTTTAGGATACAAAGGTTATATATCATAAAGGCTCTCAGCAGTTACTATGTGTTTCTATGTTGTCATCAAGGTATTATCCTGGCTCCAAGGATTTAAATCAGTGGTTCTCAACTTGACCCTTTAGGAGATGTCCAACAACTCTTTCACAGGAATCCCCCGATTCATTGCAGTATTGAAATTACAGTTATGAAGTAGCAATGAAAATAATTTCATGGTTAGGCGGTCACCACAACATGAGGAACTATATTAAAGGGTTGCAACATTAGGAAAGGGTTGCAATATTAGCAAAGTGGAGAACCACTGCTTTAACTGAATCTAATTATTAGAAGACCTTGAGAACTTCATACAATTTCCTTTCCTATTCCTCAGAGAGTAATACAATACAGGGGGATCTTGATTAAGCAAGGCTAACTTCTAATTAGTGTCCACTGAGGTAAGACTCAAAATCAGAACACCGAACCCACTATTGAGTGGATTCCGAGTCACAGTGATGCTATAGGATTCTAGAAGCTGTACGCCTTTATAGGGAGTAGCAAGTTCTTACAGGACCAGATACATATCTTTCTCTTGTGGAGTGACTGGTGGGTTTGAACCACCAACACTGCAGTTTGCAGTCTAACACTAATTGGACAGTATCAGGGCTCTTTGCATTAGACCTTAACTCTCTCAGTTCCAATTCCTTCACAGTGACAGACTTTTGCTATATGGAAAGGTACACAAAATCCATCAATGCTCTTCTCAACAATCTCCCAACAGTAACAATAGACAGGTTTTCCTTATATAGATTCCCAATTTTTTTTCTTAAAAAAATTTTTTTTCTTCCCAATTTTGTTCTTAGCCAAATGAGATACAGCAAAGGTTCTTTTCTTCCAAAGGAAAGGTACACTTAAGGACACCTGCAGTGTCTGTTTATTTTACTATAGTAAGAAAACACTTAGAATTTCCTAATACTTGATAACCTATAAAAATTTCTTCACATTCATGATTTTGTTTCCTTATCATAACAACCTAAAGAAAGAGATGGGACAAAAAAAAAAAATCAACCCTGAGAAGTTAAATAAAAGGCTGTGTGACTACAATTTATGTCTCATTACAACTATCTCAAGTGTTCTTTATATAAAGGCAAAATTAAAAACACAATAGAAATATTCTTTCTAATGATAATATCTATGACTATGATACCAAGTTTAGTTGTATGTTAGGATTATTCAGATAAAATTTAATGTGTAAAAGTAAAATGAGGGCTGAGCCCCGGTGGCGTAGTGGTTGTGCACGGGACTGCGGCCCACTGGGACGGAGGTTCAATTCCAGCAGTGGGGCTGGGCCTCCTACTCCCACCACCGGAGTGCAGTGATACCGCCCTCCCCCCCCCCCAAAAAAAAGTAAAATGAATCCACATGAGTAGTAAAATAGGTGCACATGCAATTATACCATCTTAAGGAAATTAAGGGCTTGGACTGCTGTCAGTTGATTCTGACTATATGTTATAGAGCAGAACTGCTCCACAGGGTTTTCATAGCTTTAATATTAACAGAAGTAGACAGCCAGACTTTTCCTCTGTAGGAGCCCTGAGTGGGTTATGCACTGGTCTGCTAAGAGCAAGGTCAGCAGTTCTACCTTTCCAGCTGCTCTGGGGGAGGAAGATGAAGCTTTTTACTCCATTGATGATTTGCACTTAAATTAAAGGTTGGCAGTTCAAACCCACACAGCAGGAATCATGTCATTGTTTTTGCGTCCTCTCCAATTCATAGCAGCCCTATGGCACCTAACAACAAAATTATGAGGATGTGGTATCTGCTGTGTGGATTTGAATGGCCAACCTTTTTTTTTTTGGGGGGGGGGGGCATCACTGCCTCTGGTGGTCCTGGGCGCTACCCAGCTGCCGCTGGATTTGAACCGCCAAGCCCGCGGGCTGCAGTTCCACACTCAACCACTTACGCCACCGGGGCTCAGCCCTGAACGGTCAACTTTTAAGTGCAAACTATTTGCATCACCTAGAGACCCTCAAGCTACAGTTCTATTGTGTGCTGTAGAACTGATTTCCTTCACCCTGTTCTTTGGTATTTGAAAAGCAGATGTTATCCATCGACGACAAGAGCACTGTTCACCATACCAGTTGAAAGAACCCAACTTGGCATTTGGAACAGAGTGGATGAAATGAAAATGCTGCCTGTTTTGGGATCACAAACCAGAAAAATACAAACCGACAGTTAATATCTTCAAAAGCAACTTGTTGACGATAGGTGCTACCCTTGTATACGGTCATTCATGACCATATACATTGTCATGTATATTGTTTAGGTTATCGACATTTCATTCAAAATGTGAAAAGATAAAATCACTTGGAAACTACTTTTATTAATTTCTGATACAGACAGAATACATAGAAAAGAGAGCTTTTTAATCATTTTATTTCATTTGATAACAGAATCTTCCTTGCCCCTGTATATACTGTTTTCTTTTATATTATAAAACATGCAGGGGCTGAGCCCCGGTGGCGTAGTGGTTGTGCGCGGGACTGCGGCCCACTGGGATGGAGGTTCAATTCCAGCAGTGGGGCTGGGCCTCCTATTCCCACCACCGGAGAGCAGTGATGCCCACCCCCCTCCCCAAAAAAAATGCAGGTTTTTGGAATGTTAGCTATGTGACCTTAAGGTCAAGACAGACAAAGCTATATATAAAAATTAGAAATGCTCGTGTGTTAGTAGATTCTTTTACTTCCAGAAATGTAAAGTGGATTTATCATGTTTTTGAAATTTATTTTTCTTACTCTTTTTTTTTTCTTGTTCCCTTCTTAAAGGGACATTAAAAAAAATCTTAAAGTTTACTGGAGGGCCTTAGCCCCGGTGGCATAGTGGTTGTGCGTGGGACTGCAGCCCACTGGGCTAGAGGTTCAAATCCAGCAGCAGCTTTCCAGGAGCAAGGCTGGGCCTCCTACTCCCACCACTAGAGGGCAGTGATTCCCCCCCCCCCCAAACAAAACAAAGCAAAAAAAAAAACAAAACAAGTTTACTGGAGTTCTTGAAAACACTGAGAGGCACCAATAAAGATGTGTTTTCTTGGTACTGTTAAGAATTGGAATCACCTAAATTGTTTAGAAAAGCATGTTTGTGATATCTCTTGAAGTAAATAGCATAAAGAAATTATTAATGTGAGGTATGTTTTTACAGATGATAAATGATTTTAAAACAAAACAAAACAAAAGAACGACTTCCCACTTACTACATATACTCGTGTATAAGCCAAGTTTTCCAGCACATTTTTAATGCAGTTTTTGTGGTAAAATTAGGTGTCCTAGCTGATATTTGGGAGGGCTTATACTTGAGTATATACAGGAAATCGATCTTAGAGTAGAAATGACCAGTAAGATTTAGTAGGCTGAAATTGTTACAGAGTAGGATTATCAGATCTTTTTCCCTAGAATGGCCATGATTGTGTTTCAACTTCCAGCCTTTTGATTAACAGCCAAGTGCTTTAACCACCGCACTACCAAAGCTCTTTTCAAAATGCACTAGATCTCTCTGTCTGTTGTTCTTGTTTATCCAGTTTACAAATGCCTTTCTTGTTTGGAGAAACTCTTGCCTTTAAAAACAGTCTCACTACAGAAATTGTAAAATATTTCTCACTACAGAAACTGGTAGCCTACTTAGTACCGGGGTGCAATCAATTAGAAAAATCTGCCCCAGAATTTGAATCTGAAGCCAGTTTTTGAGGCAACAAGGGACACATGGACTGTTGATGGCAAACATTCTGACAGAAATTTGGCCCTTTTGTGCTTTCCAGATGTCATAAAATTGACAGAGTGACAAACACAATTTATTGTCAATGTATGCCACTTCTGAGAGTCACAGATACTGTAGTAATATGAAGTAAACCAAATGTGTGGTCATTAAACACCAGTAATAGTTCTAGAGTGTCTTTTCCAAAACACAACAATTTGGGTGCATGATTACTCAGGCGCATCTGACTTCTCAGCCCCAGGGATCTTATGTTCCAAAATTCATGCCTGTTTAAAGATTGCCATAGTTGTTTCTGTATTACAACAAAGAATTATGATAAAGTCTATGATGAAGAGGTATCTATTTAGTACACATAAAAAACCAACAAATACAAAACATAACAAAACAAACTAAAACATTCACTGCCATTAGGGTATTTGTAATTGAGTTAGCCATCTCTATATAGAAGAAAATGAAACTACCCCACAGGATTCTTTTACAGAAGGTGATTGCATTATTCTCACAAGCTCACTTTAAATAAAGTAATAATAATAAGAACCGAAAAGAAAGCAAGCAAAGAGGGCTGAGCCCCGGTGGTGTAAGTGGTTGAGTGTGGGACTGCTGGCCGCGGGCTTGGCGGTTTAAATCCAGTGGTGGCTGTCAGGAGCAGCACTGGGCAGTCTCCACGACCACCAGAGGCAGTGATGCTCCCCTCTCCCCCCCCAAAAAAAACATAAAATCCCAGTAAAATGGAATTCTTTGGGGATAGGGGAAAGCCAAGTTCAGTTCACAATTCAAGCCACTAAACTACTATTTTTCCCCTGCAGATAACCATCATACTATCTATTTTATATTCAAGTATCAAGAGTTGATCACACAATAAGTTTCACTGCTTCAGGAACATTCTTATGTGAAATTGTCTTTGTTTCTGTAAATGTGTGGCAATGGTGGGCTAGAGGTACTGCTGCTTATGCAACTTCAGGAGAGTGTCTTGATTTAAGCCATGGAATCAACCACTAACACTTTTTCCTCTATCCGTTGTACCATTTCACAATTGCTCTAGAATAGACCATGGCATTTAAAAAATAAACCTTAGATTATTCTATTCCCAGTACCTGGGTGGTGCAAATCTTAGCTACTAACCATTAAACACCTCAGGACATGGAGGTAGGATCTGGAAACTATTATGCTGAGTGAAGTTAGTCAACCACTAAAGGACTAATATTTTATGAGCCCACTACTATATTTTCTGAGTCCACTACTATAAACTCCCATCTAAAATCAGGCTCTTACTTCAAAATAATGCAATCTGGGTTAGTTATATAATCTGGTGTGAATTTGAGTAGAGTGAAGGGGTGGAAACTAGCCTGTCAATCTGAGTAGCCTGATGACCTCATTTGGAGGTGCTAAAAAGCTCACTGGAGGTGGGACACATGTTCACTTTCTACAAGACATCCCTATAGAAAAGACAAGTGGAGAGAGGCTGATGGAGCCAGGTCTCTGGCGAAAGAGAAGGCATGTGGAGACCCTTGCCAGCACTGAGATGCTTACAATGCCACTGGACCCACAAGACTTTGCACCCACTGGCCCGTGATCTTCCTGCACTCAGCATCATTGCATGTGTCTTGTGAGTCTGAAGAGGACTTTATAGATTGGTATTGGACATATGGGCTAATTGGACATATGGGCTAATATCAAATTTATGGACTTGATCTGGATTGGGATTGGATGTTTCCTCAATATTCAACTGCTCTTGTACATAAAGCTCTTTCTTAAATACATGAATGTCTCACTGGTATTGTTTCTCTACCTGGACTAACACACAATCCAATAACCCAATCTGCCAAACATCAATGTGGAGAACCTGAAGCATACAGCAACATATATATGAACAAAGAAACCTCAGTTCAGGTCAGCTTTTCTCAAGATCAAGGGAAAGAGATGACCACTTACCTGCTGCCATACCAAACTGTGCTAAGGTCACCCCAAATCAACACAGTTCTACCAGACTAATTTAACCATTTAACCAAGCTACCAGACAAATAACAGTGGATGAATGGAGACAATGGACAGTATAAAACATGAAATAACAATACTAATATATAATTGATCAAGGACTCAAGAGGATGGGAGGGTAGAGAAGGGAGAGGAAAAAAGAGGAGCTCAAGTAGAAAGAGCTCAAGTAGAAAGAAAATGTTTTGGAAATGTTAATAACAACATATGTACAATTGTGGTAAATACAAGTGAATGATGGATTTATTTTAATATTTGAAAGAACCCCCAATAAAATTAATAAATTTAAAAAAATGAAGCTACTGATTCTAAACACATCTTCCATCTAGGTGTCTATTTGAGTGCTTCTCAAAGTAATTAAACTGAATATACACATCAATTCATCTAATTACTCTAGGTTCCTTTCTTTTCTCATTAGAAAAATGTCTTAAGATCATTACAATATACCAAAGCAAAAGATTTTTATTAAGTGTTTTTATGTGTTAAGAGTCTTCAGGTGTTATAAGTATTTAAGTGCTTGGCTATGACCTGGAGATCTAATTCAAAAAGATCATAGCCACTTAAAATCTTCAGGAACACAGAGAGACATACTATATGACATATATGTGTCATGAGTTGGAATCAACTATGACAAATGGTTTGGTCTTTTTGGGGGGTTAGGGGGGAATCATGTTCTCTGATGGTCATGGGCACTACCTAGTGCTGCTCCTGAGAGCCAGCGCGGATTTGAACCGTCAAGCCTGCAGGCCGCAGTCCCACACTCAACCACTTATGCCACCAGCAAGAGACCAATAAATTAAAAAAAAATGAAGCTACTGATTCTAAACACATCTTCCATCTAGGTGTCTATTTGAGTGTTTCTCAAAGTAATTAAACTGAATATACACATCAATTTGGTCTCTTGTTAATGTGTTGTAAGTGATACTTAAATTTTAATTCATGTACATCCTAGCTTAATTTTTGCAATATAGCAATTTGATGAAGATTAGTATTGTAGAAGTTGCTCTGATAGCATAGTGGGCACAAGTTAAGCACTGGGCTCCTAATCACAAGGTTGGTGGGTCAAAGCAACATCAGTTGCTGTGTAAGAAAAAATTGAGGCTACATGCTGCTGTAAAGATTTATAGATTCGGGGGCTAAGCCCCGGTGGCGTAGTGGTTGTGCGCGGGACTGCGGCCCACTGGGACGGAGGTCCAATTCCCGCTCACAGGAGCAAAGGCTGGGCCTCCTACTCCCACCACCAGGGCAGTGATGCCTTAAAAAAAAAAAGACATTATAAAGAAAGAGACATAGAAAGATAACTTAAATTTACCCCAATATTAAGAGTCAACAGCCAAGTCTGATTTGAACCAGGATTATCTCTGACTTCAAATCCTATGTCCTTAGATTGCCTTTTTAGATGACCTGATCTATAAGGTTAACTTTATGACTTCTAAAATTCTCTCAATCTATGACAGGAAAACCTCCAGGGCCTCATCAAGATATGCAAGTTATGAGCATACAGCAATTAAGATAGTTAAAATAAACCTTAAATAATTTTCCTTATCACTTAATTTTTCCATGGTTTTAAATGGTAATTTTTACTGTAAATTTATACTTTTTGTAGTGTTAATAACAGGAAGAATATTACTGTCTAGATGATGCAAAAAGTAGCAGTCAAAATATATTAATAGAAACTGAAAACAAGTGTGCTAAACTAACTCAGATAACTATTTCCAAAATTGAAACTACTAGAGAACTTAAAATGTTACATAATAATTTCGAGAGGTCTTATAAATAAGTGCTGCTTCTACTGGAAAGAAAAATTATTGTCAGTTTATAACCTCACTATTCTTTGAGGGGGGGCATCACTGCCCTCTGGTGGGAGTAGGAGGTCCAGCCTTGCTCCTGGAGAGCTGCTGCTGGATTTGAACTGCCAACCCAGTGGGCTGCAGTCCTGCACACAACCACTATTGCCACCGGGGTTCAGCATAACCACACTATTCTAAAAAAAAAAAAAAAAAAAAAGGAAAGAAAAAGATTTTATTACTTTGTAATACTTTCCAAATACCTAATTTTGGCATTGCTTTAATCAAAACTTAATGATTTTATTTAAATTTTATTTGTCTCTGTTTCCCTCAAGGAGCCCAGTAGTATAATGGTTAAGTGTTGAGCTACTAACTGCATGATCAGCAGTTTGAAATCACCAGCTGCTCCATGAGAATAAAAGATGAAGCCATCTATTCACGTAAAGAATTTTAGACTCAGAAACCCTCAGGAGCAGTTCTACATTGCCTTAGACTGTTGATATGGGTTGGAACAGACTCAGGGGCAGTGAGCTTTTGTATGTTTCCCTAAAATACTTAAATTTTAAAGCTGCATAATATCCTAGAACATTCATTTGACAATTTTCACATATTGTTGGACATCAGGTTGTTTCCTCTCCCTCCCCCTCCAACGATGAGGTTTCATTGCACATCTTTCTGCATATAATGTCTTTCATTTTTGTATCTTCAATGACTAGCATAGTGTCTGGCTCATATCCGGTAGTTGTTAAATTCAATACATTGTTTACTTTAAAATGCCTTTTAAGGATAATAAACTGCTTTTTGTTTCTTAAAACAGTACTTTCAAAGTAGCGTTATCTTTTTTTGCATTCTCTTATGAACCCACACAAAATGCGTGTGGTCTGCTCATTGCAATGTACTAGATTTTATCATTTGAAATGCTTGCAATTTTATATAAATCGCTGCTAACAATTACTTTACAGAAAAGTAATAATCTTAAGGTGCAGTTTATTGTCATTACTTCTCTTTAATTATTCACCCAAATCCAAGGACATATAATAAAAGTAAAACTAATAATTCATATTCTGGAAATTCAATTCACTGCATGCGAACTTGTTTTAAGGCTCACATTCAGTTGCAATGTGGCCTGCCTTCGTATTTCAGTGAAGCTTGGTTGAGGCCAAAATCTAAACCAAGTTTGACAATCTGGCAGCCAGATAAAGGCATGAACTTGTCCCAAAGAACAATTGATCTCTTTTTTGAAAGCGTTTCTTTTGGACCAGAGGGCAATGAAAAAGCATTCTCATTAAGCAAACAAGTTACAAAGAATAACTGATAAAAAAAATTATCTACTTATAAAGGAAAAGCTGCAATGGAAAGAAAAAAAGCTTGGTTTCCTAAAGACTCACTCCTGAGAGTCAGGTAACTTATTGCAGATTAGCTTAACTGTTGCTTTCTTCTTCTAAAACTGTTACTTTTACCAAATCTTGGTTGGATAATTTTTATATTCTCCCTATAAGTTAAGAGATCAGATTTATGTGATTAAAATAAGAATATCCAATTTTCTTGTTTGTGACTATGTGGACATATTTAAAACAGTCACTTGTACAATTTAAACTACAACTGGCTGATTTTTCATAACTGTCATCTAATGTTAGTGTAATAATAATGCCAGAAAACTCACTGTAACTCTGATGGGGGTTTATTTATTTATTTAAGACAGGTAGGTTAGAATTAATTCATCATTTAAAATAAGCAGTTAGTCACTGTCTACTATGGGCAAGACTCTATGCTAGATGACTAGGAATGATACAAAGATGACTAAGACATGATTCCTGTCCTCAAAGAACTTACAATCTATTAGAAGGCAGACATACAAACAAATAGGTATAATACAAAGCAGAATGAGTTAGCTGTTAAAACAAAGGTACAAAAAAGTTCTACAGGAGCACAGAGGATGGTGAGATTAATTCTGGTTGGGGTGATCTGGAAGGCTGGGCCAGTAGAATAGTAGTAGAAAACTCAGCCCTTAGAAAATGCAGTAGTGTTACAGCCCAGCTGGGTTAGGGTCAAAGCCCCACTCCCCACAGAAGTTTTTCCTAAAGGAGATGGAGCCAGGGCCCTAACCCAGTTAGGTAGGTGCTTCGGTGATTTCAATTAAGTATGCCAAGTCTTTCTTTCCCTGGTGCAGATAAATGTACTTTCACAAATGTTTTACTTTTAAAAAGGAAAAGAAAAGAAATTTAACAAAGCATTTAACTTACATGGTCATGTAAGTTACCATGGTCTCTATTATCAGAATGGCCTCGGGTGGTACCCTGATCCCATAGGTTGGACCAAACTAAGAAATATAGACACAACTAATGTAGACTAAGTATGTGACTTTCCAACATGTGCTTTGCTACTGACATACTGGGGAGACAGATGAAGTAATAATGTCAGAGAAATAGCCCAGGTTTTGAACTGCTTCATATTCTGTTGAAATTCTAAAAGCTTAAAACCTCAAAAATAACCTTTAAAATATATTAATGAGACAAACAGGACTTTTGGGGGGGAGGAAAGGGGGGTCCAATCATGATTTTAAGAACCAGCAGGTACACTGGTAGTTTCCACTAATTATTCTGAGTAAGAAATAGACTAATATAACCAATATCTAATACCTAGCAGGTACCACAGGAGGGGTGAAACAATGGGAAAGAGGATAAATACAAACATATTTAAGTACACAAGAACACATATCAAGTATCATGTGCCTATAATGAGAAACATTAACTCTATAGAGAATTAGAGATAATGTATTCGTTACCACTGTTTCACTCTATTACATCAATACACACACATTTCTAATATTTCTTACATTTTTATTTGGTTTTTTTTGTTTGTTTTAGGGGCATCACTGCCCTCTGTGGTGGGATTCGGAGGCCCAGCCTTGCTGCTGGGTTTGAACCTCCAACCCAGTGGGCCGCAGTCCTGCGCACAACCACTACGCCACCGGGGCTCAGCCCCTTTTACATTTTTATGTACTGTATTTTACTCTGATCAAATGATGAAAAAACTGAATTTCCTAACTATTGCTTATAAACCTCATTTTCCAAATGATGAGATGAGGAAGCAGAATCAGATATATATGTATTATGTACATGAATGCTTATACAGTACTTGTAAAATTTATCATAATTATTTTCTTAAATGTTAACAAATAGTTCTATTTTACTTGTTCTTTCTATTAATTTTCCAAACCTCCCCAAAGAAGAAGGGAACAAAAAGGGAAGGAAGAGGAAAACAGAGAGAGAAGGGAATATCCTGGCTACTTGATTTAATGAAGATATATCAATATATAGAATTTCATTAAACATAAACATATAATTCAAAAAGACTTATCAAACAATTACTTGAAGAAACTATGAGACATGGTAAAAGGGTTATAAAATCTAATAATATAAAGAAAGCTCCTAGCAAGTATTAAACACAAAACTACTAAGTAACTAAAGACAATTAACACAAGATATAGGTTGTTAATAACATGAAAAGTATTCATCCTTATTGATTAAAGAAATACAATTAAATAGCACTTTAAATATAAAATTAGCAAAGATAAAATGACTAACATTCAATGCTGCATCTCCCAAAATCTTAATAGTGGTCTTTTGTTTGGATATTAAAGCAAAATGGTTCAAAATATCCAATCAATGCTTGCAAGGGTATAGTGAGATATAAACACTCATCATACCCGCTCTTGGGGCAATGGCAGCACTCCTTTAAGCAATTTGTGGAAGACGTCAAGGGATTTTTACTTTTAACTTCGGACCCTTTGACCAATCTTCTACCACCATGAACCAAATTTTAAAAAATAATCAGAGATGCAGACAAAGATTTACATACAATGACATTTATAACATTTATTTATAATCACATGAAAATGGAAACAACTCAAATGTCAAACATTAGGGAAACAGATCATTGTAAAGTCTTGTATTATGCAGCTGTTAAAAATTATGTTACAGTTATTTCTTGTGAGGAAAAGTAAAGAGGAAAAATTAAGTTAAAAAGCATGATCTGTATCTATTATTCAATTTTATCTCGAATTTTTTTAAAAAGAGAGAAATATATTTTATAAGGAGATATGTCAAAGAATATTTGCTTATCACTTGGAGTGGGGGTTAGAATGATGATTTTCTACTTTATATCACTCAGTATCTTCTAAACTTTTCATAATACATGCAGTTCTAATAAGAAAAAATGTTACATTAAAAAAAGTTTCCTAGTTATATGGACTTATTATGAAAAACTGTTTTCAACAGAAACCAATTTTAAAATTTTTTAATGAAAAATATTAGAAATATGGCTGAGCCCCAGTGGCGTAGTGGTTGTGCGCGGGACTG
This sequence comes from Nesogale talazaci, assembly GCA_004026705.1. NCBI lineage: Eukaryota > Metazoa > Chordata > Mammalia > Afrosoricida > Tenrecidae > Nesogale > Nesogale talazaci. Next base: position 166,816 of record PVJH01000169.1, on the reverse strand, counting down.
TGGCCCATTGGGACGGAGGTTCAATTCCAGCAGTGGGGCTGGGACTCCTACTCCCACCACCGGTGAGCAGTGATGCAAAAAAAAAAAAAAATTAGAAATAGCATCTTAATATAGAAATTTTCTAAAACTGAATAGAGAAGAAATTCATGTCAATTTTTAATAGCTTATATGAAATGGTAAAGATTCTATAAAGTTCTGTTAATGTTTTAACTAAGAAAATGAGGGAAACATTTTGCTACTACCAAGTTCTTGTTTTCACCTTGTGAGGCTTTTTCATCATCCAAAATTCACCTATTTTAAAATTATTTTTAGGTTAAACAATTCAGAACATACTAACAATTATTTTATAAACTTATTGGTAAAAAATATTTTGCTTTGCTAGTAACATTCAAAGCATCCCTTTTTATAATAGCTCAGTGGATCTCATCTTTCCATATTAAATTTTCTTTTAAAAATAACAACTAACAAAAAAAAAATTACTTAACTGCAGTGATGCCCTCTCCCAAAGATGACTTAACTGACCTCATTTCCTCCCTCCGTTTCTTTTTAATTGTGTAACTTATCAGATTAAAAAAAAAAATTAGATAGACTACTCTAAATATACAAAAGAATTAAGGAGTTGACTAAAAAAATTTAAATGAATTACAATTAGCTAAGTAAAAACTACTCTTTTTAAGTAGCTAATTGTTAAGAAAGCTGAAAATAACTAATATACTTTAGATATACTAAGCACCTAAAAAAATATTTCAGTGGCTTTAAAATATTTGTATATTAGTAGAAAATTTCACCCAACTAAAAATTGGTTTATCTGTTTGTTACATTATAAACATTCAACCCCAAACAGGTAACAATTGTTAAAATACACATGTGGCTCTTTTATAATTAAAGAATTCATGCTCTTGTTTAGTTAGTACTTTTCTCTTATAAAACTCTTCAAACTGCCTGAAAAGGTATTGTTGACTCCTATATGTTCTTAATGGGAACAATTCCTAGTACCCAGTATACTGGTTATCTGAATCTAACACTTAACAAATGCCATCACCGATTAAATGATTCACTGCATTTTGACTAAATTTAACAAACTAAGAAAAATTACGTGTGACTGAATGCTTTATAACAGTGGCTCTAAATCTTTCAACTGCAGTGACCCTGTAATACAGTTCCTCATGTTGGGGTGGCCCCTCCAACCATAAAATTATTTTCATAGCTACTTCATAACTGTAATCTTGGTACTGTTATGAATCGGACAACCCCTGTGAAAGAGTTGTTTAACACCTAAAGAAGTCACGACCCACAGGTTGAGAACCGCTGCTTTATATGGACACCTGGTGGTGTAGCAGGTTAAGTATTTGGTCAACTGCAAGATTGCAGCTATCAGCAGCTTCTTGAGATAAAGATGAGTCGATCTACTTAAATAAAAACTCACAGCTTCAGAAACTCTATGGAACAGTTCTACCCTATCAGATAGTCACTATGAGTCAGAATCAACTTCATGACCATGGGGATGGGGTGAGGGGGTGAAGCCAGCTTCATAAAAAATATATTCTTCCATCTACACCTCTTTCAGCTGAAATGTTCTATGTTATTCCTCAGAGTTTTTGATCCAATTTATATGTTCTACATTTATTTCGGTAGAATAAACTGTGAACTACAGATGCTCAAATAACAAGGTCACCCATAAACTCTTTTAACAAAAGTGGTATTTTCAAATTTCTGTCAGACATTGCAGTCTATAGTCAAGAATATTAATGTATAGCCAGCAAGATAAATCAAAATTGATATATTCATTTTGTATACTTTGAAAATTAAAAAAAAAAGTACACATGTTTAATGAAATTGTTAAGTTCTTACCAATGCAGGCCACTGAATTTGTTTGTTCTTCAATCCCTGAGTCTGGCGAGGATCCTTCCTTTTGGCCCAGATTAAGTGGTATTCAACCAAGAAAGTCGAGAACTCTTCATAAACTTTAACCCACTCTCGTTTATCCCATTCAAGATCATCAAATTCCACATACACCTGTGGAAAAATAAAAAAACATAAGATACTGAAGTAAACTTTTCAGTTACATTTCAAAATATAAACTATTATGAAATTCAACTAGAAAAGAAATGAACAACTCCATTATTCAAATGACTCTTTAAAAATCATTAAGGGGCTGAGCCCCAGTGGCATAGTGGTTGTGCACGGGACTGCAGCCCACTGGGTTGGAGGTTCAAGTCCAGCAGCAAGGCTAGGCCTCCTACTCCCACCATGAGAGGGCAATGATGCCCCCAAAACTAACAAACAAGCAAAACCCCCCAAAAATGAAATAAAAATCATTAAGTCTCCTTAATCAGATTATACATCCTTACATATTTCTGACTGGAAAATAGCAAATTTAGGGCTGAGTCTTGGTGGTGTAGTGGTTGTGTGCAGGACTGCGGCCCATTGGCTTGGCGGTTCAAATCCAGCAGCAGCTCTCCAGGAGCAAGGCTGGGCCTCCTATTCCCACCAGAGAGCAGTGATGCCCCGCCAAAAAGAAAATAGCAAATTTATTACGAATAACTTACAAAGAGAATGTTGAACAGTAGAGAAATGTACCCCAATCATTTAAATGTATTTTAAAAAATCGGTGTCTATATTAATGATGCTAGTAGAGGTCAACAAACATTCTCTGAGAGAGCTAGATAGCAATATAGTCTCTGCCACAATTAATTCTGTCTTTGGAAAACAAAACAGCAATAGACAATATGTAAAACAAATGTGCTTATACCAGTGCTTCAACCAAACTTTATTTGCAAAATTAGGTATCAGGCCATAGGCCTTTGTATTGACCCATGCTCTACTTTACCTTGGTAAAATATAATGGAAGACATATATTAATTTTTAAATTTCCTAACAGGTGCTTGGAAGGAATTCTGATGGTATCGTGGGTTACATATTGGTCTTCTAAATGCAAAGTCAGTCATTTAAAACCACTAGCTACTTCACAGGAGAAAGATGAGGCTTCCTATTCCTACAGTGACTAAGTCTCAGATACTCACTGGGTAAGTTCTATTTTTATTTATTTATTTATTTATTTTTACACAAAAGGGAAGAAATATATTGGAACCCATATGGGAAACCCAGGAGGGGCACAACAAACCCTACTGTGTAGGCATTCCCAGGCAAAGGGTCACACCATTAACTGTACCCCCATGTCCTAGGGAGACTCTCCTTGAATTGAGCCCCAAGGCCCGTATTGGCTGGGGGTGGAGATGCTACTCTGTCTTATGAGTTGGTCATTATGAATCAGAATCAATTGGATAACAGTTAGTAAATAAATCTGAATAGGCACTAGAAAGTACCACCATGGTGGGTGAATTCATTTAAATATATTTATTCAACCTACTACATTTAAAATATCAATTCGGCATTCAACTAATCTATGGTAAACATTTTAATGAAAAAGTTTATATATTTTTTGATTTTGAAAATCTACTGTGTATTTCATAGTTGCAGTATAATCAATATTTGTCCTACAAATTCATTGTAAGTACTTAATCTGTATTTAGATTTCAAAAACCTTTTGGTAAAAAAACTGTAGATTTGCACACCAATTATTCCAAACATACTGAATAAAATTTTAATAATCACAAGCATAAGTTTTAAACTTACTAGGGTAAAAATTTTTTAAAAATTCAATTTCCACAAAATAATATTATCCAGGGTTCATGAGGGAGGGGTGAGAAGGGAGGGAGGGGGAAAAGTGAGGAGCTGGTACCAAGGGCTCAATTAGAAAGCAAATGTTTTGAGAATGTTGAGGGCAACAAATGTGCTTGACACAATGGATGGATGTATGGATTGTGATAAGAGTTGTACGAACCCCCAGTTTTAAAAAAATTCAATTTCTAAGGTGCACTAGCCATATTCCTAATACACAATCCACATATGTGACTCAGGTGTACAAACATGTGACAATACAGTCAGTTGTAGCACACAGAATCTTTTTTGTTTGTTTAAATCATTTTATTGGGAGCTTATACTACTCTTACATAAGTCCATTGTGTTTAATGCACAATGGCATATCCATTGTCCTCATCATTCTTTTTTGTTTTTTAAACTTTTCTTCAAATACTGTATTTGATCCAGGAAAAAATGTGAATTTACAGGTAGTGGAGCTACTAATTTTGTTTCAATAAGTGCAAACTTTCTTAAAATATACATGAAAAAATTTAATATATTCAAAGCTAAAAAGGCTAATTTCTTAGCCTAGAAATAATTTTTAAGTGATTTTCTTTTTTGAAAAATATGAAGAATCATAAAATATTAGAATTTTCTCACTTTCCATGCTTGTATTTTGTTTTTGTTTTTTTGTGTGTATGTGTGTGTGGGCATCACTGCCCCCTGGTGGGAGCAGGAAGGTCAGCCTTGCTCCTGGAGAGCTGCTGCTGGATTTGAACTGCCAACCCAGTGGGCCGCAGTCCCACACACAACCACTATGCCACCAGGGCTCAGCCCTCCATGCTTGTATTAATGATTGCTTTTACTTCATTAATATCAATAGTTTTTTTTTAACATCAAGAGTTCTTACTAGAAACTTATAAATATTCAAGAAGCCTCACTCTCCCAAAGTCTAAATTGGCTATGATATAATCATTTTGTATATTAATATCTCTTCCTTGCTATTATTTTATGGAAAATCCTGTATCTATTTTCATCAGGAATACTGGACTTTAGGTTTACTTTACTGCAAAGTGTTTAAGGAATGAGGTAGCACTATCGGTTAGACATTGTGCTGTTTGAAAGGTTGGAGGTTCAACCTTACCAACTGCTCCATGGGAAGAAATTGGGTATGCTCCCCTAAAGACTCAGTGTCTCAGAAACCTAGAGTCCTATACTGTTCCACAGTCAGCCACTACAAATCAGAATCAACTATGTGGTAGTAGAATATTGTGTTTGTCTTGTTTTAGCATGAAGGCACATGTAGTTTCATAAAATAAATGGGAACATGTTCCTTCTTAGGTTTAAAATTCACTGCCATCAAGTACATGCTGACTAACAGTGATCCCCTGTGGGTTTCTGAGGCTATAACTATTTGTGGGAGTAGAAAGCCCAGTCTTTCTTCTATAGGTCTGCTGGTATTTCAAACTGGTAACCATCCAGACCATAGCACAAAGTATAACCACTGCCCTACCAGGGTTCCTTCTTCTTAGATATAAGTGGTATTATTTCTCTATTATTGTTAGTAATTCTTTTATTAGAAGCTCTTAACAGATAACACAGCATTCCATAATTCAACTATATCAAGTAGTACTATATTTCTCTATTAAATGTGCTTAATCTATAATACTATTGGGACTCAATGTTTGTTTTTTTTTAAACCCGAAGTTATTTTTTTGTTGAAAGGTATTTAACTACTAATTGAATTTTAGTGGTTTGATAGTTTGCATATTTTAAATGATTGGGCCACATATGTCATCTAAGACGTAAAATTTATAAACATAGACTATCTTTTTAATCACCATAAAGACTGCAGTGATTTTACTTCCAATATTAGTAACTTTGATATTTAATATTTTTCTTTATCAATCTGGTTATTGTTTGAGCTATTTTACTTTTATGCTACTAAATAAGTAGCAGGTACTTTAATTTTTCAGTTATTTTTCTGTCTTTATCTGATTAATTTCTACTTTTCATATATTCCCTTTTACTCTGAGGATTTTACATTTGGTCTTAAGAAGTTTGTTGACTATGAAAACTTACTCCAACTGTGTGGATCTTAAATTATGGTTACCACTGAAAAAAATGGAAATGCCAGGGCACTTTAACTGTGATCATGCAAAACGTGTATAGAGACCAAAAGACAGTCATTAGAACAAAACAAGAAAGAAAAAATAAGCAGTGATGCCCCCCCCCCAAAAAAAAGAAAAAATTAGGAAGGTCAAATAAGAATTAATGCCTTTGAAGTGTATGATTGATAAAAATACTAACTATGATATTGAATGCGACAAGAATGATCTTTTTCTGTTTGTTTTGCTTTTGAGAATGCTACGAGAATGAACAAATATATTTTAGAAGAGGTATAGTCATTCCTGGAATAATAAAGGATAGACTGTGCAGGCTCACTTATATGAAAAAGAAATTTCAATGTTGTGTAACAGTAATCATGTCTATGCGATCAGTTTATCTCTTCAGTAAATTGTGAGTCAGTCATTTGTAAATCAGGAAGATATGACCTCTCCCAGTTCTTAGGTATTTTTATCATTCTTCAAAAAATGCAATCAACCACAAATAATATTGTGTGATACATATGCAGTGCCATTAGGGATGCTGGAAGTACTCTCCCAAAGCACTGAAGTTATGTCATTAGATGTTTAAGTTTAATTGGTTGATACGTACAGTAGGTTGAAGTATGCAGATGCAATTGCCACCATTTAAAAATAAATGAATCCATAACAGGACCATTAAAAAATTACAAGCAAAAAATACAAAACAACCAGCCAACCAACAAAGGAGTTATAATTGGTTCTGTGTCATCGTGACACTAAAAGTAGAACTGCTTTCTATTATTTCAGTCTGCAAATCTTTATAGATACATACTCTCATATTTCGCCACTGGAGTTAGTGGTGGATTCCAATCCTTCATGTTTCCCAAAGGAGGAAACTGAGGTAAAGAGAAAATACAAAGTCCAAGTTCAAACAGCTAACAAAAAAGTCAATGAAGGGCTGATCCCTGGTGGCGCAGTGGTTGTGCGCGGGACTGCGGCCCACTGGGACGGAGGTTCAATTCCAGCAGTGGGGCTGGGCCTCTTACTCCCACCACCGGAGAGCGGTGATGCCAAAAAAAAAAAAAAAAAGTCAATGAAAACAATGAAACAGGGCTGAGCCCCAGTGGTTGAGTGCGGGACTGAGGCCCACTGGCTTTGTGGTTCAAATCCAGCAGTAGCTCTCCAGGAGCAAGGCTGGGCCTCCCACTCCCACCAGAGGGCAGTGATGCCACCCCCCATAAAAGAAAGAAATCAATGAAACAGTTCATAAGAGGGTCAAAGAGCCAGTGTAGTATGGACCTTACGAGCTGATCGATCCATAGAGTTCCTGTTAAGTAACTAAATAAACTCACTGCCATTGATTTATTTCTGAGTTATATCGACCCTATAGGTCAGAAATTCACAACGTTCCTGTGTATTTCCATGACTCACACTGTGTGGGGAACAGAAAGTCTTGGAAAAATATTTGTATAGCTCACTACTTGTGGCTCAAAGGTAGAAGACCAAAAATGGCTTTTGTGGATTATGTGTTTGTTGATCAACTGAAAGTTTCGAACTCATGAGGGAGAAAAATAAAGCTGTTTGCTTCTGGTAACCATTTACAGTCTTGTAAAACCTATGGAGTAATTCACCTGATTCTTATAGGGTCATTAAGAGTAAGAATCTATGGGTTTAAGATTTTCTACAGGGAGTCTACAAGGAGCAAATGAAGATAGTTGTTAGTTGTCAATAAGCCATGACTTGAGATGACCTGATACTAGCAGAACAAAACAATGCCTAGTCTTGCACCATCCTTAAAATTACTGGTATGTTAAAAAAAAAAATTAAATAGGGCTGAGCCCTGGTGGCGTAGTGGTTGTGCGCGGGACTGCAGCCCACTGGGATGGAGGTTCAATTCCAGTTCCACAGAGCAAAGGCTGGGCCTCCTACTCCCACCACCAGAGGGCAGTGATGCCCAAAAAAAACAAAAAAAATTAAATAAAAAAATTTTTAAATTACTGGTATGTTAATCCATCTCATGAAGGGCTTCCTACATTTTCAATGATCCGTTAACAAACATGAGGTCCTTTAGCAGTGATTAGTCTTTGTTGATGTTGATGGGTGCCAATTAAGTCTGTCTTGGACACAACAGAACCATACACTGCCCAGTCCCTCTGCCATCCTCAACTCTGTTCCTATGCTAAGTCCATTGTTGTAGTCACTTTGTCAGTGCAGCTCACTGAAGGTCTTCTTACTTTTCATTTCCCCTCTACTTTACCAAGCATTATGTCCTTTTCCAGGCACTGGCCTCTCCTGACAACATGTCTAAAGTATGTAAGATGAACTCCTGCCATCTTGACCTCTAAGGGATACTCTGGTCATACTTCTTCTAACACAGTCCACAGTACTTTCAATATTCTTTGCCAGCACCACAATTCAAATGCATACATTTTTCTTTGGTCATCCATATTCAATGGCCAACTTTCACATGCACATTAGGCAATTGAAAATACCACAGATTGGTCAGGTGAACCTTATTCCTAAACGTAACATCCTTGCTTTTACCTATTCTTCTTCATTTTCCCCTACTATGCCCATTAACAAGTTACTGCCTCTATAGATGTACCTAGCCTGGATTTCATATACAAAATATCAGACTATATACAAACAGGAAGAAAGCAAACAAACAACAGTAAAGAGCTCAACAATGACTAGAAAAAACATAAAAAGCCTCAAAGGAAAAGAAGAAAATATTAAAAACAGACAATTTTAATGGGTCATAAGGGAAATCAAATACATTCTAACCTAACTGTATCTGCCACAATCTTTACAATGTTCTCTGTCTGATAGTAAGGCTTTTCACATCCCTTGACTATGGTCAGGGGGGATTCACTGGAGAGTTAACCCATGTGGGGACCATGTAAATACATTTGGACATCCATTGTCATCCTTAGGCTTCTGAAAACTGGGTGTTAAGTTTAGGTTTTATGTTTATGAAAACACTGCTCACAATAACAAAAGGATGTAAACAACCTAAATGCCCAGCAACTATGGTACATATACACAGTGAAATTATATCTGATATTAAGAATAATGGAGAACCTATGAACACCTCCTAATATAGATGAACTTAAGAGGACACAAAACTGAGTAAAATTAGTCAATCACAAAAGCATAAATAATGGGGCCGAACCCCAGTGGCGTAGTGGTTGTGTGCGGGACTGTGGCCCACTGAGATGGAGGTTCAATTCCAGCTCCACAGGAGCAAAGGCTGGGCCTCCTACTCCCACCACCAGAGGGCAGTGATGCCTAAAAAAAAAAGAAGCATAAATAATGTATGAGAACACTATTATAAAAAGTCAAAATGTTTTCAGTCTGAACGAAAAACTGTTTGATGGTTACAAGGCAGGGAAAGGAAGGGAAGGTAAATTATTAAGTAGAGGGTATATATGTATTAACTTGAGTGAAGGAAAAGGCAATATATAATAAACAGAAGGTTAGCTCAAAATGTTAAAGGAAGACACTGAAAGAAGTGTAAGAGTTAGGGGCAACAACGGTAACTATTATTATATATACAACCCTGCAATGACAGTAACCACAATCATCTAAAAGTTAATACACAGACAAACCAACACAGACACTTAAGCTTAAAAGGGGTAGAAGACAAATGGGACTAGCCCCAAAAATATATATGGGCTTGACAGGATATTTCTCCATATATGCATGTGTTGTAAATATACCTATGAACATACTCCTATGAACACATAGCGCAAAGGTATGAAAATTTCTTAGGAAATACAAGGAAAAACTGAGTTTCTGGGCCTTGGTTCTTAGAACCATAGTTCTGGGGACAAGATCAATTGGCTTGATCTGGGAGCGAGGCAGCAATCCAAGAAGCTACATCCCTAGCTAGGAGTTGCTGAAGCCCAGCCATGATCTTTTGGATCAAGGGCCTTGCACCAAACGTGGACGCTGAGGAAATGAAATGGAAGATACATGAGGGCATGTTCTCCACATGGAACTTTCTTATCTACAAGTCCCTGCTGCTAGTCACTCCATTTACCTTAAAGAAATCTTATAGCAAATGCACATCTGACACTGCCTTATGATATGAAGAACCTGGTTCCATTCTATTCTCCCATCTGCAAATGAGTAGACCCAGAAAGATATACCAGACTCTCTGAATGAATGGATTTAAAAATTCTTCTTGGTAAGAACAAGTTTCTTTTTTCTTTTCAGGTGACTGACTATATAAAATGAATTGAGAAAGGTGAAACATTTTCTTGTGGTGATACTGTACCCTTTGCCTTTGATACTCGGCCTCTATGAATGTTCATATAATCATAAATAATGTCAAACTTCATTTTCTAGCAAGTATTCATCACAAGTGTCTGCAGTAGTTCTGTGTTGGCTGCCATCTCTGTGGACCTTTATTTCCCCCCAGTCCAGATGGACTAATGAAGAGTCTGTGACAGTTAAATTTTTTTGGGGGGGAGGGGGGCATCACTGCCCTTAGGTGGTGGGAGTAGGAGGCCCAGCCTTTGCTCCGTGGAGCTGGAATCGAATCTCTATCCCAGTGGGCTGCAGCCCCGCGCACAACTACTACGCCACCAGGGCTCAGCCCGACAGTTAAATTTTTGTAAGTCAGCTCAAAACCATAATGACAATCTGAGAACAGAGGCACCAAATTTTAATAAATATATCAGTGTGGGGGGAAAAGAAACATCAATTGGCTTAACACAGTACACAAAGGCAATATTCTACACAACCTACTGTGATGAGTAGCACTGGGATCTTAAAAGCTTGTCGGTAGCATTTAGGGTACAACTATTGGTCTCTCTCAGTTCAGAGAGTAAAAATAACCAAGGATTCAAAGAAAACAAATTATTCCAAAGGATTTAATGGACCACATGAACCCCAACCTCTATGACCCTGAGAACCCTGATAATGCATGACCATCACTGCTACATTATGAAGAGGTCTTGGAGACAGTGAGAGAAAATGTGGAATAGAATCAGAACCATAAAAGACAAGCCTTACTGGTCTAATAAGATGGTGGAATGACCAAGACTATCCTGAAAGCCTCCATGGCTAAACTTTGAGCCAAATGATAAACCCGTAGGGTAAACCAGTGGGAGGGACACACATTCAACAGAATAACAATATGAGATCAAAAGGCAGCATTTGCCCAGATATTAAATTCAGGAAGCCAAAAAGGGATAGGATAGAAAAAAAAGAAGGGAAATGGTAAACTCATTAGTGGGAAGAGCACTATTATTGGAAACTACAACCAATGCCACAAATCAAAATGTGTACAAAGTGTTAAATGAAAAAACCAATCTTCTCTCTTAACTTTGTCCCAAATCACTATTTTTCTCCAATGATTTTATTGAGGGATCTTACAGCTCTTATAACATTCAATACATCATTTGTATCAAGCATATTTGTACACATGTTGCCATATTCATTTCCAAATATTTTCTACTTGAGCCCTTGGTATAAGTTCCTCTTTCCCCTGCGGCTTTTTTTTTTTAATGAATCATTTTATTGGGGGCTCATACAACTCCCATCACGATCCACACACACATCAATTGTACACAGGCCACATTTGCACACTTGTTGCCATCATCACTCTCAAAACATCCTCGCTCCACTTAGGCCCCCAGTACCAGCTCCCCTATTTCCCTCCCCTCCCCCATGAACCCTTAATAATTCACAAATTGCTATTACTTTTTCATATTGTACACTGTCCAATGTGTCCCTTCACTTACTTCCCTGTTGACTATGCCCCAGAGAAGAGGTTAAATGCAGATCCCTGAAAATGGTTCCCCTTTTCTATTCCACCATCCCTTCACTTTTCCAGTATCACCACTCCCACCACTAGTCCTGAGGGATCATTTATCCTAAATTCCCCATGTTCCCGACTCCAGTGTACATCCCCTGGTCTAACTGGATCTGTCAGGTAGAATTGGGATGATGGTGGGTATGAGGAAGCATTTGAGAACAAGAGGAAAGTTGCATATTTCATTGTTACTACACTGTAACTTAACTGGCTCATCCCCTCCCTGCAACTCCTCTGTAAGAGGATGTCGCTTCACCTAGTGATGGGCTTTGGGTCCCCAATCTGTACTCCCCCTCCTTTATGGTGATAAAACTTTCAGCTCTTTGATGACTGGTACCGGATCCCATGGACACCTCACGGTCACACAGGCTGGTCTGCTTCTTCAATGTGGGCTTTTTTGCTTCTGAGCTGGATGGCCACTTGTTTACTCAAGCCTCTAAAATCCCAGATGCTCTATCTTTTGATAGCTGAGCACCATCATCTTTCTTCACACCAAATCACTATTTTTGTTGTTGGGCATCACTGCCTCTGATGGTCATGGGCGCTACCCAGTGCTGCTCCTGTGAGCCACTGCTGGATTTGAACCGCCAAGCCCGCAGGCCGCAGTCCTGCACTCAACCACTTACGCCATCAGGGCTCAGCCCAAATCACTATATATATATATTTTTTTTGTGGGCATCACTGCCTCTGGAGGTCGTGGACGCTACCCAGCCGCTGCTGGATTTGAACCACCAAGCCCGCGGGCCGCAGTTCCGCACTCTATCACTTACGCCACTGGGGCTCAGCCCTCAAATCACTATTTTTAAAAAACAAATTCTACCTAATCATGAAATACAGGCAAGAAATTTGAACATTTTACCAAAGAGAATATATAGATAGCAAATAAACACATGAAAATATGAGTGATTAGTCTTCAGAAGATTAAAATAAGAATCCACCACACATCTATTAGAACGACTAAAATTTAAAAACTGACCAAAGGATAAAAAGCAACTAAAACCAAATGCTATGAAAATGCAAAATACATCACCTAAGAAAAGTATGGGAGATTCTTTAGTAAAACAAAAAGTAGCCCTATGGCTCAACAATACCACATGTACAGAGAAAGAAACTCTTTATCTACACAAAAAATTGTTCATTGATATTTATTGCAGTTTTTTAAATTTTAATTTAATTTAATTTTTTTGCAGTTTTTTTTATAATAGTCAAACACAACAATCTGAATGTCACTCAAATGGGTAATAGATAAATTGTGGTAGAGATCCATATAACAGATTACTTCTCAGCAATAAAAAGAAACTAATAATACATACACACAAATCCAAAACCAAATTCACTGCCACTGAATCAATTCAAAGTCATAAAGACCCTATCCTATAGGACAAGGCAAAACTGCCCCATTTGAGATTCTGTGACTGTAATTCTTTATCTGAGTAGAAAGACCCATCTTTTTTCCAATTGCTGACATGCAGTTATGACACCAGGGTTACATACAATTTGGAAAATCTAATTTGGGAAAGAAACCAAGAGGCTAATTCAATTATTGTGTTCAGTAGACAATCTGTTAGAAAAACAAGAAAGATTTAAAATAGATAAATCACTGGTATTGTGGTGTTGAAAATAGATATAGTGATGGTAGTTAAAGTTTAGAAAATAGTAGTAACAAAACAAAATTGAAAGGAAAATGAATTTGGTAATATACTTATCCTAGCTAGAAAAACTGCTTTGCAAAGAGAGGGAATTCCACTTTGTCTAATTTGTTTAAATACTTGAGAGAATTTAACCAGAAAAGGTAAACATGAACAAGGGAGGAAAACCATGTCAAGCCTCCCCCCTCCCAAATAATACATTATATACAGGGATTATGAAGTCATATATATGTATATATATTCATATATATAAAATAAAATCTTTGGGGTTAAAGGATAGAAGATAGAAACCTCAAGTTTAGGCTATATCCCAATATGTTTGTTTGTGGGCCAACTATTTCTGCAATCAATTATATACTACATCATTGTAACATGGGTTGGTCTCAGGGTCTTATAGCCCATTGAGAAAGAGGAAGAAGAGTCTTGTTAATGAACTTTCCATCATATCTACCTTCCTTACACTTACCCAGAAGCCTGGGTGTAGAATTAAGGCTAAGTCCTAGATATGAACACAATGAGATTTTAAGAAATGTATCAGGTGATATACAATTTTTTAAAAAAGTGACTTGTATGAAAACAAAGCATTATCGACTCAGAAAAATTTGGATAAAGAACCTCATCTACAATTTCACAGACACTGCTCCCAAGTAACTTAGAAATGACCGATTTGGTTTTTTGCTTTTCTTTTTAAAAGAGAGAAGGAGCCAATGATACCTCTTCATGTCAGACACAAGGGGGCACTGGAACATAGAAAATTGAGTATTTCAGAAATACCTAAGTCCTATCCCTAGATTGAAGCAAAGTTGGGAGGGAGGGAGGGATGGAAAGGAGAGCAGCACTAATGAGGACATGTTCTGCTAACAATTTCTTATAATTTTCCATTTTAGTTTAAGATTTTAGTAGATAGTATTGAGAAATTATACATGTAAATGTACTATCATTATTTCAATAATAAAATATTTTAAATGGACTTTCTAAATATCAAGAATGGTTTGATCTCTAATGCTTATGTCAATTACTTTTGCATTTAAAGTAGGTTTTTCTGCTTTTATTTTGTTACTGTTGAAAGCTTGTTTGTTGTGTTTTTCAGTATATGAAATCCAAGATGGATGGATCTATAGAGACAGTAATTGGACTAATGATTTCTTAGGGGTATGGCAGGAAGGGTTGTAGGGAAGTAGGCAGCTAATAACAAGAAATTCAAGAAAGAATATGAGGGGTACCCACCCAACGCAGAAAAAAGTTCCGCTGGGCAGAGCTTTCATATTCTGCATTTTCACTGATGTGTGAGTATCCGAGCAATTTGCTCTGAATTAATGCATCTCTCTGTGATCACAGTGAATTTTTTGTAAAAGCACTTTTATTTTGTTTTTTTGTCCTGAAGGATTTAAGAGAACAGTACACGGCTATAAAACTTTGTTTCTTGCTTGGGGCAGCGGTAGAATACCGCAGAAATGGTTGTGATGTTGATACAGCTTACAAGGGCAACACTAGGGGAAAATATAGATACCTCGTATCTGAATGTTCATTAACTTTTTGGTTGACAAAATTCATGCGCTTTTGCTCAAAAACCGATGCTTGACCATTGAAAAGATGGGGAAGATCTGGGAATGAGAAGAGTTGCTACGAAATTTTTTTTTTTTCAAATTGGCATCACTGCCCTGGTGGGAGTAGGTAGCCCAGCCTTGCTTTGAACCACCAACCCTGTGGGCTGCAGTCACTATTGTCACCTTGCCTCAAAAAAGCTTGCCAAGTGAAACAATTATCAAGACAATGTTCATTTGTCTTTTTGACGTGAGGGGATAGTGCATTTGGAGTTTGTTCTACCAGGTCAGACTGTTAATCAAGCTTTCGATTTAGAGGTTCTGAAAAAATAATGTAACTATGTGTGTGGGGGGGAGGAGGCCAACTTGTGGCATAGCACCATGACAATGCACCTGCTCATGTAGCCATCTCAGTGTACTAGTTTTTGGACAACCCCCCCCCCCCCCCAAAAAAAATGCCTCTCCTGCCACACCTTACTCACCTCAACTCACGCCATAAGACGTTTTGCTTCTGCAAATGCATAGGACATGAAAGGCCAGCAATTTGATGTCATAGAAGAGGTGAAGAAAAAGTGAGGAGGTACTACTGGCCATCCAAAAGGAGGAGTTTGAAAAATGTTTCTAACAATGGAATCACAGATTTGACAAATGTCTTAAGTATAATGGAAAGTCCTTTGAAGGTGGTAAGGTTGCTTTGTAAAAAATATATAAATACGCAGTTTTGGGAAAAAATCCCTATTTGTTGGGGAGGGGGTACACCCCCTCAAATGTTCTAAAATTGATTGTGGTAATGATTGTACAACTCTTTTTGACATGATTGAAACTATTGAATGGTATGATATGTGGATTGTGTCCCAATAAACTGTTTAAAAGCAAAGTAGAAAACAACACAAATTAGAACAAATTTAGACCAGCAACAAATGAACTGACTTGTACAGATTAAACTCTTGCCTGACTGGACACAATAATAAACAATGAGAGTAAGTGACAGGGTAAAACTTTCAATAATATTGACAGTGGCAGAAGCATGTCTAGGCCTTCAGATAGTGGTCTGGTTAGTTTAGTTTAAATAAACACTTATAAATAAAACCCCATTGTATTTTAAAACTCACTGATTTTGTATTTCTTACTTATTTCCTCCATGCTGAAAGTCCTGCTACACAGTAACATCAATATAATTTACTTTGTAGCACCATACATATACAATAGTCTAACAAATAATACACACTCTACAATGAAGGAAAAATATTTAAGGTTTTCACAGAGTTCTTTTTACCCTAAGTGTGTAAGTTACACTAAGTGTATACACTCAAATTACTGTACTTTAAAGTTACTTGAAATATTTCCTTCCTATGGTTACCTTACTTAACACTTTAAAAGAAATTTTTTTAGCGTTTACTTTTTAATGATTAAAATACTTCTCATAGTTATTTTTTCTTAATAAACATTTAAAAAACTCATTCCTGATATCCCACCATTATGTCTGGAATAACATTATGAAAAATCCACCACTGTCTCAACCTCTTGTCTGAATTTTGAATGTTTCTGTTTTTATTTAAATGAAAGCTGGCACTAACCCCAATCACTAAGAATATACAGCCACAGATAGAAAACATAGCAATAAAGAAGCCCCCAATGAAAACACAACAGAACTATGAAAAGGGGAATAAGAAAACAGACACATAAAAAAACACAAAAGGCCAGCAATGGACCCACAGATTGGGATAATAACTCTAAATGTCAATGGCCTGAACTCCATCATTAAAATAAAAAGGTTGGCTGACTGGCTTGGAAAACATAATCCATCTATCTGTTGCCTACAGGAAACACCTCTTAAGCTAGCACACAAGGATAAACTAAGAATAAAAAACTGGAAGAGGATATATCAGGCTAACAGTGAATCAAAAAAAGCAGGGGTCGCAATCCTAATCTTAGCTAAAACAGACTTCAAGGTTCAAGCCATAAAAAGAGACAAGGAGGAGCACTTTATAATGCTTAAGAGAACACTTCAAGGGAACCAGTGAGCATAATAAATACACATGCGCCAAATGAGACACCCACGAAATGTGTCAAACAGACTATTCAGAACATGAAAAAAGATATTACAGACTCAACAATTATAGAAAAAGCCTTTAACATGCCACTATCAGAGAAAGACAGATCTTTGGGAAAGAAGCTCAGCAAAGAGGCTATAGAACTAAATACCACAATAAGACGACTAGATTTGATAGACATATTCAGGACCTTCCATCCAAATGCAAAAAAAATACACATTCTTCTCGAGTCCACATGGCACATTTTCAAAAATTGACCACATGCTGGGATACAAATCAGACATAAGTAAATTCAAACACATAGACATATATAGATGTTCTTCTCTGACCACCATGCCATAAAACTGGAGCTTAATAAAAAGACTAGTAGTAAAACAAGGGCAAACAGTTGGAGGATGAATAACGAACTTCTGCGCCATGAATGGGTAATGACCCAGGTTAAAAGGGAGATCAAAACATTTCTAGAAATTAATGAGAATGAGAATACTTCGTATCAAAACCTCTTGCGAAGGCAGTTATCAGAGGTAGCCTGATTGCATAGGCGCATATATGAAAAAGGAAGGTATTATAGATTCTTGTAATAAGCCCTTTGTCTGCTGTATCTTTGCTAAAAATCCTCTCCAAGTCTGTGGATTGCCTGGCTACCCTCTTAGTAAAGTCCTTTGAAGCACACATGTGTTTTATTCTTAGTAAGTCCCATTGGTCAATTTCAGGTTCCCCTGCATTTGTACCCTGTCCTATTGCAGTTAGCCTTTGTATTCCCTGGGTCAAGGTTCTTAGATTTTCTCCAATCCTCTCGCTAATGGTTCTGACGGTTTGTGATCCACCTTGAGTTTGTTCTTGTGCATGGAGTGAGGTAGAGTTGTCTCCTGCACCATTTGTTAAATAGGGCATCGCCCTCCCACTTGATGCTTTTAAGGTCCTTGTTGAAAATCAGTTGTCTATATGCTAATGGTTTTATTTCTGGGTTTCCTATTCTTTTCCATTGATCTATGTATCTACCATTATGCCAGTACCACGCTGAGAAGTGCCCTATGAGAGAACGATGAGGGGATGGAGGGGATAAGGACATAAGGCTTTATTTTATCATTTCAAAAGTGAAAGGATAACAGAGGGAACAGAGCACTAACCCACCCAGGGGGCGGGGAGGGGGGAGTACTGGTCATGTCTCCACAGAAACCGGAATGGGCGAGCAGTTCCTACCACGAAGCACCCAACCAGGAGGACAGCGTAGACGCATGGAAGGACGCAATAAAAGAGAGAGCTACAGAGCAGGGCACAACCAGAGTCAGATGGGCTCCATCCCTAGAAGTGAACAAGAAGGGAGGAAGATAGCTGGTCCAAGCTCCACGCCAACACATGATGCTCAAAGGAATACACCCCCCTGGAGACCCAAGGCACTAGAGAAAAGGACTGGGAAAACAATGATTCCTGGGGGCAGGGGAGAGGAGAGGAGAAGGGGGTGTGGACAAGCACATGGACGGGGGAGGGGGAGCAACAAGTGGTCTGGAATCAATGGAAAGGAGGGTGTGGGAGGCCTGGTTGGGATTAAGCAAGGACAATGATTCTGTGAGGAAACACTAAAACGCCAGTGAAGGTGGAACATCATGGTGGGACAGGAGGGAGATGGAAGGAAATAGAGGAAGGAGTTAGAAGGTAATGGGCACTTACAGAGGTCTAAACATAGGTATATCCATATAAAAATACAACTATCTATTATAAGGTGGGAATACATTTAAGAATTTATCTATAGGCCAAATACTAAGGTAGCAAGTGGACCTTGGGCCCTCTCCCTGATTCTCCCTCAATACAAGAACACTTTGTTCTATGAATCTGGTATTCCTCGAGGCTCACTGGCCCAACATGATCACTTAAGTAAAATGGGTGCACAAGCAAGTGTGGTGAAGAAAGCTGATGGTGCCCAGCCATCAAAGGATATATCTGAGGTCTTAAAAGCCTGAAGATAAGTAATAAGCCATTTACTTGAAAAGAGACCACACCCACACAGAAGAACACAACAGCCAGCATGGCCACACGGTGGTGAAAGGTCTAAGCAATAGACATCAAACGGGGGGAAAAAACAAAAACAAATCACTGTGTGCACACATCCCCAAGATGCCCACTGAGTACATGTGGGAACATGAGCAAGAGTGGTGAAGAAAGCAGATGTGCCTGTGCGATTATGAGGTGCTGAGACAATCAGGTATGAGACATCAAAGAACGAAAATCAAAATCAATGGACCAATTGACTCCCAATATCGCTGAAGACAAATGGATACAGAGGCATACAGAGTAGAAGAAATGATGGTGCTCAGCTACCAAATGATTGAATGTATGGAGTCTCAAAAACTTGAAGATAATCGAGTCGACATTCAGCAGAAACAGCAAAGTCCACATGGAAGAAGCACACCAGCATGTGTGATCAAGAGGGGCCAAAGAGAGCAGGTATCGAGCATCAAAGAACGAACAAGAATCACATCATTGCGAAAGGGGGAAGGGCAGGGTGGGGCCCTAAGGCCCACTGGTGGGTAATTGGCCACCCCTTTACAGGTGAGTCATGGGGAGGAGACAGACCAGTCAAGGGGCAGCCGGGCAGTGATGATGCTTACAAGTTTCCTCTAGTTCCTGAAGCCTTTCCCCCACTTTCCACCCCAACCACATAGTCCCAACTCTACTTTATAAATTCAGATGGACTGGAGAAGGTACCCTGGTGGAGAGGGGACCTAGAGATATGGGGAAAGCAGGATAGATAAGGCCCTTCGGGCCAGTGGTTAGATTCGAGCTGATGGAGGGGTAGAGAGGAGGTGAGGTGGAGGGACGGAGCCAAATGCAAGGATATACACATAAGCTTCTATTTGAAGGATGGGCATCAGGGGAGTGGGTTGGGGAGAGGTCGGGCGGTGTAAGATGTGACAGAACGATAATGGTTTATAGAGTATTGAGAGAGGTTGGTGGGAAGGAGAGAGCAGAAGATGTGGGGGAGGGGATGGAAAGGCCGATACTAGGAGCTCAGGGGAAAAGGCGAATGATTGGAGAACGTTGATGGTGGCAGCGGACATGTGAAGGGGGCTGCCACAGTATGTTTATTTATGTATTATGAAAAGCGATGTACCAGCCCCCAATAAAATGATTTAATTAAAAAAATAAATGAAAGCTGGCAATTCCCAGAGAAGACTGTTTTTCCTGGTATTTTCTCAAGTGATGACTCATATATAAATCGTTTTATTGAGGGGCTCTTACAGTTCTTTTTTTCGGGGGGGGCATCACTGCCCTCTGGTGGTCGTGGAAGCTACCCAGCCTTGCTTCTGAGAGCTGCTGCTGGATTTGAACCAGCAAGCTAGTGGGCTGCAGTCCTGTACTCAACCAGTACGCCACTGGGGCTCAGCCCTCTTACAGTTCTTATAACAATCAATTGTATCAAGTCAGTATATATGTTGCATGATGAATTCTTTTTTTGCTCTCACGCTTAACGTTGGAGTCTGTTCTTTATTCCTTATTACACATACCTTAATTCTTTCCTGGTATTTTACTTCAAGAATGATCCTCCCAGAGTTAAATACATCTCACCATAAATTGTTTCACACTCTCAATTCTCTGACCATCACCACCTCCCTCCGGTGTTTCCTGCTTGATTAACTGTTCAACAAAATCCAGGATCTATAACTTCTTGCTGTATTTTTATTGTATTATAATAAAATTAACAAAATAAATTTGCCAAAATTATCTCATAGTAGTGTACTGACTCGTTTTCTTAACATTTCCAGGAATAAGCAAACAAAACACTTTAATAAGAGTTTAAGATAATTTACTTTGAATCATTCTAAGCTCAATAGGAAACTTAAGTTTAAAAG
This sequence comes from Nesogale talazaci, assembly GCA_004026705.1. Classification (NCBI taxonomy): domain Eukaryota; kingdom Metazoa; phylum Chordata; class Mammalia; order Afrosoricida; family Tenrecidae; genus Nesogale; species Nesogale talazaci. The sequence continues at coordinate 146,168 of PVJH01000169.1, read as the reverse complement.
ACTAAGAATGACTTAAATTCCTTTGAGGGGGGCTGAGCCCCGGTGGCACAGTGGTTGTGCGCGGGACTGCGGCCCACTGGGATGGAGGTTCGCTTCCACCACGGAGCAAAGGCTGGGCCTCCTACTCCCACCACCTGAGGGCAGTGATGTCCCCCCAAACAAACAAACAAACAAACAAAAATCCCTTTGAGGGTAAGTCAAAAAGGACTGCTACCAAGTTTCAGTTCAGACATGCACAGATTTATTCCAAACAAAGCATGTTTAAACATGTCTCTTGGAGTAGTAAGTGGCTTCAGACAAGGTCTCCCAGAAACACACTTAAATTAGTCCCCTGAAGGTGTCTTTTGAGACCCAGGGGTAAGAGGGAATGTTACAGTTGCCTAAAAAAGCAAAAAAATAAAAATAAAAATAAAAAAGATAACAATTAATGAAGCCAAACTTAGCAGAACTGAGACATTCAGAACTTGATATTGACTTAAACAACAACAAATTCCATTACCATAAAGTCAGTTACAACTCAGAGATCCTATAGTTCACATTAAAACTGTTCTTTGGACTTATGAAGATTAAACTCTTTACAGGAACAGACACAGCCTCATTTCTTCTCCTTTGGACTCGCAGGTGAATTTGAACTGCCATTCTTTCAGCTCAATGCTTAGCCCACTTCACTACTCATTGCTTTACACAGTGGAAACCTCAAAATAGTTCCTTGGGAATTTATTATAGTTTCTTAAAAAACAACAACAGGTATGGAGTGCCTTTTATTTCCTCAAAATAGTGTTGCTTCAAGAAGTTTTCTTTTTTTTTGGGGGGGGGGGCATCACTGCCCTCTTGTGGTCGTGGAAGCTACCCAGCCTTGCTCCTGGAGAGCTGCTGCTGGATTTAAACAGCCAAGCCTGTGGGCCACAGTCCCGCACTCAACCACTACAACCACCAGGGTACAGCTCCCAATGATGTTTTGTAAAACATACATATAGGCAACATTATTTCAAAGGTTCAAAAATTCCTAGTGATAATACTTTGATAATATTCAGGATTATGTAAATTTCAAGATAGATCATTTAGTTTTGAACAACTTTCCGTTTTTCATTAGCCACACTATTTTAATAAATTACAGAGCTCATGTAAAAGTAAATGTTTAGATAATTATAAAAGAAAAGCAAATCCACTGCCATTGAGTAGTTGCAATTCTTAGTGACACTATAGGGCAGAGAAGTGTTCTGCAGGGCTTCTGAGAGTACTGCTTTAGGCAAAGAGATAGCCAATCTCTCCCAACATGTATCACTAACCTTATGGTTCATGGTGCAACACATAACCCACTGTGCCAATATGGCTCTCCAATATATTCCCTAACTCTATTAATGTAGAAAAACAAAATTATATTTTATTCTTAAGATAGATTATGGGCCTTCCGCCGTGGCAGCCATCGAAGAGAAGTAGCCATGACTTTGCACTACCCTATGGCCGTGGGCCTCGACAAGGGCCACAAGGTGACTAAGAATGTGAGCAAGCCGAGGCACAGCCACCGCTGCAGGCGTCTCACTAAGCACACCAAGTTGTGCGGGACATGATCCGGGAGGTGTGTGGCTTCGCGCCCTATGAGCACAGGGCCATGGAGCTGCTCAAGGTGTCCAAGGACAAGCGGGCCCTGAAGTTCATCAAGAAACGGGTGGGGACGCACATCCACGCCAAGAGGAAGCAAGAGGAGCTGAGCAGCGTACTGGCTGCCATGAGAAAGGCCGCGGCCAAGAAGGGCTGAATGTGGCCGTGTTCACACTCCCCTACCCCAATAATAATAAAAAACCTTTCCAGAAAAAAAAAAAAAAGATAGATTATGGGGCTGAGCCCGAGTGGCGCAGTGGTTGTGTGTGAGACTGCGGCCCACAGAGTTGGCAATTCAAATCCAGCAACAGCTCTCCAGGAGCAAGGTTGGGCCTCCTACTCCCACCAGGGGTCAGTGATGCATGCATGCACACACACACACACACACACACACACACACACACACAAGATTAGGATGCTATAAAACACTTCAAAAGGAATATGGCAAGTTTTCATTCTTTCCATTCAATTTTTGACAAAAAATTGTGTGTCCTATCAACATGGTTCCTTATTATTATACATTATTTTAGGGGATGAGCCCCGGTGGTGTAGTGGTTGTGCGCAGGACTGCGGCCCACTGGGATGGAGGTTCAATTCCAGCTCCATGGAGCAAAGGCTGGGCCTCCTGCTCCCACCACCTGAGGGCAGTGATGCACCCCCTCCCAAAAAAAGAATAAGATCCTACATTATTTTAATGTAGGCTCTTAACAGCTCATAACAATCCATACTTCAATTGTATCAAGCACAGCTGTATAGATGTGGCCAACATTTTCAAAACATTTTCTTACAACTTGAGCTCTTGGTATCACTTTCTCTTTTATCCTTCCCTCCCAACCTTCTTTCCCTTGTGATCTGTTGATAAATTATTCATTTTTATCATTTTCATGTCTGACTCCATTGACTCTTTTCACCCACATTTCTGTTACTCATTCTCGGGGGGTGGGGAGGGATTCATTGATCATTATGATCAGTTCATCCTTCATAAATGTTTTCAAGCCCCCTTGTGAAGTTAACTTTCTGAATAGCGATACCGAAAATTTCAATTAAAATTATTTTATGGGTGGATGCAATTTTTCATGCATTATTTAGATCAACAACTCTTCAACTAATAAACATGATAATTCTGGATTGACTGTCTAATGTAGCTAAAGGGAAAACAAATATGGCTGTCCTTAATAATCCAGTGCCACTGAATAGATTCCAACTCTCAGAATCCTATAGAGTAGAGAAGAGTTGTTTACAGGGTTTTCTAAAACCTAAATCTTTACATGAGAGCAGAAAGTCTAATCTTTCTCAGGTGGAGCTGCTAGTGTAGCCAACTACTGAGTTGTGGTTAAGCAGTCCAGTGCGTAACACAATGTGCTACTAAGGTTCATTGTAATGCTAATACTGCAGGAAATGTCCTTATGATTAAAATTATTATTGTAGCAAATATATATTTCTAGTAAATGAAACAAATCTAACAACACGTACGGGCAGTCAGTTCTAATCTGTTCAACAGGGTTGCTATGAGTTGGCATTAACTGAATGGCAGTGTTTATATTTTGCTACCAAATATTAAATGGATAATAATTTAAATTCCCAGGCTGAGCCCCAGTTGTATAGTGGTTGAGTGTGGGACTGTGGCACACAGGGTTGGCGGTTCAAATCCAGCAGCAGCTCTCCAGGAGCAAGGCTGGGCCTCCTACTCCCACCAGAGGACAGTGATGCCCTCCCCAAAAATAAATAATTGAAATTCCCTAGTAAAGGGATCATTAAATTCAATTTATATATTCCAGCTCTACCTCACTCACTGTCACCACATCGATTGAGTCATATTAACTCTATAGGAAAGGGGTGAAGTGCACAGCCCTGAGGACTTCCAAGACTATAAATCTTGAACCCTTATTGTACTTGTTGTTTCTATAGGTTCATCAATCCTGTATTTCACATACCAAACAACATTTAACAAAAATTCAAGAGGGCATCCCACAATGACAAAATAACATCCGAGATAAACCAGTTTTTAATCTTTTAAGTCATTTTGATCTTCTATAGTGACCTCTTTTTTTTCTTTCTTTTTTTGTGGCATCACTTCCCTAGTGGGAGTGGGAGGTCCAGCCCTGCTCCTGGAGAGCTGCTGCTGGATTTGAACCATCAATCCTGTGGGCTGCAGTCCTGCATACAACCACTATGTCACCAGGGCTCAGCCAGTCACCTCTCCAATAATGTTTGGTAACCAGTTTATTTCCATCCCTCAATTATGGGTAGAGAGAAATCACTGGAGGATTATTTCCTGTGCAGATCTCACGAAAGTATCTTGGGCTTCCATTGTCACTCACAACCTTCTGCTAACCAGAAGCTCCCAATTTCTTCCATTGTCACTCACAACCTCCTGCTCACCAGAATCTAATACTATTCCCTCCTTTGGCTTTGGGCTACTTAATTTACAATCCTCAGGCTGAGTCCTGGTGGCGTAGTGGTTGAGTGCGGAACTACAGCCCACTGGCTTGGTGGTTCAAATCCAGCAGCAGCTCTCCAGGAGCAAGGCTGGGCTCCCACTTCCACAAGAGGGCATTCAGCCCCCCTCCCAAAAACAAAAACAAAAACAATCCTTAGATCATGGATGTTGGCATGCTTCCTACATAGACTTAGTTGACATCTCACTTTCTGTCAATGACTGTTTGTTTGGAAACAAGCCTTTTATGACCCCAGGCATTATTCTATCTGATAGCCAGACTCCATCTAATTTCGTCACTACACTTTGCTCTAGCACCCATATTTTCGGTGTTTCTTTCCAAAGGAGGACTAACAAGCAGGGCCATGTTGTAAGAGCTAACTTTTCTGATACTGGAGATAAGACTTGGTGAGAGGCCCAAATCCATTCCTGGATCTGTGTTTTGAAAATGATGATAGCAACAAATATACAAATGTGCTTGACACAAGGGATGGATTGATGGATGGATTGTGAGAAGAGTTGCAAGAGCCCCTAATAAAATGATTTTTAAATAAATAATAATAGTTCATTTGGAAGAAAATTAAAACTTTAAAGTTCCTTTAACCAACATCTCACAAAACATAGGTTCATAGTTTCATAGACTTTCTTTTTTTTTTTTTTTTTTTTGGGGGGGGGGGGGGGGGCATCACTGCCCTCAGGTGGTGAGAGTAGGAGGCCCAGCCTTTGCTCCGTGGAGCTGGAATAGAACCTCCATGCCAGTGGGCCGCTTAGTTCCTCCTAATGACTCCCAGACCCCTGCAACCTTGGCCACAGATGGGATACAGGCAAGTGAGGGAGAGGACACGGGTCAGGATACAGACTCATAAGAACTGTGTCTGGAGGGTAGGAGACAGAGGCTGTGGAGCCCAGACTGCTCCTGCGGCTCTGGCAGGCAGAATAGCAGCGGGGCAAAATCCACTCCTTTCTCACTCTTTTCTTCAGTTTCTGCCTTTCTCCCACAAACTCCATGGCCATCACTGCCATAACCCAATCCTCCAGCCTCTGGCAGTGGCTCCAGCAGTAGTAGTAGTAGCAGCAATGTGAACAATAGGAAATGGGCTCTCGAAGATTGTTCAACCGATGTATAAATCACACAAACCATATATATTAAGCAATGCAAACTTTTGTATTTATATAAAATCTCTCTCAAAATCAAATATAGGGAGACGAGTAATGATTAGCAGAGACCAGACACAAAACACAAGAAATCCATGAAACCATGTGTGATAATAGAAATTTTAGAAAGAGAACAAACAGAAGCAATAAATACAACTCATAAATGTGTAATAGAAACTGGCCTTACAGACAGTATTTTCAATAATATGTTTGTTTGTGTTGGGCCTCACTGCCCTCTGGTGATCGTGGGAGCTACCCAGTGCTGCTCCTGAGAGCTGCCGCTGGATTTGAACCACCAAGTCTGCGGGCCGCAGTCCTGCACTCAACCACTTACGCCACCAGGGCTCAGCCCAGTAAGGTGTTTGCTCCCCCCCCCCACCAATAATATGTTTTAAAGTAACAAAAAAGTAGTACACAAAAGTGAACAGAAATACTAACTTTGCTGTTTATTAAACACCTTGGGACTCAAATATTTAAATCCATGTAATACACCAGTCAACAACAGTTAAGAATCAATAATGGTACAGACTTTGCTCACAAGGAGGTTCAAAATTGAAAATCAGAACTAAAGGCCTATTAAGTACAAATATTTGAGTACTGATCTTTATAAACTTATTCTTTATTTTAAATATTATCATATAACTTAAATTTTAAGAGGTTTACATGAGATGTGTATGTACATTGTCTAAATTTATTATCAATATCTTAATGAAGCATGATGTACATTCCACCCCCTCCCACATCACTGCCCTGGTGGGAGTAGGAAGCCCAGCCTTGCTCCTGGAGAACTGCTGCTAGATTTGAACCGTCAACCATGTGGGCCACAGTCCCGCATACAACTACTGCGCCACCAGGACTCAGCTGATATACCTTTTTTTTATGACGTACATTTTATATTTGAGAACTCTAAGGTCTAGAAGGGTTAAGTGATTTAATCAACATTACAAAGTTAACATTATATTAGAGCCAGAACTCAAGCTTATTTATATTTACAATGTCACAGAAACCTCTAAGGGTATTCAACAGTATGGATCAAAAGGCAAAAACTAAAATTTTTAATTCAAAGATGTGAAAAATTCTGTTAAGAAAAGGTTGATACATTCCTATTGAAAGTATTTCCTGCAATAAATAAGAGTAGTGTCAATATCTGACTGCCTTGGACCAAGTCAGACAGTAGATTTTTAATAGAAACCTATAAATTAACAACTGAAAGGGGGTGATGGACAGATGGGGCTTCAGATTTTTTTCTGATTTTAATAGGATATATAATTACAAACTATCTCATTAACAGACATTTCACATTTATGATTTTGAAATTTTTTTTTCAGAAGGGACCTCTGATGGTTTGGGCCATACATTAGGTTGCCCTAAGTTCAAGAAACCTTCTTTGGGACAATCTAAATGTTATACCAAAGGCCCCAGAAAAGATAAAACCACACTAGGAATGGCATCCAATCATGAGATGCCTTCGCCTTTTGTCTGTAATGTCTTGGTCCAGCAATAGAGAGGGCTGGGCATCAAAGAGGTGATATACGGTTTTGGGCAAACGGGGAAAGGCTGAGTGAGGGTCTCTAGATCAGTGTTGAGCAAATTAATAGGGGAAGGTGACAGCAGGCGGGGTATGTGAGAGCCAAAAGAAATCTCACAGGGCTGTGGGGCTGTGGTAATGGAGGATGAGCATCATCCAGGGTAGGGAGCAAGAAGCAGTAGGTGAAGGATTAGGGTGTCCCCACACAGGGCAGGAGGTGGTCAATAATCAGGGCCTACCATCACACCACCCCAAATTCCATGCAGGTTCTATGATGGGAGAAAGACATGGTGGAGTATCCAACATACACTGTGTACATCTCAAGATATATCAGGCCCTGAAGATAGAGTGTAGTCCCTAACTCTCCTATAATACCTATTTTGCAAAATGACCTAATCTTTGGAATCCAGCCATACACACATAAATGATGGTTGGGTTTATAAATTATGACAGAAAGGAAATATAAGAATGTTTACAAAATAATGATAAATCTTTTAAGATTACCATAATTATTTTATAAATAATAAAGAACAACCAAAACAACCTACAGGCTGTATAAAAGTAAGAAGATACAAGAATGTAATATGGAAAATGAAGTAATGTTAATAGATGCAGAGAGAATAAAGAACTACTCACACCTCCTGTTTTGCATCCATCTTCTCCACCAAGGAGAATTGAGTAGAAAACTGGAAAAGGTAGAAGAAACATAGTTAAAAAGTAAATGAAGTTGATGCGGGAAAAGAAGATAGTAAAGAGAATACCCTAAAGCCAGTGAACCAGGTTTTAGAAACTCCGTAATTTTTAGTGGCTGACTTTTCAGAAGTACATTGTCATGCTTTTCTTCCAAAGCATCTGGATTGACTCAATTTCTCCAATCTTTTCAGTTAGTAGTGAGTGCACTAACCACTTTTACCACAGAGATACAAGAAAATATCTAGCCACTTATTAAGTTTTGTTTACATAGCTTTAAATAATCACAGGCTGAAATTAAGCATGTACCACCGAGATTACAAAGTATGGTCTGGGGGCTGAGTCCCAGTGGCGTAGTGGTTGTGAACGGGACTGTGGCCCACTAGGACGGAGGTTCAATTCCAGCTCCACAGGGGCAAAGGCTGGGCCTCCTACTCCCACCACCAGAGGGCAGTGATGCCCCCCCCTGAAAAAACTAATCTAAACAAACAAAAAAAACCAAAGTATAGTCTGTAAAGCAATGTAGAAAAAGAAAATAATTCCTAAATTTAAAAATGAAAACTTAACAAACAAACAAACAAAAAAAAGAAAATCAAACTGACCAAGACCTCAAACAACTGTAGCAATTGTGAGGCAGGCGCAGGGCTGGAGCCTGCTTGATTCAGTTACAAATAGCGCGACTCTGAGGAGGAACTCGCTCAATAGCACTCACAGAGAGGAAAAAAGAAAAAAAAAGAAAACTTTAAGGATATATATCAGAGTCACAGAATTTTAGATAGAAAGCTCTTGACAATCCATCAATGCTGATCTTTAAAAAAAAAAAATCTTTAAACTGTCTGCAAGATAGTGTATAGACAATAAAAAAGCAAGACCTTATCACCAAGAGTCAATTTCTTATTTCACTATTAGCGATGCTAAGTTTTTCTTCATGAAGAATTTCATCTTTTTATATAATTTAGTGTACACTAAGATGCTGAATTAAGCAAAAGATAAAAAAATTCCAAAAAATATATTTAAGAGTAAAAAAAACTAAAGTGACAGTATAAAAGATTAGAGTCATTAAGTCCTACTACATCCTTAGAGGTGCACTTTGCTTTGTAGTGTTAAATTATTAAATATGAGGTGAGAAAGAATTCAAATATTTTATGTGAATATACTTCAGATAAAAGAGAATAAAACAGAGAGACAGAGGAGAAAGTGACTGGAGTCATACAGACCTTGAATAGAGAAATGGGGGAAAAGGAGCATTAACAATTTTAATAAGCTAAAGAAAAACAATTATCAACAGACAGAATGACTATTTAGAAGGCAAAAAAGATCTTTAGGTAATTTACTATGATCGCAGAAATAAAATTATCTCACTAGAAGGCTTGGAAAAATAAGGCTTCAAAGTTTTCCAGAAATAAAAAATCAAATATAAGAAGCAAAAGGAAAAAAAAAATAAAAGGGGGAAAAAGAGGATCAGATCAGTATTATTTAATATCCCAATGAAAACATTCTAGAAAAAAAAGGAACACAGAAAAATGTAGTCAAAGAAACAATTCAAGAAAATTTCCCAAAATTGAACCTTAAGTTTCCAGGCTGAAAAGGAAACTCTCTATGCCAAAGCTAAATGAAAATTCATATGCATGGATTTTCTAAGCAGAGATACAAGAGTTCTCACAAACTTCTTTGACATACAAGGAAATCCTAACCAAAAAAAAAAAAAAACAGACGGCATCTGACTGTTCAACACTACAATCTTGAAAACAAATGCTTTAAAAATTCTCATGGAGCATGGGTAAAGGGGAATTGATATCAAGGAGTTTAAGAAGGAAGAGTGTTTTGAAACTGATTGTTTAATGATTGTTTTGAAACTGATTGCATAATGCTGTTTAATGCGATTCCACTATGAAGTAATAAGCTGTATATCTGACTTACCTGTATGAAATGGTCTAAAAATAAAATACTAAAAAATGCAGATGGAAATATTTTCCAATCTCTAATCCTATATTCTATAGCCAGTCAAATATGAAAACAAGTTTGGGAGATAAGATATTTTCCTATAAGCTGATGGTGTCCAGCTATCAAAAGAGATAGCATCTGGCATCTTAAAGATTTGAAGGTAATAAACAAGCGGCCATTAGCTCAGAAGCAACATAGACCACATAGAAGAAGCACACCAGCCTGTGTGATCATGAGGTTTCAAAGGGCTCAGGTTATCATGCATCAAAGAACTAAAAATTTTATCATAGCAAATGAATAGTAGTACAGATTAGGGACCCAAAGCCCATCTGTAGGTAAAAGGACATCCCCTTATAGAAGGGTTACGGGGAGGAGATGGCCAGTCAAGGTGTAGTATAGCAAAGATGAAACATACAAATTTCCTCTAGTTCTTCAATGCTTCCTCCCCCACACTATCATGATCCCAATTCTACCTTACAAATCCGGCTAGACCACTGGAACAGATAGGAACTGGAAACATAGGAAATCCTATGGACAGATGATCCCTTCAGGACCAGTGGTGAGAGTGGTGATACATGGAGGGCGAAGGGAAGGTGGGGTAGAAAGGGGGAATCGATTATAAGGATCTACATATAACCTCCTCTCTAGGGTATGGACAACAGGGAAGTGGGTGAAGGGAGACATCGGACAGTGTAAGATAAGACAAAATAATAATAATTTGTAAATTATCAAGGGTTCATAGGGAAGGGGGAATTCATGGTGAAGATGTAAGATCACAAAACATTTTGAGAACTAGACCACATTGTAGGAAGATAAAGAAGTCCTAGAAAAAAATTCTTAAAGCAGGTGGGGAAGGAAACTGGGGTGGGGAGGATTTGCAGTAGTATGAATTTACTTAAGCATCTTCTTTGTAATTCTCACACCAAACAACTGGGTAGGAATAGGATTAAGGCTGGATATGGCATTTGACATGTTGATAATATGCAAATAAGATTCATGGAAACCCTGTGTGGGTGGGAACTATGGAAACAAGGTGAATACAGTACTCTAATGAAATACTGATCAATTTTACCACCCTGCTAGACCTAAAAAAACAACAAGTCATTCCAGAGGAGGAAAGGAGAGGTCACTACCATTAAGAGAATGGAGTGGGGCTGAGCTCCGGTGGCGTAGTGGTTGTGCGCAGGACTGCAGTTCACTGGGACAGAGGTTCAATTCCAGCAGTGGGGCTGGGGCTCCTACTCCCACCACTGGAGGGCAGTGATGCCCCCCCCCCAAAAAAAAAAAGAGAATGGAGTGGAGTGTATCCTTTGGAGGAACAACCAGTAAACGAAACCTGATTAAATATTTTTTAAGGCTGAGCCCCGGTGGCGTAGTGGTTGTGCGCGGAACTGTGGCCCATTGGGATGGAGGTTCAATTCCGGCTCCCAGGAGCAAAGGCTGGGCCTCCTACTCTCACCACCAGGGCAATGATGCCTAAAAAAATAAATAAATAAATATTTTTTAATTTCTCCACAGACAGAAAATTCAGTGACAAATAGAGCTGTCTCTTGATTGCTTATCCACATAACCTCCGGTATGCATTTATTTATCAATAATGCTTGAAAAAATGAATAGAGCAAAGAAATGTCTTATTTTCTAGAATATGAAAAGATCTCACAACCACTTTTCTAAGTATCTGAAAGGACTTTCAGGAATTTCTCAGGAAAAAAAAATGACCAGCAAAATCTACCACTCATCTTTCTCTTTGGTTACTAGCCCAACTTTTATACCCACTGCACTTCCAGGATTTCCTTTTGTTAACCTGATCTACTCTTAATTTAAAATATATTAATTGCTAAGTAACTCCGAAAGGTAATATAACAAGATAAATTTCACCGAGCCACAAATTATAAAATATTTATGATTTTTTTTGGCATAACTGCCCTCTGGTGGTGGGACTAGGAGGCCCACCCAGCCTTTGCTCCTATGGAGCTGCTACTGGAATGGAACCTCCATCCCAGTGGGCCGCAGTCCCGCGTACAACCACTACGCCATCGGGGCTTAGCCAAAATATTTATGGTTTTTGTAAAGAAAACTACTTGTAAATATTTGATGAATTAATATACTAAAAGTAGCATACACAACACATCTATAAGTTCCTATTAAAATGAACACACGCTGAGCCCCGGTGGCGTAGTGGTTGTGCGCGGGACTGCGGCCCACTGGGATGGAGGTTCAATTCCGGCTCACAGGAGCAAGGGCTGGGCCTCCTACTCCCACCACCAGGGCAGTGATGCCTAAAAAAAAAAAAAAATAAATAAAATAAAATAAAATGAACACACTTTTTTGGCCTCTACTTTGTCAAACATGAATCTATATTTTAAAGTAAAATAACATACCTCCCCAAAAAATTAGTGCTGGTACAGGAAATCAAGAGGAAGAAAAAGAAAATCAAGGACAGCAGAAATGGCAAATATTAGAAGCCATGAGAGGAACTTCAAAAAGTCCATGGAAATATTTCATTATGTTTTTTTGCAAGCACGGTTTATTTGGAAAGGAAAGCTCCTGATGCAGCAGGTAGGACTTCAGTGAGCTGCCACTGAATTAACTGTATATCTGAAAGAATTGGGTTTTTATCAGGTATTGGGTACTTGGCCTGTCTGCATCTCCAGATAATGAACAGACCAACCCCCGGGACTGGTGACGCCCTCCCCATGGCTGGGTCTTGCCTAAGTATAGACAGGAAATTAAGCAAGCAAAGGTCAGCAAATTCAAGAATTTGATGACCCTGGAGTTTAGAATCAGTCTAGAAGTCTGATGCTGGTACCCTTTCCAATATCCTGCTGCTCCCAATACTTTCTGCTGTTGGGCCGACTTTCCACCCTCTTTCTGCAGGCTTTCTCCTATCAACAGGATTTCTAGCTTATAAACACACTTCTATTGGACAGTACCACTTTGAAGGCCTTCTTCCCAGGTCTGAGCTGCCTAGTAAATTTGGAAAGCCCTTGGAATAAACAGGTCTGCAGAGGCAGACCAAGCAATTCTACTATCTTTTAATTACATTTTTCCAGGAAGATTTTGAAGGGTGAGGCAGAGGTAGATCAAACACAGTAATTTTGACAATTGTGCAGTACTGAGGAGCATTTTGTTCTATCGTACAGTCTTTCTCACTGCTTTTGAGTCAATCAATGCCAACTCATAGTGACCCTACAGGACAGGATAAACCTGCCCTCGGAGTTTCTTAGACTGTCCTTGTTTATAGGAGTAGAAAGCCTGGTCTTTCTCCCTTGGAGCTACCAGTATTTTTGAACTATTAAGCTTTTGAATCATAGCCTAGCATGTAACCCCTATACCACCAGAGCTCTATCTATTGTAGCTATAGTGAGAATCAAGTAGAAGGCACCTAACAACAACAGAGGTGTTTTAACAAATCACTACAAATTAGGTGGCTTAAAAGAACAGAAATTTGTTCTGCCAACAATCTGGAGATCAGAATTCTGAAATCAAAGTGGTAAGACAAGGGAAAACTCTCTCCGAAGGTTCTTAAAGGATAACCCTGCCTTTTATCTTCCAGTTTCAGGCATTCCTTAGCCTGCTCTCATACCTTTATCTCTTATAAGGATACTGTGTCATAAGATTGAGGCCTACACAGGTGTGAAAATGGTGTGAAGAGACCACTATTTGACCTCTGACTTCACAACAGAGAAAAAGTCATCAGCACAAGGTAAATTCCTAAAGGCATGCTTCTATCTTCATATTTCTCTTCCATTTCTCAAGCACCCTTCCCAGGTCAGTGTACTTCTCTGTTGAATTCCATAATTCATTAACGAACTCTAAGACCAAATTCATAATTATGGGATTGCTAGGGAAAATACCAGGTTACAATTCAGGTTCAGAAATGCTCGAGGTACAGTTCTTTGATCAGGACACCCTTTTATTAGTCATGCCCACAGGTATGCCTCTCTCTGGTCCTTAGGTAAGAGGAACTTCTGCCTCTATCCTATTCAAGCAATGTAACAAAACTTTTTTATGTTCAAAAGGCATTTGATTCTACTATAAGCCTCAGTCCAAAGACACCAGCTCCAGGGGTCAGAAAACTCTTGAATGCACCCCATGATGCAAGTGAGCTTCCTCCTCAAAGGTACTCTGCTTGTGTCACTCCATGAGCTTGGAAACCCACCAGTCTTGTCTGGGGCTTTGGCTCTGTTGCTGTCACTCCTCTAGTGCTACAACTTTGTGTATCATGGATCTAGAATTTTTTGTGTGTGTGGGCATCACTGGCCCTGGTGGTAGTAGGAGACCCAGCCTTGCTCCTGGAGAGCTGCTGCTGGATTTGAACCACCAATCCTGTGGTCTGCAGTCCCACACACAATCACTACACCACCGGGGCTCAGCCCTTTCTTTCTTTTTTTTTTTTGGGGGGGGGGGAGGGGCATCACTGCTCTCCGGTGGTGGGAGTAGGAAGCCCAGCCCCACTGCTGGAACTGAACCTCTGTCCCAGTGGGCCGCAGTCCCGGACACAACCACTACGCCACCGGGGCTCAGCCCCCCCCCCCTTTTTTTTAATCTAGAAATTTTAACATGCAAAAATCTCAAAAGGATGTGGTCCTCTCCTGGCTCTTCTTTCTTGATAAGAACGCAGTAACCTACCTTGACATGAGGAACATCATTTTGTTTCAAACTGCCTTTAACCCCTGCTAGCAGTTACCCCTCTTCTCTACTGGCTCTCCAAACAAGAACTTGGCTCTTCCAAGACATCTCCAAACTCTGCCTAACCAATTAGCAAGAAATGTACACTATCTTTAAGACCTTGAATAAATACCTACAACTGTGCTATTCCACCCCTATCCCTGTTACCCTGCCAACCTGATAAGAATATAGCAGCTAGAATATCCCTCCCTTGGAACCAGTCACCTATTTTGAACTATAGAATACCTGGAATTTCTTTATTCTGGAGCAAGAGATTTTCAGGTGTGCCTATTCTCAATCTAGGTGTATAATAAAGACTTCAATGATTCATATAGCAGTGGGGTTGATCTTACCCGCTTACATCTATAGTGAGAGTCTCCTTTCCTGGCTTCTGATATTGTTCATTTTTTTCTTTTCATTTTTCATGGCTTTATAGTATTTTAGTGTTTATGAATGCAAAACTTAGATGACATGCCCCCCACCTCAGAATTTGATAAAAATTATCGTTATTCCTATCACACTATCACAGAAATAAATTAAACCTTACCATTATAACAAAACAACAGTTTGGCACAGGGCTGGATGAGCTTGTAAAAACAAGTTAGGATGTGCTTCATTCAACTTGTGGAGGGACATTCTAGCATCCACTTCAAAACATTTGACAAAGTTCAACATATGGCCATCTTTCAGGGAAGCAACAGAGCCAGCCAGCCTGTGTGATCATGAGTTGTCAAAAGGGAAAAGTATCGTATCGAAGTTCAAAAACAAACGATCATATTGACATGAAGGACCATGGAGACCCAAAACCACCGGTAAGATAACTGGATAGTCCTTCACTGGAGAGCCACATGGAAGGAATAATAAATCTAGGGAGCAGTGTATCACTGATAAAATATATATACCATATAAACTCGAGTATAAGCCGAGTTTTTCAGCACATTTTTAATGCAATTTTTGTGGTAAAATTACATAGATGTCTTGCCAGATATTCGGGTTGGCTTATACTCAAGTATATACGATAACTATTCTCTAGTTCCTTAATATTTCCTCCCCTTACTACCATGGTCTTTATTTTGCCTCATTAAATCTTTGTTAAACATGTGTATGTTCAGTTGTATAATTAAGAGCATTTGTTGCATGAAAGCCAAGATAGATAATACTTCATAAAGAGAAACAAGAGTAAAGATTCCCTGAGGGAATGGGAAGAAAGGGGAGGGCAGAGGGGGAAAGGGCAGCTGAAAGCAATGAGGACTGTATAACCCTACTTGGAAGGGAACAAATAACAAAATTGCAGTTGAATGGATAAACAGATGACCCAGCATTTTAGGAATATTGGTAAGACCTCAAAAATAAGCCAACAGAAGAAAGTCATTAACCCCGATAAAAGAAAAAATTGTGGCTAATGTCCAGAAACTAGTGAGCGAAGAACCTAGAATTACCACTGAACCTACTGAAGATGGGATCTCACATGGTTCAATATTTTCAAATTTAAGCAAACATCTTTCCCGCAGCAAATTTTTTAGCTTGATGGGTACAAAAGTATTGTGTGAAGATCAGCTAAATTATGAACTTATCTTCCAAGCAGTCTTGTAAGCAAAATCAAAGTTAATGAAGACAATCTTATGAAATAAATTCAGAGACCAAGTTTGAATTTACCAATACATTTCAGAGAGCAAGGTTCAATCAAAACTGTGGTTTTCCAAGTGGATCTTCTAGATCAGTTAAATTCAAAACGGAGGTCAGCTCAAGCTAAGGAAGACTGTCTTGGGAATTCCAAAGGGAGTAACCTTAATAGATTTACACAGGATAATCATTAGGACTTATTATTCTGAACAAATTTCAGGAAAATTGACCACCGCTTTGGGTTACTAAATCACTGGTGAGCTGTTTGAAACCACCAGCTGCTGTTCTAAAGGAGAAAGATCTTTCTACCCCACTAAAGAGTTACAGAATAGACTGGATGGCAATGAATATGAGCAATATGGTTAATTAGCAAATCTCACTTAAGAATGTTTTATCTTGGAAACTAGAATTAATACATAATAGAAGTACACTGAAATAGTGTCAATATAACAGAAGTCTCTGGAAGGTACCAAAGTTAAGGTGCTAGGTAATAGAAAGTTTGAGGCACCAAGACTTACTTTTGTAAACATTGAAAACCCTATGGAACACAGGTCAAGTCTGAAACACATTAGGTCAAGTGAGTTGGAAAAGAGTCTACAACTGGTGATGGTGACAGATAAGTAAGACATTTAAGTGTATAATTTTAGTGTCCATTCTATTAATTTTTTTCCAGTTTGCTAAAGGATATTATTTGCTCCACCAAATAAAACTTTTATGTGTTTTTTATCAGAAAATACAAGCACGAAGTTTCTGTGATGGGGCAAACATTATTAGAGAAATAATTATCTATATTCTTTTCTACAGAAGTTTTATATGTAAACCTACAAAATTATATCCAGTGGCAACACAGTTAATATTGGCCATTAATTTGGTTGGTGTATGCACAGCAAAACTCTTATCACAGCATTTTGATCTTTAAATTAAAGTTTAAACAAGCTATTCCTTGTAACTCGTAACTTGTGACTCTGTAAATTTAAAAATAAATTGTCTATTTTTCTAAGGTGACAGGTAAGTTCTAGACTCACTACAAATCATAATCCTTTATAAGAACTAATCAGTATGTAAATGAAAGGCATAAAATTTTGCTACAAATTTTAAAAGTAAACTATGTAGAATATATTCTTAAAAACAAAACAACAGATAAAGACTTCTTTCCACACTATACACAGTGCAACTGTGAAATGCAACTGCAACTCCCTATGGAAAAACAGCACCTGCAGGAAAAGATCCAGTCTGGTAACTGCTGGTACTGTCAATTCATCATTTAATTCTCAAACACTAAAGCACTCCTTTCTTCTCCCCCTTCCTGTACACACAATCAATGATATTGAAGAAAACAGAGCTTATAGTGTTCATGCTGAACTCCCACAACTAAACAGTTGAACCCATTACATTTTTTAAAAACATACTGTCCCTTTAGAAAACAGGCTTCAACGCGGATTCTAGCAACATCTTGCTCCTAGCTAGAAGTTCTAGACAAGGTAACATTTTATTCATGTTAAAAGCTTGTATTTTAAAAAGATGTATTTAAGTAAGAACTCAAAAATTCATACAAACTTGCAATGTTTAAGCTACACAAAGAAAAACTGGGTCAAAGCAAATAATAACACATATACAATTCAACCCTAAGACACTATCAATTTCATAGGAAAAAATGTTTATATCTAATGTTTTTATCTTGAAGTAAAATGCTATTACTCAATAGTCGAGACTTTTTAGGACTTTTTAGTTGTGTATAAATGTGCATATATATGTACACACACACACATAAACACAGACAAACATTTTTAAAATTACCTAAATTGCAAAACCAGGATCGGAGGGGTGGGGATGAAGTGGGATCTATGTAATTTTAATCAATATTTTCCAACACGCTCTCAATATTTTAGAAACTCCTAACATTATCGAAAAAAAGTTTAAATATTTCTCTGGCATTCTACTAAACCATGAAAGGTCTGTCAGCCAACAAGAGAAAAACTGTCTTGGCTATCTTGCTGTGCTGGCAATTTCTCAAACATCTGCTAAAGGTCAGCTTTCCATTGCATGGAACCAATCAATAGAACTACACAATTCTCAGAGCACTATAAGATGCTAAACAAAGAACACTATTTAACATAAGTAATGTAATATAACCTTAGCTTTGTAATAAATAGTTGCAAAGTCTAGCCCTTTCTAGAATGATTATAAATCCCATTTGAATTTTCTTTCTAAAATTATGTTCTAAAATGGCTGTTCACAAATGGTGAATATAGAATTTATGCAAAAACTAATATTTAAAAAACATAACTACTTTACACATTAAAAAACAAACATCGAAAAAAGAACATTTAAATAATTTTAACCTAAACAATAAATACTTGCAACTGACATTTTACAGTTAGAAAATATGGTTCACTTAATTCAGGGGCAGATTCATTTTGCAGCTAATTCACATTAAAATCAAACCAAACTAGTTGCTGCCCAGTCAATTTCATTAATGAGTTATACAAGAAGCTATGCTGTTAAAACTAAACTTGTCAGAGGAATACAAAGAGTTCTCTATGGTCACAATGACTAATGTCACACGCTATGAAAAAAATTTTGGACATAAATAATATTGAACACATCCTGTTCTGTACAACATCAGGAACTTCATGACTTATTCACGTTAGAACATAAAAGATTACAAAAAACTAATTGTTGATATTATTAGGTGCCATCAAGTCAACTCCCACTCATAGCAACCCAAAAGCGGTACAAAACGCTTCTCAGTCTTGTGCAACTCTCACAAATGTTGCTGTGCTTGAGTCCTCTACTTTAATTCATTTTGGTGTAAGAGGTCTGTTGAAATTTAATCAACTTCATAGAAATACATAAGCCACCAATGATAGGTGGGTAGTGGCTACACATGAGGTGGACTGGTCAGGAATCATACTTAAGTCTCCTAACGGTAGATAAGCATCGAAGACTACATTACCAATGCCCCTGGAATAACAAAATTCCTCTTAATCTAAGAACTTTCTTTCACAATATTAAGCAGCAGTCTCTTGCACTGATTGAAGGCTGAAACAAAGACAAACACTGTTCCTGACTAGTGTCTTTTAGATAATGAACAAATAAGTAACCCTGGAATTTGATTACTATGAAAAGAATTAAGTAAACCATGGTCACTGAAAATAATCATGTGAACCATATAAGATTTTTCCATTCCATAATAAAATATAATTAAATGAAAAGGTATTCATAAAAATATATATTTAGGGCTGAGCCCCGGTGGTGTAGTGGTTGTGCGCGGGACTGCGGCCCACTGCGACGGAGGTTCAATTCCAGCAGTGGGGCTGGGCCTCCTACTCCCACCACCGGAGAGCAGTGATGCCCCCCCCCCAAAAAAATATATATATATTTAAATGGATGACACGTATTCATACAAAACAATTATCTTATATAAAAATATTGATGTCATTTTTAAGTGGGTTGCTGAAATGACTTAAGTGACATAAAGTCGAGATTGCAGACATTATTCAACAATATTACAAGCTAATAAAATTTAGCTGAAGATAATTCAGACAACAACTAAAGCCATGTACTAACAGAGACTGCCAAACTTACCAGCCTAATTTGAAGAAATATGAGAAAGGAGACTAACATCAGACATTACAGAGATCAGATGGATCTTGGCCAAATATAGAGAATACATTTACTATGCATAGATTAACTACACAAAGACATTTGACATTCAATATGTGAGCCCAAATAAATTACAGGTCATACTACAAAAACTAGGAATTTCAGAACATTTCATTGTGCTCCTTTGGAACCTGTACATGGATCAAGAATTAGTCATGTAAAGAAAACAAGGAGCTCCTGCATAATTCAAAACTGGAAAATATATGCTGCAGCAGTGGCAGGGTAGTGGTAACCTTTCACCTCACTTGTTCACTTAATATGCTAGAAAAATAAGATGGCAGATGCATCATCAAGACGATGGATTATATACAAAAAAGCATGGTATTAGGATACAATATGTAGATGACATAACCGTTTGTCAAAACTGAAAAAGACTTGAAACATTTACTGGTGAAAGTCAAAGATTATAGCCTTCAAGATGAATTTTACCTGAATGTAAAGAAAACAAAAATCTTCACATGTGTACCAATAAAATAACTATGATAAGTGGAGAAACAAAATTGGCGTTATTAGCAATTCCATTCTACTTGAATCAATTTTTCATCATACTTGATTGTTGAATCAATGTCCATGGAAGTTAAATCAAATGACAAATTGCACTGGACAAACCTCTACTACAAATGGCCTTGTTAAAGTTAAATAGCAAAGATGTCACTTTGATGACTATGGTACACCTGACAGAAGTCAGGAAAGAATGAAGTTACATTTAAAGTTACATTTCAAATTGGTGGTGTTGGTAAAGAACACTGAATACACACACTATGCCCAGCTAAAAGAATAAACAAGCATGTCATAGAAAAAATTACAACCAGAATGCTCCTTAGAAAGCAGGATGACGGGCTGAGCCCCTAGTGTAGTGGTTTTGTGTGGGACTATGGCCCACTGGGTTGGCGGTTCAAATCCAGTAGCAGCTCTCCAGGTGCAAGGCTGGGCCTCCTAATCCCACCAGAGGGCAGTGATGGCCACAAAACAAATAAACAAGTAGGATGACAAAACTTCAAATTATTTAACTTGTTACTTCATCAGGGGAAAACCATTCATAGGAAGGGACATCATGTTTAGTTTAAGGTCAGCAAAAACAAAGGGACTCAATGGGAAGGATTGACATAGCAGACACAAGCATAATAATAATCATGAAGATGGCATGACTAGACAAGTTTTTGTTATGTTATGTATTAAGTTGACAAGAGTTGGCTACACACAGCACTGCTAACCACGAGGTCATCCATCACTCCTTGGGAGAAAGCTGAGGCTGTCTACTCCAGCAAATATTTAAAGTCTCGGAAACCCAAAGGGCCAGTTCTACCCTATCCTGTAGGGTCACTAAGAATAAGGAACAACTGGTTGAGTTTTTAGGTGGATAAGTAAGATGCATAAGGAAAGTAACTAAGAAAACTATGTACTACCACTTAAAAATGGCTTCCTAAATGTTTGACTTGTTTTTACTTTAGATGCTATGTACTTGCTATCCCGATAAAATACTCTAAATTCAGATATCTGTATGGCTGGATCCCTGGTTTCATCAAATCTTGCCTGCTTTTGAGATGGTTTCCCTGACTATATTATCTAAAATGTCACTTTCACTCTCTAGACTTTTCTACATTTATACATGCCACGAGGAAACTTATTTCTCTTCTTTCTCTCAGGTCTCTATGCTATAATTTTCATAATAGCACAAATTTTATGTTTGTACAGTATTGTATTCCCAAGTGACTGATATACATACAGGACACTTTGTGGCATAGTAGATTATGGCATTGGGCTATAGTGTTTTTGGTATGTATTAGACATTCAATAAATATTTGTTGAAGATTCAATAGTAGGTAGGATTGTTCCTCATAGTTTACTCTTAAATTGCTACCCAATACCTGTCAGAGCCCCAATCTGTGGACAAATTGATATTTGAAGATGACGATATAGAAAATAGTTTTCAAGTATAATTATTCACCCTCAAAACTAATCAACAGGTAACATCATGATAAATGGAAGAGACTGAAGTTGGCAAGGATTTTCTCTGCTTGGATCAACAGTCAATGTTCAAGGAAGCAGTAGTTAGGAGGGTCAAATGATGCACTGCATTAGGTAAGCAAATCTGTTGCACAGAATCTCTTTAGTGGTTCTCAACCTTCCTAATGCCGTGACAATTTAATAAAGTTCCTCATGTTGTGGTGACCCCCAACCATAAAATTATTTTACTCACTACTTTTTAACTGTCACTTTGCTACTGTTATGAATTGGGCGACCCTGTGACCAACAGGTTGAAAATTGCTACTTTAGAATGAAAAGCAAGGATGTTACTTAAGGACTGAGGTGCACCTAACCCAAGCAGGGTATTTTCAATTGTCTCTTATGCATGTGAAAGAAAGTTGGATGCTGAATAAAGAACACTAAAATAGAATTGATGCATTTAAATTGTGGTGCTACAGCAGAATATTGGAAGTACCATGGACTGCTAAAAGGACAAACGGATCTGTATTAAAAGCAGTGTAACCAGAGTGCTCCTTAGAGACATGGGTGGTGAGACATCAGCTTAAAAACTTTGGACAGAAGATATCTGAAAGTGACTGCTGGGATGCGGGGCCAGCTCAAGCTGTCTCTCTACTTGTCTGTCTTTGGAGGACATTATATTTGGTAAAGTAGAGGATCAGTGAAAAAGAGGAAGGCCCTCAACATGATGGGTTGAAACTGTGGGCTCAAGCATACAAACAAAAGTGAGGATGGTACAGGACCAGGCAGTTTTTCATTCTGTTGTACATAGGTCTCTATGGGCTGGAACGGACTTGATAGTATGTAGTAACAACAAGGAGGCTACCTCTTCAAACTTCCATCATTCTACAAAGCTTGAATATTAAACATCTTCAGTTTTCTCCCTGTACAAGTACATCATGACAAAGTATTGTGTCCCTGGATTTACCAAAAATTACTGCTGTTAAGAAACTACATTAAAAATGTCACCAAAAACCACACAAAATCCTAGCAAAGCACATTATGGCTTAAATATTACTGTAAAATATCTACTAATGCTTTTAAGCCAGGAAAAGTCATTCCTTAATTATTTCTCAAATAATGAAGCTTTTCATCTTCAATATTTCCTTAATGTTTCCTCACCACCTGCATACAAATAATCAATTTTAGAGTTAACTAATATTTAATTGCCATTAGTTCATATATCTGAGCTTTGGTTTATATCTCTAGAGTCTACATCAGTATGAAGAGATATTTCCAAATGCCCTATTTCTGGTTTATCAATCTCACGCATAGAGGAGCCACTTAATCATTTTATTGAAGTACATAATTGATTAGTATGCTTTAGAATACAATTCTGTAATATAAATTCTTTATGCTGTAGCATAAAGAAGGTAAGGTATATCCCCCAAATAGTTATTTAAAAAAAAAAAAAAAACTTTAGGGCTGAGCCCCAGTGGCGTAGAGGTTTGTGTGCGGGACTGCGGCCCACTGGGACGGAAGTTCAATTCCAGCAGTGGGGCTGGGCCTCCTACTCCCACCACCGGAGAGCAGTGATGCCCCCCCCCCCCCAAAAAAAAAAAAAACTTTAAAAGTCACTACCATGGAATACAAGGGTAGGCCAAAAAGTATTGCTACAAAATCATAAAACTTTATTAAACAAAATACCAAGTAAGAAAGTTATTATTTTCTCAGCACACCCCCACCTGGATTTATATACTTCTGAAGATATTTATTTAACTCTTCTCTAAAGAATTCTTCACTCTTTTAATTCACATCAAAATGAGTTTTACATCTTTAAGGGATTTCCAAGCATTCCTTTTCAATGTTCTTTGAGTTTGGGGAACATAAAGAAGTCTCAAGGGCATAATCAGGGCTGTAGGGTACATGAGGTAATTTCCCAATGAAATTGTAGTGGGCTAGCCACTGCTACCCTCAAAGAATAAGTAGGTGTATTGCCATGATGGAGAAGGTACCCTAAGGAGAAGCAGACAAATGTACTACACACCAAACTTGTTTGTAGCCAGCCATTGGTCAGAGACATGTTAAAACTGTATTTTATTTGGAATAAACTAAGGCACGTACAAACCAATAAATGTCAGTGGCAATAAATGTCTTATTTACTCATATATTGTAATCTTTCTGTGTTTTTTTTTTTGGAGGGGGGTTTTGCGCATCACTGCCCTCAGGTGGTGGGAGTAGGAGGCCCAGCCTTTGCTCTGTGGAGCTGGAATTGAACCTCCATCCCAGTGGGCCACAGTCCTGCGCAGAACCACTATGCCACCGGGGCTCAGCCTATTGCAACCTTTCTGGATCACAATCTTTCTTAAATGTGGTACAATAAAATCACTAAGAACTTATTCCTCTACCAACTGCAAGGATGATAGTATTATAACTAACTAAATATAAGTAAACAAGTGAAACAAGAAAATCCAATGCAATTCTTTCACTTCCGCTGACAGTGAGATATGAAAATAGGATTTATCTAAAACACATTAAGGAGAAACGTGGGGTTATTACAGAGAAAAAAACAAATTACTGGTGGAAACAATAAAGGGACAATAAGGGGCAATTACTCAAACCATCAAAAGATTAATTCCAAATAATAATGTAGGCATTCACATATGCCTTTATAATAGTTCATGTGATTTTATTTACATCTTTTTTTATCCAACAGTTTCTACTTATTAAAGGTAAAACGCATTCTGAGTAGCTACCAAATAAGTAAATGTAGGCATGTATAAAAAATTTCTATGGTACATCACCAACAGCTAACTCTCAGAGGAATAGACAGTCAAATTATTTCCAACTTGCTGCTGGAACTTTTAAGATATGTTCCCTAGATTATCCAAAATATGACAATTCAGTTATAAACACTCTGCTCTCCCCCTATAGCAATAAACCAAGAAACCAAACAAAAAAGATAAATAACCATGTGGGCACTGTGAACAGCAAATGGAAATATTAAGGATTGTGTGAAGTTAAAGGAGAAAATTAATGAAAACAGTAAAATTAGGAAACTTGTGGGCTGTGGGCACTATACCAGCTGGCCCAGCAGAGCATGGCCATCTTGAGACAAACAAGCAAACAAACATAAAAACAGTATTCCATGATGAGGAATACAGATAGGTTAATGTCATGAAGTCTCCATCAGAAGGCAGAGATATAGAGTAGGCAAACTCTAAGCAAAGCCTTAAGAAAGGGAGAGAAAAGGGAGGTAGGGGGTCACCTAGGGATCTAGGTAAACAGCAAAGAGGGAGTCAGAAAACAGGAACAGAACTACTCATCAACTGAATATTTAGGTGAATGGCACTGACAAAGTAGAGGATCCTGAAGTAAGACTGAAAAATTTCTCACTTGACTGAACATTGGGCAGTTCCACTCCCAATTCTTTATATTTCTTCAGTGCCAGGTCCTGAGCACCAATTCACTCAGCAAAGAGCATCCTGGTGCCCACATCAGACATTCAGGAAACATGTTCTCCCACTTCTTCCCACCCAGGAGAGGGAACTTCACTAACCTTGGATAAGTTCTTCCTCCTTTCCCTCCCCACTGGGTGGTTAGTGGAACATATCCTCCCACACTGCTGGACCTGAAACTGCAGACTTACACATACCCCAAGTGATCACTGCACAGTCATAAAAATAATGGCAAGCTCATGAACAGCTGTACCTGTACTTACTAAATATTTGGTAGATACTCAGAGAGTGCATTTTAACTTTAATCAGAAGAAACTGTTGGAGAAAGAGGATGTAAAGGTCTGCACTAACTCCAACTAACTCTGCCATTCTCAGTGAATGGTAGTGTCAGCCCCCAGCCACTAACCCAGGATCAGTGATCTATGTACCCTAGCCTTGTACACTTGACAACGAGAATATACAACACTCAATTCATGTAACCAAGTGACTTGACCAAATACATTACCTTACCAGCCACATCAGTCAGAAAAGACCAAAATCAGGCACTCCATGCTACTAAGTTCCTTAGTTCTACAAATGGATAAGTATTACATTACTATACAAAAGGTTGATGTTTCAAATGCACTCAGAGATACATCAAAAAAAGAAAAATAATCCTTCTCCAAATGGCCATAGCCTTGAGAACCCTATGGAATCATTCTACTCTGCATACTAGGGTTTAGCCATGAATCTGCAGCTGAAAACAAAATCTGTTAAGAGTCACATTCTTTTATTATTATTTTATTTTTGTGGGGGCATCACTGCTCTCCGGTGGTGGGAGTAGGAGGCCCAGCCCCACTGCTGGAATTGAACTTCCGTCCCAGTCCCACGCACAACCACTACGCCACCAGGACTCAGCCCAAGAGTCACATTCTTAACTGGCAAATTTCTCAAGCTTGATCTCAAACATGAGGTCCCATAGAGTATAACACATGACAAAAGCACTCAAAGGTCTATAGCTTCCCTGACCTCAACCCAGTTCTTCCTATGTTCCCACATTCTTTCCATAAAGTTTCTCAGAAACTTTCAGAGTGAAAAGAGCCTGAAATATATGAAGACTTTGGGAAAGATGAAGAAAAAAGTATAATTCTAAGAGGTGCAAAATGGTAGTGGATTTATTCTTTCTCCTTTGTAAATTATGTTCACTATATTTCTGATCTTATTCACTTCTTCTTGCATAATTAAATGAGTAGTCACATTCCACTAAGCCTATATATGAATTAAAGCTCCTAAGGGAACTCTAACTTGCACATGAAACAATATTCCATATTAAATAAAAGGGTAGAAATAAGAAAAGTAAACCATTAAACAAATCTTATTCTCTGTAGCTCCAATCCTGCAAAATTTAAAAGTCTAAGTGCAAAGTCTATTCTAATTCTAGTATGTTACATATAAGCAGAGAAAGGTAAAGAAGAGAAACCTGTTATCTTTAATACAGAAAGCAGAAATATCACATTGTTGCTGTGCCTTAAGAGTCAATACTATCTCAATAGTGACCCTTTGTACAACAAAACCAAACACTGCCTGGTCCTATGCAGTGTTTCTCCCAACTGTTCTACGTTCAAGGCCATTGATCCAGTCACAGTGTCAATCCATTTATTCAAAAGCCTTCTTTGCTGCCCTACAACTCAACCAAGCATAACTTCCTTTGCCCTGGTCTGGTGTCTCCTGGCAGTATGTCCAAAGTACATGAGACAAAGTTTTGCTTATCTTGCCTGTAAGGAGCATTCTGGCTGAACTTACAGAACAGATTTGCTTGTTCTTTTTGGCAGTCAACAGGTACTTTTTAATATTCCTTGCCAGCACCTTAATTCAAATGCATCAATTCTCTGGTCTTCCTTATTCAATGTCCAACTTTTTTTTTTGGGGGGGGGGGGGGGGCATCACTGCTCTCAGTGGTCAATGTCCAACTTTTATGTGCATACGAGGCCATTAAAAAAGCACAGCACAGGGCTGAGCCCCGGTGGTGTAGTGGTTGTGCGCGGGACTGCGGCTCACTGGGACGGAGGTTCAATTCCAGCAGTGGGGCTGGGCCTCCTACTCCCACCACCAGAGAGCAGTGATGCCCAAAAAAGCATAGCACAGCCTGAATCAGGGAATCTTAGTCCTCTAAGTAACATCCTTCTTTTTAACACTTCAAAGAGGTCTTATGCAGATTTACAGCCAATGGAATGAGTCCTTTGATCTATTAGCCAATTTTATGAGCACTAATTGTGGGTCCAAACAAGATGAAATCCTTGACAGCTTTTCTCCTAATCATGATGTTACCTACTCCTCCCGCCTGTGATGTGGGCTGACTTTCATCACCAAGTGCTTAGCACTCCTCAATTTCAGCAAGCAAGGTTGTGACATCTGCATATCATAGGTTTTTATTAAGCCTCCCTCTAATCCTCATGCCACATTCCTCTTTCTATTATCCAGCTTCTCTGATTATCTGCTCAGTTTACTGATTGAATTACTGAAAGGATACAACCTTGATGTGCAACCTTTCCAGACTTTAAACCATGCGGTATGCCCTTCCTCTGTTCACAAAATTGCCTCTTAATCCAAGTACAATTCAGAATGAATACAATGAAGTATTCTGGAATTTCCAATCTTCTTAAGACTATCCATAGTTTGATTCACACAACTGAATATCTTTGTATAGTTAAAAAACACAAGTAAACATCTTGGTATGCTCTGCTTTCAGCAAAGATCTATCTGTCATGAACAATGATATCCCTTATTCCGCATCCTCTTCAGAATCTAGCCTGAACCTCTGGCAAAACACTGTCAATGTACTGCTGCAATTGTTTTTAGATGATATGCAACAAAAATTTACTTGCATGTGTTATTAATTATATTCTATATTTTGAGCACTCTGTTGGGTCACCTTTCTTTGGAATGGGTACAAATATGGATTTTGTCCAGCCAGTTGGCCAAGTAGCTGTCTTTCAAATTTCCTGGCTTAGACAGGTGAGGGTTTTCAGTGATTTGTCAGCTTGCTGTAACATTTCAAGTGGTATTCCATCAATTCTTGAGGCCTTGTTTTTGGCTCATGCTTTCAAGAGAGCTTGAACTTCTTCCTTTAGTACCATTGGTTCTTGCTCAGATTATACCCCTTGAAATGGATGAATGTGGATTATTATTTTTTTAAGGACAGTGATTCTGTAGCAAACATTACATTAAAATACTAAAAGCAAAGTAATTTTCACTGTTTCCATTGTTAAACATTGTAAAAGTTAAAAACACTATGAAAAATATTAAAAGAAAACAACTTCACTGGAATAAAGCTTTTCTTTTTTGTTTGTTTTTTGTTTTTTTGGGGGGGCATCACTGCCCTCTGGTGGTCGTGGGAGCTACCTAGTGCTGCTCCTGAGAGCTGCCACTGGATTTGAACCGCCAAGCCCGCAGGCCGCAGTCCTGCACACAACCACTTACGCCACCGGGGCTCAGTCCCGGAATAAAGCTTTTCAATACTTCAATTTTTTTAAATTTTTATTTATTTATTTTTATTTATTTATTTTTAGGCATCACTGCCCTGGTAGTGGGAGTAGTAGGCCCAGCCTTTGCTCCTGTGAGCGGGAATTGAAACTCCGTCCCAGTGGGTCGCAGTCCCGCGCACAACCACTACTCCACCGGCTCAGCCCACTTCAATTTTTTTTATATTTGAAAATTAAATAAACACATATGCAAGAATATATAAATTAATGAGTCCCCAATAAGATGATTTTTTTAAAAAGAACATACAAATTAGTACCTAATACACCTATGTTCAAAAAAAAAATACACCTAGGATCTTCCTGACTTTTGTACATTTTTGTATCTTACACAACTGAGAATTTTCCTTATACAATTAAAAAATTTACAATTAGTTTCCCTAGTTCAAGAATTTAAAAATGAATCCACCCAATGGGAAGGTATTGTTTTTATCTCCACAGGGAAAGAACAACCAGACTTTTACCTGGTGTTCCTGAATGTTAATTCAGCCAGATGGCATGAAGGGGGGAGCCTGTGGAGAGGTCTGAGGGCACAGCCCCAATCCCAACTATGTGAACAGTTGCCCTGCTCCCCAGAAGAATTTACTGTAGGAGCACAAAACACATTGTAGTTGCAGCTCGGGGAAAGAGAAGCCTGACCAGAGCACACAGGAGTAAATGAAGGGGGCAGAAGAAAGGGTGGAGCACATCCTGGACCCCGCCAAGCCTTGTGTATGATATCCCTGCTCAGAACAGCCAATGCCCCACTATGGGACACAACGTCCATCACTGACCCAAGGCCCTTTGGGGGACAACAGCAGAGACAGTGTTACACCCAGTCTGACTCCACCACACCAAGGCAAAACACTAAGGGTATGCAACAGAGCAGCAGAGCATGGAGGTCCCAAGGATAGACTTTGGGGTCAGGGCGTGGAACCCCGTAAGACTTGATCAAAGGACATTACTACAGGTCAATAAACAGACCTTGAACTACTTACCTTGAACTTACTTACTTTTTAATTATTACTTTTATTTATTTCTAGACATTGGTTTTTTTATTGTCATTGTTTTGTTTTCTTTTGTCACTTTTTTTTGCTTATTATTCTTGCACGTCTATCTAGATAAGGTACACTGGATGACTTATTTTTTAAACCTTACCCTCTGTAGGAATATGAGAACTATAGTTCATATAAGCCTGTTTCCGATTCTCCAAGTTTTAATCTTTAATAAAGTAGTAGGTAGTGTGTTTTGTAAAAAGAAATACAAGAGAGTTCTGTAAAACCTGAAACACATGGAAAATCATTTGTTAATTAAGTGTTCTGAATAGGAAATGGAAATGAACAGATATGCCACCCTTTTTTGGTTTTTATAAACATGTATACCTACTCCCACCACCAGAGAGCAGTGATGCCCTCCCCCCAAAAAAAAACAATAAAACAAAAAAACAAAACATGTATAAATATTTCAAACTCATTGTGGAGAGGAAAGATTATGGAATTTAGTATTTATGTTCACCATCTTTATTCAGATACGTAAACTCAAATGTCCTCCCTTTAAAAATAGCATGATTCACTGTGGTATTACAATATTGACAAGATGGATTGACACAGTGGTAACAATGATGGGTTCAAACAGAAGAACAACTGTGATGATACAGGACTGGGCAGTGGTCTGCTCTATTTTAGACAGGGTCACTATGAGTTGGTACTGCCTAGATGACACCTAACAATAATGAGATTTTGAAAGTACATAGTCAATGAAACATGATAAGAAAGTGTAAAAATACTCTACAATGAGTCTATAGTTTCATCAATATGTTTTAGAAGAAAAAGTTTCCAAAGGGAATAAGGAGGTAACAAGCTCCCTGCCATCAAGATGATTCCAGCTCACAGTAACCTTACATATGGATTCCAAGGCTATAAAGCTTTATGGGAGCGGATAGCCTCCTCTTTTTCCCATGTGTGGCAGTCACCTAATGTGGTGTCAGTTTGAGGATTAAGAGTGGAGGGGTGGAGACAGCCAATCTGGAGGTAGCCAATGAGATTTCCCCTTTGGAGATGACTCATTACTCAGTCCTTGGAGACACTCTACTGACAAGACACAAGGCTGACTCCCTGTGAGACATGCCGGAGGTAAAACCACATGGGCTTACCTGATGGAACCAGACCTCTGAAGCCGGAAAAGCCATGTAGTGACTCCTGCCAGCAGTGAGATGCTTACAACAAATACTGGATCCTAAGACTTTCTTACTCACTGGCCTGTGATTGTCCTGCATTTGACCTGACTGTTCTGCACTTGACGTCATTGGATGTGCCTTGTAAATCTTAAGAAGACTTTATAGACTGGTATTGGACACATGGGCTAATATCAGACTTGTGGACTTGGACTGGACTGGGTTGGGATGCGTTCTCAATGTTCCATTCTCTTGTATATAAATCTCTTTCTTACGGCTGAGCCCTGGTGGTATAGTGGTTGAGTGTGGGACTGTGACCCACTGGCTTGGCGGTTCAAATCCAGCAGCAGCTCTCCAGGAGCAAGGCTGGGCCTCTCACTCCCACCAGAGGTCAGTGATGCCCTCTCCCCCAAAAAAGACTTCCTTTCAAGATAAATCTCTTTCTTATACACGAGTTTCTTTCTTTTTGGGGGTGGGGTGGGGGGGTGGGGGGCAATCACTGCCCTCAGGTGGTGGGAGTAGGAGGCCCAGCCTTTGCTCCGTGGAGCTGGAATCGAACCTCCATCCCAGTGGGCCGCAGTCCCGCGCACAACCACTACACCACTGGGGCTCAGCCCACACATGAGTTTCTATGGATTTGTTTCTCTAATCTACCCAGACTAACATACCCATGGAACAGCTGGTAGGGTTAACTGCTGACTTTGGAGGCAGCAGCCCAAGAATTACCTGCCAGTGGCAATCAAGGCTCCTTAACAGGATCACCTTATGGTACTAGTCAACATATTTACCAACTTTAGATGATCTTACAAATATCTTACCTACTATTCTAGCTTAATTCAAAAACTGTATGTATGGGATACAAATTTTTTAAAATCAATCTTATTGGGGGCTCATACAACTCTTATCACAATCCACACATACATCCATTGTGTCATTTTTGTACATTTGTCTCCCTCACTGTTCTCAAAACACTTGCTTTCCACTTGAGCCCCTAGTATCCATTCATATTTCTTCTCCCTACCCGCTCCCTGCCCCATGAACCCTCATAATTTATAAATTATTATTTTGTCATACTTTATACCATCCAACATCTCCTCTCACCCACTTCTCCACTGTCTGTGCCCCAGGGAGGAGGCCATACATAGGTCCTTGCAACCTGTTCTCCCTTCCTACCCCACCTTTCCCTATCTATCCCCCATCTCACCACAGGTTCTAAGTGGTTCCTCTGACCTGGATTTCCTGTGTTTCCAGTTCCTATCTGAACCAGTGTACATCCTCCAGTCCAAGTGGATTTGTAGGGTAAAACTGGGATCATGATGGGGGTGGTGGGGGGGGAAGTATTCAAGAACTAGAGGAACGTTGTATGTTTCATCATTGCTACACTGCATCCTGACTGCATCATCCCCTCCCAGGACCTTTTGTGAGGGAATGTCCAGTTGTCTACAGATGGGCTTTGGGTCACCACTCTGCACTTGCCCTCGCTCACACTAATATGATTTTTTTGTTCTTTGTTTTTGTTCTTTGATATCTGATAGCTGGGACACAAATTTTTAGGGAGAAGTAAACCTTACATCATTTTATATTAAATGGCAATGCTTATCTTTATCAAAAGTTAATAAATTTCCTTATTTTATATCATACATGTAAACCCTAAGATGCTTTCTATAACTAAAAATCATAATTTTGACAGATGGGTCGGATGGTTTAGCTCCTAAGTGACAGTCTCTTGCAAGGCATGAATTACTCACATAGACCTCTATTGCTTTTGAAAAATTCTAAAATCTATTCTAGGAATCCTAACTATTTCTCATGTCTTTGCTAACATTCTCTGGCATGTGACAGACAATCTTCAATGCTCAAAATACATAATTTTCATAGCAATATAGCAAATATCAGGATATTTTTGAAATGATGAAGAAACCAGATTTAAGCACCACAGTGGTATCACCATAGACAAACTAAAGATTAAACTTAGGAGCTGAGCTACGGTGGCGTAAGTGGTTGAGTACGAGACTGTGGCCCGCAGGCTTGGCGGTTCAAATCCAGCAGCGGCTCTCAGAAATCGCACCGGGTAGCGCCCATGGCCGCCAGAGGCAGTGATGCCCACAAAAAAAAAAAAAAAAAAAGAATAAATTTAAGCAGATACCTTCACAGTCTTTTCAAAAACCAAACTCACTGTCACTCGGTCTATGCTGACTTATTTTGAAACCCTGTGGGTTTCTGACACTAACCGTTCATGGGAGTAGATAGCCCAGTCTTTCTCTAACAAAGCTGCTCGCAGTTTTGCACTACTAATCACATGGATCACAGCTCTAACCTGTTGAAGCCCTGATGGTATAGGGGTTATGCACTGCTAGCAATAAGGTCAGCAGTTTGAAATCAACAGCTGACCTCAGGAGAGAAAGGTATGGCTTGTGCTCCTATAAAAGGTTACAGTTGCAGGAAACCTACAGGGGGAGTTCTGCCCTGTCCTACAGGATGATTTCCATAAGTCAGAATGAGCTTGATAGCAATGAGTTTAGTCTATCTTAAGTAAATGAAAACATCTTAAAACAATTCCTCCCCCAAAAAATAATTCTCATAAACTTTTTGAGTTGAAACACAAGGCCTATTTCCAAGGATAACCAGGTGATCCAGAATCTTCTACAGAGGGATTGCTACTACAGCACAATAAAAATGACAATATTTTCCAATTCCTCATCATTGAAGCAAACTTTTATGATATAGTTCATATGTACTTATTAAAGTATACATTGGTATATCTCTAAGTTCACGTTTCTTTTTTTTTTTAATTTATTTATTTTTGGGGGCATCACTGCCCTTTGGTGGTGGGAGTAGGAAGCCCAGCCTTGCTGCTGGATTTGAACCTCCAGCCCAGTGGGCCGCAGTCCTGCACACAACCACTACGCCACCGGGGCTCAGCCCCTCACGTTTCTAACATACAAATACAAAGATTGGATTTATAGAGATACTAATAATAAAAGGCAACATGAATGAAAATTAAAAAAGAAAAAGGAAACATATTACTTTATAACATAGGACAGAGGTACCAAAACACTGTATATTACCTGTAGTCAATTCTTGCCCTGACACTTCATGATTGTATAATTTCAGAAAGCTCTTTAATTTTCATAGTACAAGAAAAATAATATCCATATGTCAGTATGTCATGCTTTCATGGCTTGCATGCTGCTATAATGCTAAAAACTATACCAATGACAATTCAAATTATCAACTTAGTCAACCACGGTGAATAGGTTTCAGGGGAACTTTGATACTACAAACAGACTTGGAAGAGGAAATAGTCTGTTTGCTTCTGAGGGTCCAATCACTGAAAACCTATGAAGAGTTGTAGAACATTGTCAGATAGCAGAAAGGTGAACCCCTCAGGAAGGAAGGCACTCAAAATATAACTATGCGAAGAGGCTTTATCAGAATAGTCAATCATAATGATGTGGACACAGTAAAGCTTTGGTCCTTCATTTGCTGATGAGATATGACTGAAAATGAGAAGAGATCACTACAATCATCCAGTAATGATTGAAAATAGAAGGCTGAGCCCCGGTGGTGTAAGTGGTTGAGTGCTGGACTGTGGCCCGTGGACTTGGAGGTTCAAATCCAATGGCGGCTCTCAGGAACAGCGCTGGGTAGCTCCCACGACCACCAGAGGGCAGTGATGCCAAAAAAAAAAAAAAAAGAAAATAGATATGAATCTTACAAATGCGAAGTTGTAAAAAAAGTGGAACACATAATGATTAATAACATAAACATTAGTGAATTGTCATGTAGAGGTATTGGCCATTCCAAATCAGATAGTCATGTGGTCTATGCCAGTGGTGACATATTCATGAGGAAAGACGCTGCATTCATCGAAAACATTTCAAGATCTATCTTAAAATATAGTGCTGTCTGTCATAGTATTTATACATCTATAAGTCCAGTTAGTACAATAACTCAAATTTACATATCCACTAAAGTTAGTAATGAAGAAATTAAAGAATTCTGCCAACCTCTTCAGTCCCAAACTGATTAAACCTGCAACTAAGATGTATTAGCAACTACTGTCAACTGGAATGTGTTGGAAAAATAAAAAGGATAAATAGTTGAAAAATATGATCTTGGTGACAGAAACAAAGCTGGAGATCGCATGGGTTTTATAAGATCAGCCACTTTTTCATTGCAAATAATTTTTGACAAGATAAATGGCAATTATACTAGGGAAACTTGCAGTTGGAGTGTACAAGAATCAAATCAACTATAACTGGGGAAAGAGGCAATGGAGAAACTCAATAATGTCAGCTCAAACAACGCCAGGGCCTAACTGTGGAACAAAGCCCGAGAGCCAAAATATAATCCTGAGCATATACTACGTATTTTTAGAAAATTTCTCCATAACAGATCTAATACAAAGAACAGTAATGGCATCATGTGTCAGGAAAAGCAAATGGTCTTTGAAAGGACAGGAAAGAAAGAGAAGCACAAAGTAGACTCTGAAATTTATTCTTGAATAGTAGTAGCTAATAGAAGAAATAATGATGCAAAAGAGCTGAACAGAACATTTCAAAGTGCAGATAAGAAGACAGAAAAATATGACAAAATGTGTATGGATATGGAGTTAGAAAGCTAGAAAGAACAAGCTCAGCCTATCTCAAATTAAAAGAATTGAAGAAAAGATTCATGTCTCAAGTTGCAACACTGATAGATTCTCTTGGAAAAATATTGATAGATGCAGGAATTATCAAAACGGGAAAGAAGGGATAAACAGACTCACTGTGTCAAAAACTGGTCAACATTCAATCATTTCAAGAAGGAGTATATGATCATGAATCAGGGATACTGATACTGCATTGATTGCATTAGCGAAAAACAAGGTTCTAATAGAAATGTTTCAAGAAATTGAAGCAACACTGTAAGTACTCAATAATCTATGTCAAGAAATTTGGAAACAGTGTTTTGTTATATACTTTGTCACAATTTTTTAAATTACATGAATAACAATGAGCACAAGAACCATGAAAATGATCTAGAATTGATTGTGGTGATGACTGCAAAACTCTTCTTGATATGATGGGATTATTGAATTACATGACATGCAAAGTATCAATAAAATTGTTTCTAAAAATTGGAAACAGCCAAACAATTGGAAAAAATCCACATTTGACCCCATTCAAAAGATAAGTGACTTAATGGAATGTAGAAATTATCAAATATCATTACTATCACATGCAAGTGTTATAGTGCTAAACATCATTCAGAAAATATATGTAGCAGTACATAGACCAGGAGCTGCCAAGCATTCAAGTTGGATTGAAATGAGGACAGGGCACAAGGGATTAACACTGCTGACATCTGATTCATCTTAGCATAAAGCAGAATACTAGAAAATTTTTTGTTTTATTGATTAATCAACTATGGAGGCATAATAAACTAAGAGTAACTTTGGGAAGAATCAGAATTCCAGAATTCATTAAACTCATGCAAAGCCTGTACAGGGACCAAAAAGCAATTGTTCACACAGGACAAGGGAATATTGCATGATTTAAAACCAGCAATGGTGCACTATCATGCTTTCGGTTCTACCAGACAAGCCTGACTAGAACAGGCGATGTACACTGGAAGCGGAAACATGGGGAATTTAGTATAGATAATCTCTCAGGATGATTGATGGGAGTGGTGAGACTGGGAGGGTGGAGGGGTGATGGAGTAGAAAGGGGAAACTAATTTCAGGGATCTACATATAACCTCTCTGGGGCATGGTCAACAGGGAAGTGAGTGAAGGGACACATTGGACAGTATATGATATGAAATAGCAATTTGTAAATTACTAAAGGTTCATGGGGGGTAGGAAGGAAGGGGAATATGGGGAGCAGGAATTGGGGACCTAAGTGGAGGGAGGATATTTTGCGAGTGATGATGACAACAAGTGTGCAAATGAGATCTGCATACAATTGATGTATGTATAGATTGTGAGGGGAGGTGTGTAAGTACCCAATAAGATGTTTCATTAAAAAAAGGGGGGGGTAGCTTTTTTTTTTTTTTTTAAGAGGAGCTTATACCAAGGGCTCAAGTGGAAAATGTTTGGAAATGTATGTGATAACATGTGTGCAAATGTGCTTGATACAGATGATATACTGAATGTTATAATAGCTATAAGAGCCCCCAATAAAGTTATTTTTCAAAAAACCAGCAATGGTGTCCATCAGGGCTTTATCCATTATGTACATACTCAATCCTATGCTCAACAAATAATACAAGAAGCTGGGCTATATGAAAAAGAACACAACATGGAGGAACTTTACACATTATCAGGAAAGACTAGTCTCTGGGGAAGGGTATCACACTTGTGAAAATAGTGAGTGGAGGAAAGATGTCAATGATGTGTATTGACTAAGTGGCTGCAAAATCGCCTCAAAAATATTAACTATGAGGATGATATAGGTCTTGCAGTGTTTAATTCTGTTATGTAAGGGGTCACTGTTAACAACCCCTCTAAGACATGGGATTTTGAAGGAACAAGTTGAAGAATTACATACCTAAGAACCCCACTGTCAGAGCTGATTCTTATGGTGGTCCTACATGTTTTCTGAGGCTGTGTATTTTTATTTTATTATCTTTCTCCTAGTGGTATAGCTGATGGGCTTTGATCCATCAACTTTGTGGTTCCTAAATCAATGTTTAACATCCAACAGTACCACCAACAATTTTAACAGATCTCTATTTAATTTGTTCAATACATAATTTCTATAATCCTCAAAACACTTTACAAATGAGGAAAATGTACAGAAGAACCCATGGTAATATGGTAGGTGATATACCCATAATCATAGCCTAAATTTATTCCCAAAGGCTATGCACTCATTCCAAACAACAAGTTTCCAAACCTGACATTTTATTACTAATCAATGTTGAAGTCAATTTGACATTTCTGATTGCACATCTGTTGCATTAGGAATATCTGATATTGAAATAGTCAATTACATAATTTAAATAAAGGAATGCTTAAATGTTAGGAATACTTTAGGAAACAGGAGTCCCTAAGCACTGCTGGTGGTGTAAAATAGTATAGCCATTTGGAAGAGTTTAGTGGTTCCTCAAAATTTTAAATTTAGAATTTATATATGGCCTAACAATTCTATTCCTAAGGATATATCTAAGAGACTTAGAAGCAGGCATTTTCATTATGTACAATAATCTTCCTTGGAGCAGTATTCTTCATAGCCAAAAGGTGAAAACGGCCTAAATGTCCATCAACAGATTAAAAGATAACAAAAATGTGACACACACATAAAGACAATTCCCCATTCTTATCCCATTTGTGTGTGTGTGTGTGTGTGTGTGTGTGTGTGTTTGGGCATCACTGCCCTGGTAGGAGGAGGCCCAGCCTTGCTCCTGGAGAGCTGCTGCAGGATTTGAACCGCCAACCCTGTGGGCCGCGGTCCCGCACATAACCACTACGCCAACCAGGGCTCAGCACCTCTCATCCGTTTTTAAGCTTAATTATTACCCATCACAGAAATTAAAAACTAAAGATAAAAAACAGATCTGAGAAAAGTTTAAGTAACTCTATATGTTATAGTTACTCTAAAGAATAAACACTCCCAAACTTTAAAACAAAATAAATTACTTCCTGCCAATTGAATGAATTGCAACCCATTATTTTCCTTTTGGGAAACCTCCAATAATTTGCACTATACAAAAATGAATTTAAAATTGTTAATGTAATAAGCTCATCTCTTTGAAGAAGTGATAATATTCAACGATTTTCTTTCTATCCAATAAAACCATTTAATTCTAATTGATTTAACAATTAGTTTTGGGGAGGTGTGTTTTGTTTGAGGTTTTTTTATAACACAATAAGAAAAATGACAACCCAGTATATGCCACAATATTGAACTTTTGAAGACAGGCTGAGTGAAATGTCAGATGCAAAGTGACAAATATGTGATTCCACATTATGAACTATCTAAAGAAGGAAAGAGTATAGGGACAAAAGTTTATCATGTGTTACCAGGCTATATTTAAAAGGGCACTGAACTTTTCTTAAAGGTGATAGAAAAGTTGGGGAATATATAGTGGTAGTAAAAGAACATCAGGATGAAAATAATCAATGTACATATGAAGATTGTTGAAATGACAGCAGTCTAAAATTAAGCATATTCATTTCAACGCTAAATCATAAAAATATCCACTTCATTTTGCTATGATAGGTTATCAGCATACTTCCTGATATGAAATTTCAAATAAATTTAAATACTGGAAGCTAGGCAGTTGTATTTTATATACATTAAATAAATTAAGAAGCCCCAGTAACACAACTCATGTAAGAAAGGTTGGCGACTGAACTCATTCAATGGCTATGCAGGAGAAAAAAAATCTAGAGATCTGTTCTAATAAAGATTACAACCTACAAAACCCTATGAGACAGTTCTCCATCTGGGGCTGCCATGAGTAAAAAATTGACTCAATGGTATTTAACCATCATCAACAAAAGAAAGCTTTTTTCAATACTCTGGGATGGCTGTGTACATATTAATGGAGAAATACATCAACTTTTTTGACAATCGTTGTAGTTATTTATAAGATCAGTATGAATGATTCTAATGTTTTAGCATCAAGTAACAAACAACTCAAGAATGTCAAGAAAATGTCATTGCTTTCAAAAGAAAAATAAATGGAATAGAATATAAAGATAGGTCAAATAAGATTAGTAGTAGGGCTTCAGGTTTTAGATAGATGCATTTATTGAAAAACAAAACATGTTTTTTAAAACCTCTGTGATTAGCTGAGCCCCAGTGGCATAGTGGTTGTGTGGAGGACTGCGGCTCACAGGGTTGGCAGTTCAAATCCAGCAGCAGCTCTCCAGGAGCAAGGTTGGGCCTCCTACTCCCACCAGGGCAGTGATGCCACAAAAAAACTTCTGTGATCGGTGGATGGCTGCACACAGTTCACTTGGGAATACATTTGTCTTAGTCTCATTAGGATGCCTACAAACACACACACGCACACACACGCATACGCACACTCTCTCTCATCTAATCCAGTCTAATCTTCTTAAATCTTAAATGATCTGCTATGCAAGTTATATTCAAAACTAAGAAATCAGCACAGAAAGTCAAGGGATTGTTTTGGGTGATTCCAGAAAGAGTAATCTTGATACACTTTCTCAAATGACTCAAGATGATCATGGGGGCTTAAAATGAATAACTCTGAAGAAAACAAAATTATATTTATGAAGAAAGGGTCATAGAATTGTTTTCTATAACAACAAAAAGTGCTTACTCTTTAAGCAGGGCTGTCCTAAGAGAATTTCATTGGAAAACCTTACCCTATCCACCCTACAATCCTGATCTTGTCGTTTTCAGTCTTCTTCGTGGTCCCCAAACTAAAAAAAAACAATTAAGAATTCTCAAGGATGCCAAGATTGGTGTTTTGGTAAAGTATAAATCAAAGAGCATAGAATTCTTCAGGGTAAGGGTTAGAGAGA
The DNA here is from genome assembly GCA_004026705.1 of Nesogale talazaci. Taxonomy (NCBI): domain Eukaryota; kingdom Metazoa; phylum Chordata; class Mammalia; order Afrosoricida; family Tenrecidae; genus Nesogale; species Nesogale talazaci. The sequence goes on along the minus strand of PVJH01000169.1, from coordinate 106,314 downwards.
AATGGAAATACTGCCTTCAGAAGTTTATAGATCTAGGTATATATGTTAAGCTACAATAGCTTTACATTTTTTATACTTTGCTTAATAAAGTTTTCTATTATTTTTAGCAATATTTTTGATTGAACCATAATTGTCATGTATATGAATTAAGATGCTTTTGGTACCAAGAAAAACTCTGAACAAACTTAAACATACCATACCACCTCGTGTATAACCTGAGTTTTTCAGCACATTTTTAATAAAGACTTTCACAATAGAGAGAAGAGTATTTAGATCTATATACTTAACTATATATCTACATATATATGAAGAAATATATTACATAAGCTAAATAAGGTCCTAGGACTTGTAGAGAAGGAACAGATAAATGTATTTCATAAATGCTGGTAATTCTGTCCTATTATCTTGAAGTAGTTTGTGTGGTAAAATTAGTTGCCTCGACTGATATTTGGGTGAGCTTATACTCCAGTAACAGGTATGTTAAATTCATTGTTCCATAATGAAAATCCCACAAAAAATTCAAAGAGTACACACATACACACACACACAAAGGAGCTCTAAAAAGTTCATGGGAAAGTTCCCTACCTTTCTATTAGTTTTTCATGAACTTTTTGTTTGTTTGTTTGGGCATCACTTCTCTCTGGTGGTGGGAGTAGGAGGCCCAGCCCCACTGCTGGAATTGAACCTCCATCCCAGTGGGCCGCAGTCCCGTGCACAACCACTACGCCAGCGGGGCTCAGCCCTTACTTTTTTTTTTTTTTTTTAGTTTTTCATGAACTTTTAGAAGTTGCCTCACATAGACTAAAAGAAACAAGAAAGCTTCAAAAGGTTTGTGGAAAATGTAACTGAAAGGGGTTTCCACAAATCTTTTGAAATACATACATTTCATAAATTTCTTTTGCCATTTTTTTCTTTCAGCACAATTCCAAGTAATCTGTCAGTTTGTCCTCAAATTGGTATACCTTAAAATTAGAAAACAGCTCCAAGACACCAGACCTCACACCCATAATATGCTTCATAATAGGCTGAGCCCCGGTGGCATAGTGGTTGTGTGCGGGACTGCGGCCCACTGGGATGGAGGTTCAATTCCGGCTCCCAGGAGCAAAGGCTGGACCTCCTACTCTCACCACCTGAGGACAGTGATGCCTAATTTAAAGAAAAAAAAAAGGGGGCTGAGCCCCGGTGGCATAGTGGTTGTGCGCGGGACTTCGGCCCACTGGGACGGAGGTTCAATTCCAGCAGTGGGGCTGGGCCTCCTACTCCCACCACGGGAGAGCAGTGATGCCAAAAAAAAAAAAAAAAATGCTTCATAGTAGTCTTACTTATGGCTTTTACAGGGAGGCAGGGAATGATGCTGTTGTTGTTAGGTACCTCTGCAATTAATTCTAATTGAATTATGAATTAATTAATCCATAAGCATTCCATAAGAGAGCTGGATGGTCCATAGGATTTTCTAGGAGCCCTATTGACATACATAATGGTCATATATGAAATGTTAACAACAAAGTCAACAGTTCAAAACCACCAGCCACTCTCGTTTAGAAAGCCTAGACTTTTTACTTTTGTAAAGAATAATAGTTTCAAAAATCCAGAGGCAAGTCCATCCAGCATCCATTACCATGAGTTTGGAATCGTCTCTATGGCACTGAGTGAAGTTTTGTAGTGTTATTAAAGTCTCCTGGGATGTACTCTTTTTAATGGAGTCCTGGTTACACCAAAGGGTAAGTAATGTTAACTTCAAAAGGGTTCAAATATAAAAAACAATTGAGAGGACAGTTGGTGCAGGATGGAGTAATTTTTCATTCTACTGTATATAGGGTCACTATGAATTGGATTCCAAGGCACCTAACAATAACAGAAACAATTTATAGATACCACAGATAATTTGTACTTGCGCTTAATGTCATATAAATTTATACTTAACTATACTTAACGTAAATTAAGGAACTCTGGTGGTGCCCTCAACTGAGGGTTAGCAATCAACAGCTAAAACTACAAGGTGTGTGATTCAAACCAGTCAATCCACAGGAGAAAGATAAGGCTTTCTGCTCCCATAAATATTTATAACACCTTGAAAACCCCATAGGGTTGGTAAGAATCATACATGGGTGGGTTTCTGAGTGAGCAGCGGGTTTAACAAAACAAGTGAACTAGGGTTTCAAACTCAGTTCTTTCTATTACAGTTGTAATCAAGGAAGTGAAACCTAGAGAGATCCAAATTTCTAAATGGTGGGTCTTCCAAAACAACTTGAATGGGAAAAATGATGAGTTAATGTTCTGCTACAAATGTACTAACCCTTTTAGAAAACAAGGACAATGTGGGTTGCATAACCACCAAATCTCTTGCCCCAAAAGAAGGGCCCCACTCAAAGTTGGTCACCAAACCTGCCACTTAAAAAGTGTACCACTGGGTTGAGCCCCGGTGGCGTAGTGGTTGTGCACGAGACTGCGACCCACTGGGATGGAGGTTCGATTCCAACTCCACGGAGCAAAGGCTGGGCCTCCTACTCCCACCATCTGAGGGTAGTGATGCCCAAAAAACAAAACAAAACAAAAAAGTGTACCACTCCACAGTTCTGGCAATAATCCAATTTCCCAAATCAGGTCCCTGGAAAGGCTTATTACACTGGAGTTGAGTCTTCCACCTGTATTTTCCCCCCAAAGGCCTGGCAATCTGTGTATTTTAAGATTACATCAAGAAAACACTATGGAGGGCTGAGCCCCGGTGGCGTAGTGGTTGTGCGCGGAACTACGGCCCACTGGGACGGAGGTTCAATTCCAGCAGTGGGGCTGGGCCTCCTACTCCCACCACCGGAGAGCAGTGATGCCCCCCCCCCCCAAAAAAAAAAAACCACTATGGAGAAGCTACACTCTATAAGATGGGGTATGCGTTTAAACAGGGTCAAACACAATGGGTTTGATTTCCTAAGTTTACCTTCCTTTAAGGGGAGTACCACAATAGCTGCAGTTAACACATTCCCTTTCAGATACTTAAATCTTCGGTAGTAATAATAAATTGATCTTCTCTATAGCTAAACTACCAAGGCTATAGTAAATACCCAAGAAAGTAAAATATTTTTTCATTCATTTCACATTATGTGGTTAGTCAATAAATTAGCATTACCAATTTGCCAGACCATGAGATAAACTTTAGACCGACCTGAAGAACTACATGAACAAAACCTAAGAAATCATGTATTCCCAACTTACTAGGAAATTTAAAAGCTGAGAATAAATAAACAGAAGGGTAGCTTCTTCATAAACAAATAAATTATAGTTCACTGTAAATGTACAGAACATTCTATTACTATTTAACACACATAAGCATCACACAATAACTCTGACTGAAGGTACACAATTTAAAATTGCAAAAAATCTACAGTCCAGGTTCCATTGCTCTGCTCTGAGTAATTTCCAGAAAATTCCCTACCACAAAACCACCTTAGAAATACAGTATGATTTTTGTTGTTGTTATGTGTTATAAAAAAACATTTTCTTAAGTTCACACTTTGGAAAGGACTGACTTGTAAACAGGAATGCAATTTATTCTAAGCATCAAGGAAGGGTGGATAAATATCAGGAAGAACGATAAATAGCTAACATCAGGTTGTAAAAGGGAAGTAAGATGTCCGAGGACACTGAGAATAAATTTCATTAATTATGTATTCACAATCCAACCTTGAAAAGCTTAGTCAGTCAATGCTTATCTCTACTCTGTCTCTTACCTCCACCAAGAATGCGCATGAAACACATGCACAATGCTACACTACTGGAAAATACTGGCTGCCTCATGAAAAGAAAGTCGACAGACGCTTCCTTTAAGATTCTGACATCTAAATTTTTAATTCGCAAAATTTCTTACTTCATTAGAATCATATAAATCCATTTCCTTCTGAAACAAAAAACATTCACTCAAAAAAGAAAAAGAAAGTAAAATAATTTATTTTTTATTACGCGGGATTGTCGTTTTTATCGTTTCTGGTTAGGAATCCATCCATCCACTAATGAGAGATTAGGGCATAGCAACCGCCTAGGCCTGTGCTTCAAAACCGCATACACGAGAATCCACTGGAAAATCAGGAACCTTTTCTCCTTGCCGCTCAACAACCTTCCAGGGTAAGTTTTACATCTCAAACCTCTGCACCCACTAGATATTAAAGTATCTTCACCTACAGCAAGTAAGGAGATGTGATCGAGAAGCTAGTTCCCTACTGGCGCCAGTGGTCCACGCTCTCCGCCCCCACCTTGCCCGCAGGGCCCCGGGCCCGCCCGGCCCGGCCCCGCTCGGCGTGAGGACATCAGTAACGGGACTCCCCCGGGGGTCGGGAGATGCGGTCAGCGCTCTCTCTCCGACCGCAGTCAAGTGGCCCGCTGAGCCCCGGGGCTTCCCGGTGGCACGCGGAGTGGGAGCCGGGCAGTCCCGCTCGTCAGCACCCACCCCGGGGAAAGCCACCAAGTGGGAGGGAGGCGGTAACCTGGGCAGCGGGCAAACCAGACGCGGGCTCCAGAGGGGGCGTGACCGTCAGTTGGCCGAGCTGATCAAGGTACCAGAGGAAACTTAAAAGGTGCAGCTGGGAGAGACGGATGGGGGACAGGCATAATGGGGGGCTCTCTTACCGCCAGGTCGGGATTGCGCCTGTCCCGGTGTGACACGGCTCGGATGACCCCAGCTCGCCAGCCCCTCCAGCGGCGTCCGCTCTCCCCGCGCTCCAGACGGCCCTCATCACCGACAGCCATACACAGGAACCTTTTTCCCACCAGTTCGGGCCGCGTCTCTACCGCCATAGCCGTCGCTGCCAATGCGGCTGCCTTCTGCTCACAACCAGGCAAACAGCGAAACCCCACTCCTACCGGCCGCCCATGCCGAGCGCGGGCAGAGGACGCCGGCAGCGCAGAGAACGAGCGAACACGAACCCGGACTCGGGGCGCCCAAACGCTCTTCCAGGGAAGGCACAGTGAGTTTGCTTCCCGCTGCTGTCCCTGACACTCCCTGGGGCTAACGGACTCCCTGCCTTGAGCTGCAGTTACAGACAAGCACACGCACACTCACAACCAAACTGACAGAAATCGCCACTCAGCCGTCGGAGACCCGGAGGCAGCCCCGGACGCGGCCGCCGCCACAGTGCACGGTCGGTACTACTCCGCCTCCCCATCTCCTACCGTGTCTCGTTGCACGCTGAGCGTCTCCTTCCGCCAGCGAGGAGCGGGGAAGGGGGAGGGGGATGCCGGTCGCTGCGCGAGGGTCGGAGGCACCACTGCCGAGGGAAAGTAGTGCCGGACGCTGGAGCGCCCGCGGCCACGGCTGCTTCACAAGTCGGGCATCCGCGCCGCCCTGGGGACGGCTACAAGGCTAAACGGGGTAGAGGGGCACGGAGGGGTAGTGGGCATGCTGGCTTTCTTCAGCAACACTATTACAATCATTTGAGAGCCAACTCTTTCTTTGTCGGGGAGGGGTGTGGTGAAACGGGGTCAGGGAAATCAAATGAACGGGTAGTTCCACTTTTAGTTACAAATAAAGTCCAGGTTAAACGCTATCACACCGATGTTTTTAAGTTACAGCCCGACTGTCTCAGCACCAAAACTGCACAACACTTTCTATTGGAAAGAAAGCCCAGAGAACATCTCACGTCTTGACATAAAAAAGAAAACGCTGTCAACCTACTATACATACTAATTGAGCTACTCAGAGTCACACCTCCCTACTATGTTATCAGAAAGACCAAATGTTGTTAGGCTCTGGTGGGCTTCTATAAAATTCACAAAGCATCTCTCCAAATAGAATACTTTTAGTTCCAGTACAAATCTCCACGTCACTAGTCAGACAATAAAAATCAAAGAAAGCCTCCAGACTCAGTTATTGGAAAATAACAGGAGGGGAGGGGGGGTGTTAGCCAATCACATTTCGTAAAAATAAATTATGTCCAATCACAAGGGAACTTTGTGACTGATTCCATAGAGATCTCCAATTACTCCTTTGAAGAATTACTTGAATCCTCCTAAATCAAACCTTCCTATAAATCTTGATGAGCCCTTCTATTTCATACAAACTTTATGCTTTTAAAAGATAGCTTTAAAATATCAGCTATGGTTCTTGAGTGGCACTATTAACTATAATCAACTTTTGAAATTCTGTTTTAGCATGATAAAATTTTACATTTAATTTCAATTTCTTAAACCTCTTTTACAATAAGGGCTACCCCTTTAAAAAGGACACACTAGTATAGTAATATGCATGTTTAAAAGTAGTTTTTCTCAAGAACACAAACTAGCATGGACACTATTAATAAGTTAAAAATCAAAATTACAGTGAATAAACTACTGAGATTAAAAAATTACAATGACGAGTTTTTGGTCATGGTTTAATTTTGCTAACTGGGAGGCATAATGTAAAACTGTAATAGAAAAAGAATAGATCATCGCACATGTATGCAGGCAAATTCAGAGAAGATGAGATTCTACTTGGACTATTTTATTTCAAGTTCATTCAGTGTCTACAACAATTGGTAAATCTTAAGAGTTACAGACTATGACTACCTAAATCTCAGATAAAGAAAACGGGAAAGTAACCTAAAATTAAAAGTACAGCCCTACAGTGTTCCTTAGATTTAAGGATGGTGAGGGCTTCATTTCTTGTACTTTGGACATGTTATCAGGAGAGACTTCATGCTTAGGAGAGGGTGAGTGAAAGAGAGTAAGGATCTGACTAGACGGACTGACACAAAGGCCACGAGGACTTCAGATTATCAACTGTGACAATGAGCCCAACTACATCAATGACTGACTGTGACTAATGATGGCTCAGGACCAAGCAGTTTTTCCTTCTGTTTTATGTTGGGTCTCTGCAAGTTAAAACCCACTCTTTGGTGGGGTACCAAAGTATCCTGGTGAAAAACAAAACAAAAAAACTCTCATGCCCTTCAAATGGGTGCCAACTGATAGTGGCCCTACACGGCAGGGTAGAACTGATCCTGGAAGTTTCCAAAAGGTTTAAGAAAACCTTATTAAAGTTTTTTACTCTTTTTCTTTGTTTTGTTCTGTTTGTTTTTGTTTTTTGGGGGAGGCATCACTGCCCTCAGGTGGTGGGAGTAGGAGGCCCAGCCTTTGCTTCATGGAGCTGGAATCGAACTTCCATCCCAGTGGGTCGCAGTCCTGCGCACAACCACTACGCCACTGGGGCTCAGCCCAGGTTTTTTACTCTTTAGAGAAGTAAAAAGCTCCATCTTTTTCCTGCTGGTGGTTTACAACTACTGACCTTACAGTTAGGAGCCCAATTCATAACTATTATGCTACCAGAGCATAATGAAACAAGGCAACAAATGGAAAGATAAAAAAAAACGAATCCAGAAACGACATCACATATAAAATTATTACTGATTTGCTAATTTGGGATTTTGGGCTTTACCTCTAAGCCATATTGGCATGCTTTCTGAGGTTCTCAAATCATTACATAAGAGAACTTTTTCTTTCTCATGAGCAGCAGGTGGGCTTGAACCGCCAACCTTGTAGTTAACAACCTACCATTTCTGGATGGAACCACCAGGACTCCTGTGGACATGGAATACTTGTTAAAATAGAGATTGTTTCTTAAATTTTCAGTGATAAGTCCTAGAAGCTAAGAACATATAAGATAATTACAAATAAGTCATTTCAGACAATAAAATGTTAACAAAATTTTAAAAATATCATTCACGTTTTGTCTACACAAAACTACTGGCAGTTTTCAATTTTTTAGGTAAATTACCCTAAATGGGCTTCACAAAAGTATGGAATCATCTTTTTGTTTGTTTGTTTTGCTTTTGTGTTTTGGGGGCATCACTGCCCTCTGGTGGTGGGAGTAGGAGGCCCAGCCTTGCTGCTGGATTTGAACCTCCAACCCAGTGGGCCGCAGTCCCGCGCACAACCACTACGCCACCGGGGCTCAGCCTGGAATCATCTTACAGAAAGTAATTTAGCTGTTGTTCTTGGGTGTTTCAAGCAGCTAGCAGTCCAATTCATACTCTGGTCTGGGGAGACTAACGAGACCAAGAGAGACTTGGTTAGGCCTCAAGGGCAGGGCAGGGGTCCTCAAACTTTTTAAACAGGGGGCCAGTTCACTGTCCCTCAGACTGTTGAAAGGCTGGACTACAGTTTAAAAAACAAACGCACAAATTCATTGCAGTTCAAGGATGAGTCTGCTGCTGAGCAGGTCAGCAGAAGAGGCAAAAACACCTGGTGGGCCAGATTCAGCTGGCCTCATGTGACCCGCGGGCCGTAGTTTCTGAGGGCCCCTGCTCAAGAGGCATTATATAACCTATCATGGCCACATAGTGACTTCCTTTAGAGCCCAGAACTTTAAGAGTCAGAGAAGTTGCCAGATTGGTAATCTTGCATAGGCAAGAGTAGCGTTAGACCATAGAAGCTTCAAGTGAGGAACCATCCCAGATCTCATCTCATGCATAACTTCGTTTGAATCTCTCTCTGTAGTCTCAAATAAGGTGCATTTGATGAATTCTGAAAGCTGTTCCAGCATGCACTAGGGTCTGCCTATTTGGTAATTCGAAATATGTCTTACTACTAGTAGGTTTTTGACCCGACTATAGGTGGTCATGATCAGAGAAAGAGTGCATGGGCTGCTGGTCTGAATTAGCTTCAGGTGGCTAGAATTGGGTCTCCACATGGCTTCTCCAGCTCTAGGCTCTGGCAGCATCAGCTTAGTTCCATATGGCTTCTCATTAGGAATGTTTCGAAAGAGTGAGTGTATTTGGTCTCCAGGCAGCTGTTTATCTCCTTAGAGCCTCCAAATGAGGTCATTTGCAACCTGATTGACAAGCTAAACTCCACCCCTCCACAAGTTAACAGCAGACTATGTAACTTCCAGAGTTGGAGAAAGTGAGGTTTAGAGAAGTTTCCTAACTTGTCTAAATATATACAAGTATTACATTAAGGAATGTGAGTTTAAACCTGGACTTTATGATTTATTTTAAGGCTTCTACCACCAAACTATTAAACTCCTGCTTACAAGAAACACAAATATTAAATCACCAAATTTCTTCCTCCTTATAACACAGATTATTCATCATTAATTTGGTTCAACATTTATTTACACTTACTAGGCGTGGCACAGTGAGTTACATATGTATGGACTGTAAACTACAAGGTCAACAGTTTGGATCCACCAGCTGCTCCTTGAAGAAAGATGAGTAAGATTTATAGCCCGAGAGACCGTGAGGAGCAGGCCTACCCTGGCCCGTAGGGTTGCTATGAGTCAGAATTAACTCACTGAAAATAAGTTTTGATTTTGTACTGCTTATTAATAAATCTTACATAGTTTCTTATTTAAGTATTCCCTGCACATTATTTAAGCTTAATTTCTCAATCACAAGTATATAATTAACTCAAATATCTCTTGCTCAAAGATACCATCTGATTCCTAGACAAGCTCAAAGTCCCCAATGGTTTTAAAACCATTTCCTGGGGCTGAGCCCCGGGAGCGTAGTGGTTGCGTGCGGGACTGCTGCCGACTGGCTTGGCAGTTCAAATCCAGCAGCAGCAAGGCTGGGCCTCCCACTACTACCAAAGGGCAGTGATGCCAAAAAAAACCCCAAAAAACCCATTTCCTATTTATCTCCATTTTTACTATAATATTTAATGATTTATCATGTAATTGTTTATTTTAGATGTCTACATGATGAAATATAAATTAAGAGGGTAAGAACAAGATATATTTTTTTCTTTAAGAACAAACTATCTTATACTTAACTACCTGAAGATCTACTAGTCCTTACAGAGATTCATGAATGTTATTTGAAATGTTATTGAATGAATTAATGAGCAAAAGGTACCTTTCACTAAATTCCATCTAAGAAAAACTTAAACCTCCTAAATGTTGATAACGAAGGAGAAAAGATGAGAGACAAAAATGAAGGTAGGGGGCTGAGCCCCGGTGGCGTAGTGGTTGTGCGCGGGACTGCGGCCCACTGGGATGGAGGTTCGATTCCGGCTCCCAGGAGCAAAGGCTGGGCCTCCTACCCACCACCAGGGCAGTGATGCCTAAAAAAAAAAAAAAAAAAATGAAGGTAGGTAGAAAGAAAAAGCAAGTCATCTCTGTTGGACCTTCTACTTAAATATTTCCAATTACTTGTTATCCAGTTTCCAGTTTAAATTTTGGCTGCAAAAAAAACCACTATGATTTATTTCCAACATCAATTTCTTTACTGAAAGGGGAACTTTAAATTTTGTTTTTAGTAATTTCATCTATTTTTTGAGAGGAATGTATATTATATTGAAAACTAATCAACTAGAGGAACTACAAGAAAAAGTCATTGTGTTAGTCTAGGTTGTCTAGGAAAGCAAGTTTAGAGACACTCATATGTGTATAAGAGTTTTATATAAAAGAGCAATTGTATGCTGAGAAAACATCCCAGCCCAGATTAAGTGTACAAGTATGATATTAGCCCACATGTCCAATATCAGTCTATAAAGTCCTCTTCAGATTCAAGCAACACATGCAATGATGCCGACTACATGAAGATCACAGGTCAGTGGGTGGGAAGTTTTGTGGATCCAGTGGTGGTGCAAGCATCCCAGTGATGGTGTGATCTCCGCCTGGCTCCTCCAGCTCCAGGGCTCGGGTTCCATCAGCATAGCTCCATCTCACTGATCATCAGCAAACTGAAGGAGAGAGTGAGTCTGCTCTCCAGTCAGCTATTTTTCTCCTGAAGAGCTTCCAAATAAGGTAATCAAGCTGCAACGTGATTGACAGGCTAGACTCTACTCCACTCATGTTGACAGGAGATTATGTAACTGCCACAGTCATCCTTGAAAAAATAGCAAGGATTTGTTTTGCCCAAGGAGTCCCACACTTTTTCTCTATTCATTGCCCTATTATAGGTAGGTCTATTGTGCCATCCTGGCCGATAGGAACATGTGGGATTAATTAGGCTGCAGAGTTTGATTGGAGGGCAAAGAGATAAATGGCTCTGTAAGGACCAATCCCCCCATCTCTAACACTCTGGTGATCAGAGCATTGCTGGAGCATGTGTGCTGCTACTACTGTAGCTAGTTCGCTGCGTCAACCTGTGAGCTAAACAACCTGTAAACGACCCTACGGGTGGATCCTATTGTTAGAGCTTGAGACTCCTTCTGAGGCTGCTGGTGCACACATTCCTTGAGCTTAAAACTGGTGGATTCCATCACCTTGCATTGCTTACACCTTGCATCCCATTTGGGCATGCAGGCCTGCTTCGCTAAGCTCTAGAACTACTGACTGACTGACTGATGACATACCCTGCTGCTTGATGCCTGTGGAGAGAATCTTCTTATTCTTGTTTTTAGAAATCATTTTACTGGGGGCTCATACAAATCTTATCACAATCCATACATCCACCCATGTGTCAAGCACTTTGTATATTTGTTGCCATCATCATTCTAAAAACAATTGCTTTCTACTTGAGCTCTTGTTATCATGTCATTTTTTTACCTTTGTCCCCAATCCTTCTTCCCTCATGAACCCTTGATAATTTATAAATTATTATTTTGCCATGTCTTACATTGTCTAGTATCTCTCTTCACCTACTGTCCCCTAGGGAGAGGGTTGTATGTAGATCATTGTGATTGGTTCCACCTTTCTCCCCCACCTACCCTTTCCCCTCCTGGTATCTCTACTCTCAATATAGGTCCTCAGGGGCTTATCTGTGCTGGATTCCCTGTGTTTCCAGCGCCTAACTGTACCAGTGTACATCCTCTGGTCTAGCTGGATTTGTAACATGGGATCAAGGTTGGGGTAGAGGGAACCATTAAAGAACTAGAGGAGGCTGAGCCCCGGTGGCGTAGTGGTTGTGCGCGGGACTGCGGCCCACTGGGATGGAGGTTCAATTCCGGCTCCCAGGAGCAAAGGCTGGGCCTCCTACTCCCACCACCTGAGGGCAGTGATGCCAAAAAAAAAAAAAAAAAAAAAGAACAAGAGGAAAGGGCTGAGCCCCGGTGGCGTAGTGGTTGTGCGCGGGACTGCGGCCCATTGGGATGGAGGTTCAATTCCGGCTCCCAGGAGCAAAGGCTGGGCCTCCTACTCCCACCACCAGGGCAGTGATGCCTAAAAAAAAAAAAAAAGAACTAGAGGAAAGCTGTATGTTCATCAGTGCTATACTACACCTTGACTGGTTTGTCTTCTCTCCAGGACCCTTCTGTAAGGGCATGTTCAGTTGCCTACAGATGGGCTTTGGGTTTCCCTTCTGCATTTCCTCTCAATCACAAGGATATAATTTTTCTGTTCTTTGATGCTTTGTATCTTTGGTATTCACTGGGGGCTTCGCTATTCTGTTGCACACCCTTAGTATTTCGCCTCAGTATGGTGGAGTCAGATTGGGTACAATTCCTGCACTGTGTTTCCAGTGTTGTCCCCTGTAGGGAGGGACGTCGAGTCTCACAGTAGGGCCAGACCTATGGTATTCTCTGTGCATTGGCTACTCTGAGTGGGAATATCATCCTCAGGACTTGGTGGGCGAAGATGTGTTCCACTCTCCCTTCCTCTCCCTTCATTTGCTCCTGTGTGCTCTGATCAGACTTGTCCCTCTCCCTGAGCTGTAGGTTCAATGCTGAAGTAAATTCTTGTGCTGGGAGAGGGGCAGTTCACATAGTTGGAATTGGGGCAGGCCCCTCAGACCTCTCTATTGGTTCCCTGTTTCAGACCAGTATGTTGCATTCATGGGGTAGACTCTTCTTGCTTGTCCCACAGAGAACTCTTCCGTCTGCTCCCTTGACCTTGGACCCAGCAGTCACATGAGTAGAAGAACTCCCAGTATATTAACTGTTCCTTGGAAGTGAGTTCAACTGAACCCTCTGTATTGCTGTGTGGACTAATTAGCTGTCCTATTCCTTCTCACTGTAAAAACCAACATTTAAATAAATTAATAAAATAATTAATGCCCTGGTTTTGTTTTTCTGGATAACTCTGCGTAACACAGCCCCTCATAAAAACTCCAACTACAAACAACCATTAAAATAACAGTCTGTACTTTGTACAAAGCACATACGCTTTTTTATTTAAGAGCAAGTTAGGTTTCTAAATAATCACATTCCTATTGGTTTCATGTACAAGCCTTTCACTGTTATAACATTTCAGTAGCAGTACTGCAGACCTGAGTGATTTTGTTGCTATCCACAGAAATTCATTAATTAGAGTACTTTGAAACTTGTATTTAGAGTTATCAGAAATCCAAGGTAAAATCAAAGCTAGAAAGCAGTATCAATTCAAATTCTCAATCAGCTAATTCTACTTCACTGATATTACTCCCCAAATGTGCAACTAGATTCTCCATATTGAAGGGACCTTAGTGATCAGTGTTCAGGCCCATTCAGTCATGGTCACACACTGAAACTGGAACAGAAACAAAATAGTTTAATGTAGGGGGTATAGGAACATTAATTTGAAATGGAAAAATTAGAGGTTGAAGGCCTTAGAATGGGGGACTTGGAAGTAGCACAGTATGTCTTTCAGTGCCTAATTCAAGAGAGTGGATTGTTACAACTTTGGGAGTGACACACATTCAAAATAAAATAGCATGGTTGACTATCATCTTTGAGCTGAATCCAAAGGTATGTTAGGCAGGGTTCTCTAGAGAAACAAAACCAGGAAACATAATTATTAAGATAGATAGATAGATTGATTGATTTAGACATCACAAAGGAATATAACAGCTATTTAGTCTACACAGCAGTACAGAAGGCTCAGTTCAACTTACTTCTGTGTAACAGTTAATATACTGGAAGTCCTTCAACTCTTGAGGGCTTCTGGGTCCAACGTCAAGGAAGCAGACATGTGAGGGTTCCCCCATCCCTGGCAATGCCGGCAGACAAGAACAGCACAGGTCACCAACTCAGTTCAGGAGCTTAGGGAAGCAGGCCAGCATAGGACATAGAATTCAAGCAATGCAAGGTAACAGGATCCATAAACCTCCAGCACAAGCCATGTATACTCCAGCAGTGTGGTAAAGCAGGTCTGGAAAGAACCTCAAACTCTATACAATCTATGGGTTGGCTGTCTCACAGGTAGTGTAGTTCACGAGTTGAGGCAGAGAACTAGCTAAAGCAACTGCACGTTGGTCTGATCACCAGAGAACAAAAGAGACTGAACCGAGCCTTGTTGAGTCATTTATCTCTTTGCCCTCCAATCAAACTGTGAACTTATTAATCCCTCATGTTCCTATAGGCCAGGTTGGCACAATAAACCTACCTATCACAGTCCACCCATTGCCAACTTGAAACCTGTTTCCAGACATTAATGAAATCACACTTACACCTAAAATCATACATCTATCAAACACATAAATGAAAACTGAATCTAACTGTATCTGGTACATCATACATGAACAAAGGAAAACCATTTAATCAGCACATATAAAGAAGGTAAACTGACAATCACAAACCTCACTTTTGTAATTAATCACATGGTCATAACTACCTTTTTCTACTACCCAGTCTGAATTACCTTGCCCTTAGCAAACACCTCAAGTGGCCGTTGTACTTTGTCTGGGGGGGTGACCCAGACCTTCATTCCTGGGGGGTCTGGGTAATTAGACAGCCTGTCGGGATTGGGTTTCTACAGTTTACCATTTACTTTAATCACAGGGCATGGCAGTACTAAGAGACAACCTACAAGATCTCCTGAATTCCAGATATAATCTTCTTTATCTCCATTATGTAGCACCAGTCCAATTTCTCCTTGGAAATCAGAATCAATCACACCACTCTGTACAATGACGCCTTTCCTGGTCTGTTGATCCAAAAAAATGAGGAACCCAAAGTGGCAGGGGGCATTGTTAGCTGCCAGTTCAGTGGAATTAGTGCTGTGTTTCCAGGTGGGATTTCCTTCCTTCGGGACCAGGTCACCCAGGCCTGAAGCACATAGGGTTGCTGGGACAGGAAGCAAAATTGCTAAAGTGGATCACTAGGAGTAATAGTGAGTGGTGCCACTCCAGCTTCCACCCCTTGGTTCCTGGACCCCTGCATCTTGGCTATTGGTGACACAGCACAATATATTGGCCAGTAGTTGAGAATATATACCACCTCCTAGAGAATAATGCCCCATCCCCACAAACCCAGCTGCTTCAGGATGATGAGGAACATGTTACAACTGGTGGGTAAGGTATTCTATAGGTCCACAAATGGGAGTTTTGGCAGAAGCATTGTGTGCAGGTAAGGCAAATTCATACCCATAGTAGGTGTCTATTCCAGTAAGAACAAAATGCTTCCCCCTCCAGATGGAAATGATCCTATGTAATCAACTTGCCACCAGGTTGTCAGTTGATTTCCATGAGGAATGGTCCCATATCTTGGACTTAATGTTGGTTTGTGCTGCTGGCAGATGGGCCACTCAGCAGTGGCAGTGCCTAAGTCAGCCTTGGTGAGTGGAAGTCCATGTTTCTGCACTCATACATAACCTTCATCCCTGCCACCAAGTTCATTTTGTTCATATACCTATTAGGCATTGACATGAGTAGCAGAAGAATGATAACTAGTCTCCACAGTGCAAGTCATTTTATCTATTTGTTTGATTGTTAAAGTCCTCCTCTTCAGAGTTAACCCTTTGATGAGGGTTCACATGAAACACTTGTATCTTTATTTTCGTTCCAATTTTAGTATATGTGCTACACTATCTTTACTTTCTTGGCCCATTCATAGAGGTCTATCCATATAACTCTTCCCCACACCTCTTTGTCACCAATTTTTCAATCATTTTCCTTCCAATTCCCTGACCAGCCAGCCAGCCAAGCCATCAGCCACAGCCCATGAATCAGTATACAATCTCACATTTCGCTGTTTCTCCTTTCAGGCAAACTGAACTGCTAGGTTGGCACAATAAACCTATCACACAAGGTTTCTAACTGCCAATAAAGAGATTTGGTTATTATAGAATGCACAAGTTGTTTTCTAAGAGGAAGTTTCTAATGGGAAACTAATTCATGATTTTTTTGCAGCAGTTTTGTTCCAATACGTCCACATTTTACAGAATTTGGTCTGTTCTGGTTTAACTTAAACAAGAAAAACCGGTTCAAAGCTTTATCAAGAATGTACAGTTCTGAGACACATTTCTCAAATTAATGGCATCTGGTTTCAAGGAAACAAAACCCCAAACAATCTACCACCTAGCAATCAAATATAAGGAATCTTTAATCCTTCATTTCTTTGGCCCATTCTAGAAAAGAACACATGATTAGGTACGATGAGATTTATAACATACTACAAATATATGTAGTAAAAAAAAATTACTCTCTATAAGAGGAAAGCACTGTCTTTTGGCACCACATGTTCTTCATTACCAGAGATATCTAAGTTATTCAATTAAGAGAGTATATCTAAAATACTTCTTCAATTTCAAGGTATGCGTTCACAGAAGGCTCAGGATTGGAAACACCTAGGGTTTTACTTTAAATATCAGTTGTCACATAAAAATTTGATGTCAAAAAGATTTCAGTTACAAAGGCAAAATTCAAATCAACATCTCCAAAACAGTAATATAAAATGCCTACAAATAAATGGGTAAGGAAAATACTCAATGCAAAGCATGTTCATTTTGCACAAAATGTGCAATTTCTTAGGAAAACTGGTCAATCTCCATTCCAAAGTCATTTATAAATTTATCTAATTCTACACCTAAAATTTCTTTGAAACTTCTTTGCCCAATTGTGGGATTTAAAAACAAAATTCGTGATTTTTAGAAGTTCATATAACCAAATAAACACTGCTTTTTATGTGAGTCCAAAGTCATGTTTAGAAAATACTCTATATTGTCTACTACATTTAATTCTAATAGTTATACTGTTATATTGTTTTCTAACAAATAGATAAATATTAAAAAAAAAAACTGGCACCAAAGACTGACAGAGATATAATGAAACACATCTACATATTCCCCTAGCAGTGTTTGCCAAAACACTTCTGGAACACCATCTGTCTATCTTTACTAACACTATCTTTAAACAAATCATACCCTTTGACTCATTAGTTCCACTCCCTAGAAATTATCTTTTTTTTTGGGGGGGGGGTAAATCACTGCCTCTGGTGGTCGTGGGCACTACCCAGTGCCACTCCTGAGAGCCGCCACTGGATTTGAACTGCCAAGCCTGCGGGCTGCAGTCCTGCGCTCAACCACTTAGCCACCGGGGCTCAGCCCAGAAATTATCTTAAGCAAGTAGGATAAGGATATAGAAATTAAAGGAGAAAATAACATTACAGACTAATTTTAAATAGTGAAAAACTAAAAGCAATAAGTACAATCAAGCAAATTATAGCATAACGAAGAAAAATTACAGTTATTAAAAATAGTAAGTATAAAAGCTATATAATACAAGGCAAAATACTTGAAATATTAACTTAAAAGAAGGATTAAAAAGGTGTTGCATGATTACAACTCTGTCTGAAAACACCATACACTGAGTAAAAATGAATTAGAAGAAAATACACCAAAACAATAGCAGTTTTGTTAAGATAATGAGATTGTGCTCATTTATTTTCCCTATTGTGTTAGTCCGGATAGACTAGAGGAACAAATTTCAGAGACACACATATAAGTATAAGGAAAGGGTTTATATACAAAAGAAATGTGACCCTAAGAAGGCATCCCAATCCAGTCCAGTGCAAAGTCATAAGTCCAATAATAACCCATATGCCCGACATCAGTCTATAAAGTCTGCTTCCGACTCAGGAAGTCACAGGTCGGTGGGTGCAGAATTCTGGCGCTGGCAGGGGTCTCCCCATGGCTCCTCGCTTCCAGGGCTCAGGTCCATCAACAGCATGCCACTCCAGCTTCAGAGGTCTGTCTTCATCAGGGCAAAGCCATGTGGTCTCTCCACCGACTACTTCGGCCTCCCAGCCGCCGCCATTCTGTATTGTCTGTGGTTAATCATCTCTCTAACTAACTCCAACAACTGGGGAAGATAGCTTCTCATCTTCACGAGGGAAATACCGCGAGATTTCCCAGGAGTCTCAGGTGAAAGCCATGCCCACACAGAAGCCTCATCGGCTACTCAATGGCTATCTCCAGATTAACAGGTCAGACTCCACCCCTACATTTCAATTATAAAATTAACATAAGCACGTGACTGCCACACCTATAGTGAAAAAATACATAAATAATGACTAAATAGAATCTCTGTGATTTGGCAAACAGTAAAATCACAGGTGTCCAGTACCTAAACTTGCGACAACTCTGTTCCGGCATAAGGTACACATATTGCTACATAGTGCTGAACCTGGTGCAGCTCCATTCTTAAGATTATACTTTTGCTCTTCTATGGTTTTATCTCCCCTTTCAAGCTTCTTACTTTTGCCATAAATCAAAAGCTAAACTCCATTTCTTTCTCTAAATTCTAAATGCTATAAAACATGTCCATGTCAAGTCAGTCTTGTAACTGTCCTAACTGGCACAACCCCACTATATCTGCATGGATATGAGTCAGCTGTCCTGTAAGGAGAAACTAGGAAAATTGTGATTTTCATTTCAGTGACCTCCAAGAAAGCAATTGAGTACAGTAATCAAGAAGCGATGACAAAACATGTGCTCTGAAGACCACTGTGAATTCTGGCATCTACAGAGAGGGGAAGTAAAAAGGCATTTTAAGTATGCATTTACCAGCAACTGTGAAGATGAGTGCTTTATAAAATTAGTGACTTAAGGCTGAGCCCCAGTGACGTAGTGGTTGTGTGTGGGACTGCGGCCCTCAGGGCTGTTGGTTCAAATCCAGCAACAGCTCTCCAGGAGCAAGGCTGGGCTCTCCCACCAGGGCAGTGATGCACCCCCCCCCCCAAAAAAAAAAAAAAGAAAAGAAAATTACTGACTTAAATATATTTGAATTCTAAGAATGATTATGAGAGAACAGGAATTGTACAAATGAACACAATTGTTTAATATGGCAAATAAAATCCAGAAGACAGAAGGTAGTGGGGTGAAACAACCCAAATGATATACTAAAAAAAGTGAGGAAAAAACCCTCACGTATGTGGAACACATTAGACTGATGTACTTCCAGCTGAGATTTTATGAAGTGCAGAAAGTATATTAGTTTCATATGTTTCATATATATGAGGGTTTTTTCAGTTTAGTTTTTGTTCAACATTTTAAATTAATTTTGAAAATGTAGCTCAATTTTATCACATCAAATGCTTTACTCTTTCTATTCCCCCCTCCCCCACCCACCTTGGATGTCTCTGAAGTTTTAAAATGTATATATAAAAATAGAGAAATCCAACGAGGTCGAAAACCCCAAAATTACCTGGATACATTACTGTGAGATTCCTAAAAATTGAACATAACCATGAAGCTGAGAGGAAGGAAGGACATTATACATAACTACATAAAGAAAGATATTAAAGTCAAAGCAGATTTCTTTAAAAAAAAAAAAAAGGTAGAACAGTAAAAAAAAAATAGAATGACATCTTTAAAGTGCTGAACAAAAACTGAACCAAGAATTCTAACTCCACTTAAAAATAACAAAACAGTATCAGACAAAGGTTGAAAGAGGCAGCGGAGCTGTACTAAAGCACATAGAGAGCGAAGTTTCTTACTAGCTATCACAGGTGGGGAAGAGGAGTTATTGCTTATGGTGTTCTGAGTTTCTGTTTATGGGCTGGTCAGATTAAGAGTAGGTTGTATTGTTTTTATTAAGTTGTACATCTGTAAAAAGCTGAATTGGCGAAAGTTGAGTGACATATTTACACCACCACCGAAAAGTAGCTGCTGGGGCTATTCAAGTACAATCAAAAACCTCATAGGATTTGGTTCCTTAGTTTAAGGTTCTAAGGTCATGGTTTCATAGGGCACCTTAGTTAAGTGTCCTAATAGCATGTTTAGCCTTAATTCCAGTTGGTGGCACAATATCTAGTATCTTCAATGTTTGGACACAGCTATGGAAAGCTCAACAATTGGTCCCTATTTGCCTGGGGCAACAGAAGAGGGACTGTCAGGTATAGGAGGAAAAAATGAATTGTGTGGCTTATTTGTCTTTGAATAATGTCTCCTTCGCCATTATGAACTGAGATGGTGCCTGGCTACTCACACTGGACATTACAGATTCTCTAGATTATGTTTTGGCAAGAAAAACATAAGAAAAGAAACTCGTAACTACTGAAAAATTAAGTAATCTGGAAATGTTTGAATTAAAGGTAAGTAGAAATGACTTTTTTACCTGTTAACCAAAAAAATAATAATAACTATTTAAGACAAAAAACATACCAATGCATTCTGAGTTTATAATATTACAAGAACAAGCGAACATATTATTATTTTTTTAATCACTGCCATCAGGTCAATTTTGGTACAGGGTAGAGTTGCCCTTGTGGGCTCTGAGAATGTAACTTTTTGCTTATTTGTTTTTTGGGCATCACTGCCCGCTGGTGGTGGGAGTAGGAGGCCCAGCCCTTGCTCCTGTGGAATCGCTGCTGGAATTGAACCTCCATCCCAGTGGGCCACGGTCCCGCGCACAACCACTACGCCACTGGGCTCAGCCCTGAGAGTGTAACATTTTCTGGAAGGGGAAAGCTTTATGTAACTGCTGACCCTGCAGGGAGCAGCCCAACTGTAACCATTATGTGACCAGAGCTTCTCATTACTGCTGAGTCATTTTTGACCCCTAAAATATTAGAATAAAATAGATGTATATGGATATAAGTCTAACAGTTAGTTACATGAGAGAGGAATTGTTCTCTGAACTGCAGCAAAGGGTAAAAATCTGCATAAGTGGATTCAGTTCAAATTTATGTTGTTCAAGAGTCAACTATACATTCTTTTCAAATGCTCTTGAACTATTCAACAACAATTACCAAACAACTTGAATTTTAGAGGCACATCAATGAAACGAAACCAAAAGGTGCTCATAGAAAGATCAGTAAATTCGATATATTTCTATGCAGAGAGATCAAAAAGAGGTAACAATGCACAAGTTACCATGAAAGGAATGAATGGGCAGACATCACTAGAGATTCTACATATAATAAGAGTATTTCTAAACAAAAAGCTATGCAAAATTCTGTACAGATATTAACCATCAACTCCCAACATTCACTCAAATGAAAGGCACAGATAGTCAGACGGTTGTTTATACATTAAGGAAATATTCATTGTTTACAAATTTTCAAATGCGAACTCAAGTCCTAGATGTTATTCTTGGCAAGCTCTACAGAGTATGAGAAAATAATATAAATTCCACATGAGCTGTTCTCAATTTTGAAAGCCAGAATTAGTCTGAACACCAAAATCAGACAGACAATAGAAAGAAAATAAAACCATAATTATCATCATGAGCATAAATGGTCCTCAACAAAATATTTGCAAATCAAATGCGGCATTCATATAAAAGGGATAAATCCATCACAACGAGTCATGTCTAATTTACAGGGCAGAGTAGAACTATAAAACTGTTCCATAGTGTTTCTGAGATAATAAATCTTTATGTAAGCAGACTGCTTCATCTCTCTTAAGTGGATTTGCTGGTAGTAACAAGGTGCTATCCTTTCAAGAAGCAGCCAAAGCTTAATCTATAGCATCGCTCCACAACAAAATCTTTTTATTAAATTTCAAGATTGCATTCAATTCAGCATTCATAAGCAATTACCATATATTCGTGAGTAAAAACTGACTTTTCCAGCACTTTCTAGTGCAATTTTGTGGTAAAATTAGGGGCCTCAGCTGACATTTGAGTCAGATTATACTTGAATATCTATGGCAATGTAATTCACTAGGTCAGTGGTTTGCAAACTTTGAGTCTGAAGAGCCAATCCTGTCCTTCCTAACAACTTTAAAATCACAAGAGATTTAAATATATTTTTCCAAACACATGAAATCACAGAGATCTGAAAAAATAATCTTCAAATGTTTCCAGTGTTACCTCAGAGCTGCACGTTCACAGTGAAAGAGCCGCAGTTTGCTGACCACTGCACTAAGTCAATAACTAACAAGAATGGTATCAACAAATTAAAATTTTGTAAAGTATTTGAAAAAACCCAATCACCATTCCTCATAACCTGACAAAAGTGTGTTAAAAGCCTATTGCCTAATATACTTGGCTCATGAGCATCGAGTCAATTTTGACTCACAGAAACCCAACAGGCTAGAAAAGAACTGCCCCGGTGGGTTTGCAAGGCTGTAATTCTTTTTTTTTTTTTATGGGGGGGGGGGGGCATCACTGCTCTCCAGTGGTGGGAGTAGGAGGCCCAGCCCCACTGCTGGAATTGAACCTCCGTCGCAGTGGGCCGCAGTCCCGCAGACAACCACTACGCCACCGGGGCTCAGCCCAAGGCTGTAATCCTTTATGAGAGAAAAGGCTCATCCTTCTCCCAAAAAGCAGGTGTTTCAACGGCAGACTTTGTGGTTAGCAGCCTAATGCATAACATACTATGCTATCAGAGCGTGCTTGCAATTGGGACAAGACAAAATATACTCCTCCAGACGTCCCCCCAAAAGGAAAATGTGAACTCTCATTATTCTTACCTGATAAAAACAAGCAATTTGAGGAGGAAGATATAAATCTATTTTTTTTGTACAAAACATTATTGTCTACACAAAATCACCAGCCAATACGAAACAAAACAAAAACCTTGCAGACAATTCCTAGAACTGATGAGTTTATTTTAGTATGCAAACAATACTTACATTTCTGTACACTATTGGAAAAATTTAAAGGTGCTATTTACAAGAAGACAAAAATTTTTATAAAGTTCATGTTAAAGGAGGAAATTACAAACTCCAGTGAAAGAAAATTCCCAAACAGAAGAGTATATATACAGTATGTATACAGCATGATTAGACTCAATATGCAAATTCCCATCAAATTACTATTTACATTCAAGCTATCACAATCAAAATGCCAGAATAATTTTTGTTGACATCAACAGATGTGGTGCCAGCTGTAAAAGAAAAAAAAAAATCAAATCACCTACTTCAAGATTTACTATAAAGCTAATATTGGCAAATGGATCAATATATAAATAACTAGGCCAAAACAGAGTTTAGACATTGACCTGGATATATAGAATATGTGTCAGGCCTAAGTATGCAATTTAATGAAGGAAAAAAGTCTCTTTGGCAAACAGTTCTGGAACAAGTAGACCATCTGTATCAAAAATAATTTTTAACATAATCCAAGCCTCATATCATATGCTAAAACTAATTCAAAATAGGTTGTAAACCTAAATGTAAATTACAGAACTAAAAATATTTTAGAAAAAATAAAATATTCTTGATATAAGATGAGATGAATATTTCTAATTTACTATTAGAAATATTTCTAATATTTCAAAACCCTAATTCATAAAATATAAAAATCATTATTAAAAGATAAAACTGCCAGGGCTGAGCCCCTGTGGCGTAAGTGGTTGAGTGCGGGACTGCGGCCCGTGGGCTTGGCGGTTCAAATCCAGCAGCGGCTCTCAGGAGCAAGCGCCCACGACCAGAGGCAGTGATGCCCGCCCCCACCCCCCCAAAAAAATAAAACTGCCCTCTAAAACTTCACATACTTGAAGAAAATATTGTAAGAATCCTACTTGATAAAGCATCCCAAATATTTAAATAACTCTCAAAACTCAGTAGTAAACCATCATTTGTCTAAGTGGGTAAAATATTGGGAGTAGATATTTTACCAAATAAGATATGAAAAGATGAAGGTTGTTAAGGGATTACCAACAAAAAAATTCCCCTGGGACCAGATGGCTTCACAGAATTCTACCAAGTATTCAGGGGACTGCCACCAATCCTACACAAAATCTTCCAGAAAATAGAAAAAGATGGAAAACTCCCAAACTCTTTCTATGAAGCTAGCATAACTCTGATAGCTAAAGTAGCAAGGATCCCACAAGAACCGAGAACTACAGGTCAATATCCCTAATGAACATCAATGCAAAAATCCATAACAAAATACTGGTCAACAGAATACAAAACCACATTTAAAAAATAATTCACTGTGACCATGTGGGATTCATACCAGGGATGAAGGGAAAATTCATGTGAAAGACCATTCGTATTATTCATCACATTGACAGGAAAAATTATAAGGACCACATGATAACATCAATAGATGCAGAAAAAGCATTCGACAACACCCAACACCTATTCCTGTTTGACACTCAAAAAGATAGGACTAAAAGGAAAATTGCTCATTATACAAGCTATATATGAAAAACCAACGACCAACGTGATAGTCAATGGATAAAAGACAAAAACAATTCCACTGAAAAAGGGGATCAGACAAGGAGGTCCTAGCTAACATAAAATAAAGAAAGGAAGAAGTTATCTTTATTTGCAGACACTATAACTAGTGAAATCGAAAACCCCCTAAACTCCACAAGTGGCGTGTTGGAAGCAATAGAGGGATATGGCAGAGTGGCAGGATACAAGATTAACTAACAAACAGAAGTGTATCAGTCTGCTACACACATCAGACATGAATCACAGAAGAGACAATTAAAAAGGTAGTACCCTTTATAATAGCCAAACAAATTGAAATATCTAGGAATATACCTGACTAAAGATATGAAAGATATGAAACAGTGTAATACTGGTATAACAACAGATAATCAGACCAATGGAAAAGGGCTGAAGATCCAGAAATAAAAACATCTGCATATAGGCAACTGATTTTTAATAAGAGCCCCAAAAATATTAAATGGAAAGTGGATGCCCTTTTTTCAATAAATGGTGCTGAAAAAAATGACATTTACCTACAGAAAAATGAAGCAAGACTCTTACCTCACTCCAAACACAAGAATATATTCAAGGTGGATCAGAGACCTTGAGGTAAAACCCCAATTAGGGCCATTAGTGAGGGAGTTGGGACAAGCCTGAGAACCTTGGGACAGTGAATACATAAGCTATCAGAAATGGGGAAGGATACAAATACAGAGGAGTCACAAACTGACAAGTGGGCTATATTGAAAATAAATCACATGTGTACATTGAAAGAATTCACCAAGAGAGTAATAAAAGAGCCCACAGACTGGGAAAACATCTTTTTAGCCATGGCACATCAGACAAAGGCCTCATTACTAAAATCTATAATACTTTGCAAGATTACAATAAGAAAAAAAGTAACATCCCACTGAGGAGGTGGGCAAAAGACCTGAACAGAAGTTTCACAGGGGCAGAAATCCGAATAGACAATAAACATATGAGAAAATGTTCCTGATCGGTAGCCATAAGAGAAATGCAGATTAAAAGGACTATGAGATACCACCTAACACCCTTGAGGAGAACCCAATTCAAAAAATCAGAAAGCAAAAAGTGTGGGAGGGGCTGTGGGGTGAGATAGGAACTCTCATCCACTGCTGGTGAACCTGTAGGTAAGCTGATTTCTAAACCAGAAGGAAATAGAACTACCATATGATGCAGCAATCCCCCTATTGGGTATACACACAAAAGAGAAAAGAAACAAACCATGACCAGACATCTGTGCTCCAATGTTCATCACAGCACAGTTCACAATTGCGAGGAGTTGGAAACAACCCAACTTCCATCAACAGACAAATGGATTGAAAAACTGTAGTACATACATACAATGGAGTACTACACATCGCTGAAAAGCAGTGATGAATGCATGAAGCATACTGTTGCATGGAAAGAAATGGAGGACATAATGCTAAGTGAAGTAAGTCAAGCAATAAAGGACAAGTACAACATGAGTCCACTGAGCTAAGCTTAAATTAAAACGCAAAAGGAGCACTAACTACTATATACAAAGTAGTTACACTTTGTAAAACTACTGTATACAAAAACTCCTGGAGTGAGGTCCAGGTAGAATGGCAGGAGCCAGACCAAATCCAAGGCTACGTATGGTAGCCAACTAAAAAGGACGGGGTGGGGGGGGGGGGTGTTGAAAAAAGATAGCAATGTTTATTAAGGGAATGGCACTCATCCACCTAAAGGGAAGGTATAGTTTATAACTCCACAGGGAAAGAGGGACCAGACTTAAACCTGTTATTCCAAGAAGTGAATGCAACCTGATGGCATGGAGCGGGGAGTCAATAGAGGAGGATGAAGGCCTGACCCCAATCCCAATTCCGTGGACAGTCGGCCTTCCCCTGAGAAGAATTTACTTTTAAGGACAGCATTGAAGCTGCAGCTCAGGGAGAGGGACATATTTGACTAAAGAACACAGGAGTGGAGGAAGGGGAGGAAGAGAGGCTGAGCATGACAGTGGAACAATAAGTGGAACAATAGTGGAACAATAAGAAAGTATAAGGAATTAGAGGGAAAAAGAGGCAAACAACATTTATAGAGGTCTAAATACAGGCATGTACATAAGTAAATATATTTGTATATGATGATGGGGTAATAGATCTACGTGCATGTATTTATAGGTTTAGTATTAAAGCAGCAGATGGACATTGGGCCTCCACTAAGTACTTCCTCAACGCAAGAACACTTTGTCCTATTAAATTGGCATTCCATGTTGCTCACCATCGCCACATGATCACTGAAGACAAATGTGTGCATAAGCAAATGTGGTGAAGAAAGCTGATAGTGCCCGGCTATCAAAAAACAGTGTCTTGGGTCTTAAAGGCTTCAAGGTAAACAAGCGATCATCCAACTCAGAAGCAACAAAGCCCACATGGAAGAAGCACACCAGCCTATGTGACGAGGTGTCAAAGGGATCAGATATCAGGCATCAAAGAACTAAAATTTAAATCATTATAAATGAGGGGGAACACCTTGGGGACGCAAAGGCCCTTACAGAACATCCCCTTACAGAAGAGCTACAGGGAGGAGACGAGCCAGTCAGTGTGCAGTGTAGCAATGATGAAACATACAACTTTCCTCTAGTTCTTCAAGGCTTCCGTCCCCACACTATCATGATCCCAATTTTACCTTACAAATCTGGCTAGATCAGAGGATGTACACTGGTACAGATAGGAACCAGAAACAAAGGGGATCCAGGACAGATGATCCCTTAAGGACCAGTGGTGAAAATGGCGATACTGAGAGGGTGGGGGGAAGGTGGGGTAGAAAGGAGGAACTTATTATAAGGATCTACATATAATCTCCTCCCTGGGGTAGAGACAACAGGGAAGTGGGTGAAGGGAGACAACAGACAGTGTAAGATATGACAAAATAATAATAATTTATAAATTATCAAGGTTTCATGAGGGAGGGGGTGCAGGAAGGGAGGGGAAATAAAAAGGAGCTGATACCAAGGGCTTAGTAGAAAGCAAATGTTTTGAGGATGTGGGCAATAAATGTGCTTGACATACAATGGATGGATGTATGGATTGTGGTAAGTTGTATGTGCCCCCGATAAAATTATTTTCTTCAAAACAATGAATAATAAACTAAACAAATCTGAAAAAAAGAATTTGAAAATGATGATGGCAACATATGCAAAAGTGTGCTTGATAGAATTGATTTATGGGCTGAGCCCTGGTGGCGTAGTGGTTGTGTGCGGGTCTGCAGCCCAAAGGGTTGACGGTTCAAATCCAGCAGTAGCTCTCTAAGAGCAAGGCTTGGCTTCCAACTCCCACCAGGGCAATGATGCCACAAAAAAAAAAAAAAAGAAGAAGAAGAAGAAAAAGAATTGATTTATGGAGTGTTATAAAATCTTTAAGAGGGCTGAGCCCCGGTGGCGTAGTGGTTGTGTGTGGGACTGCGGCCCAGTGGGATGGAGGTTCAATTCCAGTCCCACAAGGGCAAAGGCTAGGCCTCCTACTCCCACCACCAGAGGGCAGTGATGCCTAAAATTAAAAAAAATTAAAAGAAATCTTTAAGAGCTCCCAATAAAATGATTAAAAAATGTTTAAAGTTAAAAAAATTGGCTTTGATATACCCCCAAAAAAGGATGTCAAAAGATACTCAATATCCTTACTTATTAAGTAATGCAAATTGAAATTATGAGATACAATTACACAGTCTAATATAAAAAACAGAGGACTATGGAAGATGAGGAACAATTATAGAATTTTCCAACAGGGACTGGGAAATATGTTAAATGATGCCACCACTTTGCAACAGTATGACAGTTCTCAGTAAGTTAAATATACTTTATTTCATACAACCAGCAATCCCATTTTAGGCAAGTAAAATAGAAAACTAGATTAAAAAATCTTGCTATATATCTTTTGTCATTATTTTATAAAGACATGTTGTGAGTGAAATTTCTTTTTTTTTTTTTTGGGGGGGGGGCATCACTGCCCTCAGGTGGTAGGAGTAGGAGGCCCAGCCTTTGCTCCGTGGAGCTGGAATCGAACCTCCATCCCAGTGAGCCGCAGTCCTGCGCACAACCACTACGCCACCGGGGTTCAGCCGTGAGTGAAATTTCTTTAAATGATTCTTCTACCCAAATATCAATGCCTCCCAAATGACTGGGTGGGACTATGAAAACGGGGCATATATAAAACCAACAGAGGGGATTGGTCAGTTTTCATTACTGCCTTCTAAGTTATAAGGATCTTTGAAGCAAGAGCAAAGAGGAATAGCCCAGGACCATCAGAAGAACACATTCCAAATCTCTGTCTAAAGTGGTGGAGAGGGAGTACAGAGGCTTCAGAGACAACACAGAGCCAGAGCAAGAGGACCAGAGTCAAGACTGTGTGACTGTGATGCCAAGCACCCATCAGGTTTCTTGGTTCACCAAGGCAGAGACCAAGGGACAATGTAGTTGAGAGACTAACGACTAGGAAGTGACATGGCTGCTGGTTGAGGAAAAGTGTTGCTGTGGACCAATGATTTCCTTACTGTTTTCTGATCCTGGTTTGCAGTACCCTATTAATTTCCCTAATATGGCCCCATAACAACAGCATTGTATATGAGTTCTGTGTGGCCAATGCATGGAACTATCAAACTTAGCACAGGAGTGTCGTGGGAGGAATTGGTTGATGTCAGAATAGGTAATGGAGGAGTAGGAAACTGGAGGTGGTCAGATAGAGCTTCCCACTGTTTACTGCAACACCTGTTCACCCCAAGCCTTGTGTTTCTAGCAGCTGTATTTTCAATTACCCAAAACTGAAAACCAAAAGAGTCCTTAAACTGGGAAATGAAAACTGTGGTATATCCATCTAATGGAATGCCACTCAGAATAGGAATTACTAATACATCTAACAATATGAATTAGCCTCTGTAATTCAGATGTTCCAAAGGCTACCTTCAGCTCAGGCTTGAGGATTCAGTAGGACTCAAAGAACTCAGAAAAGTCTCTATTCTCATGTACATGGCTTATAACAATAAAAGGATACAGATTCAGCAAGGAGAAGAAGGGCAAAGGGCAGAGTCCAGGAGATACCGAGAACAACCTTGCAGACATTGCTGACAGTGCCTTTTCCCCCAGCAACATGCACAAAGTACCATATTCTTTTACAAATAATATACTCGCCTAAGATTATTTGCTAACTGCTCATTTACTGCCTGGGGGTATTTGGATAAATAACTTCTGCTAAAATTCCTTCTTTTTTCTTTTTTAACGTGTAGAAGAAAATTGTCAAAGGGTCTTTAAGAAAATATCTTGGAGGATTAGGGACTGGTTGGCAAACAAACATAGCAGGCACACGTTACTTGCATAAAAATAGGATATTATCGCTGAGCCCAGGTGGTGTAGTAGTTGAGTTCCAGACTGAGGCCCATTGGCTTGGCAGTTCAAATCCAGCAGCAGCTCTCCAGGAGCAAGGCTGGGTCTCCCACTCCCACCAGAGGGCAGTGATACAAAAAAAAACAACAGGATATTGTCAACTAGAGGAAGCTCACTCAAACCTTGGTATGCATGGTTTTATTGGGTGTCAGTCACATTAAGTATAGATGTCTACTTTTTTTTAGATGTTAACTTTCATGACTGAGGTTAGTCTTCAGTCCCTCCAAAGGTCAGATTGATAACTACGTGCTCCAAAGCCTCCTCTAGAAATCACACACGCACAGACTATTTGGCATGCACCAAAGTCCCCAAGTAAACAGATACTTTTATCAGGCAGGATAACTCAAGGGTTTAGAAGTTACCTCCCAAGTGCTGGGCAAGGGCTAAACCTTTCCTTTGGCAAAGCTATATTCCTTACTGTACAATTCCAAATGTATCACTCTAAACAAAACCAGTCAGATTAAAAAAATACTGTATTATTAGTTTTTTTCTTTCTTTTTTTTTTTTGGGGGGGGGGGGGGGGGCGTCACTGCTCTGGTGGTAGGAGTAGGAGGGCCAGCCTCACTGCTGGAATTGAACCTCCATCCCAGTGGGCCGCAGTCCCGTGAACAACCACTACGCCACCGGGGCTCAGACTGTATTATTAATTTTCTATAGCATGCTAGAAAAAGCAAAACAACAGGGACAGGAAAGAGGTCAGTGCTTGTGTCAGGGATTGGGATGTGAGAGATGGATTTAATTACAAAGTGATTGAAAAAAAACTTCCTTATCTTGATTATGGTGGGATTAAAAAAATCAGGTGCCATTGTCATAAGCTCAAGCACAGGAATAATTGTGAGGATGTTGCAGGACTGGGTATTTTCATTCTGTTATGCATAAGGTCACTACAAGTAAGAAACAACTCAACAGCACCCAACAATAAGATGCCATCATAAAATTTTCTAGAGTACATTAAGAATATCATACTAATTTTTGCTTGTAAATTATATCTCAATTAACCTAATAGAGTTGTACCTAATGCTATGTCATCTCAGAAATGGCTAGTATAAAAATTATGTAAGCAACAAGCTATAAGCCTCCGTAAAGTAGAAGAGTGTAATGTATAACTGTGTATGTGTTTTTAAGTGCTTTGTAAAACTTATGCATGCACACAGGCAAATAAAAATACTTTCATTCACATGGATATGATTATTTTGTTCTGTGTCTTTGATGCCTGACATCTGATCCCATCAACACCTCATGATCACACAGGCTGGTTGTTGCTTCTCAGCAAGATGGCCACTTGTTAATCTTCAAACCTTTAAGACCCTAAACACTGTAACTTTTGATAGCTGGGCACCATCAGCGTTCTTCACCACATTTGCTTATACACAGTTTGTCTTCATTGATCTTGTTGAGAAGGTGAGCAGCATGGAGCATCCAGTTATTAAAACAAAGTGTTCTTGTGTTGAGGGAGTACTTAAGTAGAGGCTATATGTCTGCCTGCTACCTTAATACTTAACATGTAAATATTTGTACACATCTATTTCCCTAATGTTACATATAAATACACTTACATATGTACATGCCTGTATTTAGACCTCTATAAACGTCCTTTGTTTTCTAGTTCTTTCCTCTTTATCCTTTTCCTTTCCACTTGTCCCACTATTATGTTCAACCTTCATTTGGGTTTCAGTAATTCCTGTCAGCTACATTACCCTTGATCAAGCCCTACCAGGCATCCTTCCTTGCCATCGATTTTATATCACTTTTTGTTTCTTTGTCTCTAGGTTTGTTAACACCCACTTCCTTTGCCCCACATCCCCCTTTCCCATGTCCCCCAGAAATGTTTTTTTCTCATCTGGATTGTTTATCCCCCCCTCCCTTATCTAGATGGACTTGCAAAGACAATAATGAGTACAAAAACAAGACAGAGCAAAAGAAAACAACAACAAAAATGACTAAAAAATGAAAAACCTATAAAAAGTTCAAGGTCTGTTTGTTGACCTTTAGGAGTGTTTTCCATGAGTCTGATGGGGTGCCACACCCTGGCCCTAAAGTCTACTTTTGGTATTCCCTGTGAGCTTCATTGCTTTGCTCTCTTTGTGCTCTACAGTACATCCTTAGTGTCCCGTCCCAGTGTGGTGGGGTCAGAGCAGACACAATTCCAGCACTCTGCCTCCAGTGTTGTCCCCCGTACAGTCAGTGTCTCACAGTGGGGTCGTCATGTCTCATGGTGGGGCCAGCCCTATGGTTCTCTCTGTCCACTGGCTGCTAAGCAGGAATATTGTCCTTGGGGCTTGTTCCACTCTCTGTCCTTCCCTCTTCATTTACTCCTGGGTGCTCTGATCAGATGCACCCCTCCTCTCCCTGAGCTAGAGCTTCAGTGCTGTCCTCAGAAATGAATCCTTTTGGCAGAGTGGGGTTTTCCCACGTAGTTGGCATTGGGACTGGCCCCATGGAATTTCTCACATTCTAAACTTACCTATTTCCTCCTGGTGTTAATAATCCCTCTATTCGCCACATTTTCTATAAAGTGGTAGTTAGATCAAGAGACATAATTCAATTTCATTTTTTGGCAAGACTCTCTTGGGTCAAAAAAAAAAAAAAAAGACTCTCTTGGGTCACACATGCATTTTCCTTAAGTGGAACATAATGCCTGGTTCTTCTTTAGCATAATGCCTGGTTCTTCTTTAGATGTGCAGGTTAATTACTGTATTAAAATCTTACTATGCTGAATTACAAAATGATCATAATTTTCCATTATACATCCTTAGAAGTTACCTAACAGTGATTTGCTAGTTCCATCAATCCATCTGCATTTGCTACATGGAATTTTCCAAAAAAACACTTTGTCAACTTATTTATTTAGTTGTCCCGATATGCAATTTATAGCCAAAAAGAAAAGGAGAGTTAGATGTTTGATTTATTTCCTTTACAACTTCTTTGACTAAAGAATTGGTGAGATAGAACCTTCCTAAGTTAAGATACCTACTAAAAAAAACTGAAACACCACCACCACCTAACTGCTATTGAGTGGAAAACAACTGCCCCCATGACTTTCTGAGACTGTACCTGTAAAAAGTTTTGTCTTTTTTTACTCCCATCTATGTACAAGGTAAGCTAAATGTCTCTCTGTCTTTTTAAAGAACTTAAGTCGTGTAAGAACTTCTTAAATTACTTAGAGGAACTAAGGAACTTAAAGAAACATAGAATCTCTTTTAGAAACTGGCAGTTTTGAACCTTTACTGAGGTAAAGGTACCACTAAAAAAATCCAAAGACTTTTCTAAAACTTTTCAGATATTCTGGCATAGAAGACTAATATACTGTCAGTAGAAGAATTACAAAAGCAACAACTAAAGTAAATCAAGCAATTGAGAAAATCATACAGATTGGGGGGCAGAGGGGATTACGTCTTTGGTATTACCTTCTGAGAGTTAAAACCATCTAGTGTAGCAGTTCTCAACCTGTGGGTTGCGACTCCTTTGGGGGTTGAATGACTCTTTCACAGCAGTCACGTGATTCATAACATTATCAAAATTACATCCTACTCCCACCAAGGCAGTGATGCCACAAAAAAAAAATAAAAAAGAAATATCAAAATTACAGTTATGAAGTAGCAAGAAAAACAGTTTTATGGTTGGGGAGAAGGGGTCACCACAACATGAGGAACTGTATGAAAGGGTTGCAGCATTAGGAAGGTTGAGAACCACTGACCTAGTGGTTCTATTCACAGGTTGTCTACATCTTCCTTAGCTAACTAAAAATCAGGTAAGCATATTATATGTGCAACTAATTATAATACAAAATTGCATGTGCTAAAAGGCAAAATAATTGCTTCCAGAGCAGAGAATAATTTTACCTGAGACAATGTAAGAATATTTTCCCAGGAAAATGACATCAAAAGTATGTTTTGTGTGTGCGTGTGTGTGTGTGTGTGTGTGTGTGTGGTGGAAGTTAAGAACACATTTGTGGAAGAATGGTAGAAATAAATATTCCTAAGCAGGAAAAAAAATTGCATCAACAAAGACACCAATAGTTGGCAAAAATGTGGGGTGTTTATAGAATATTTCACTTTATATGGTCTATTTACATGTCAAGTGCCTTTTGAGCCATCAAGTTGATTCAGAATCGTGGCAGCCTTATTTTAGATTTCTGAGGGGAAAAGATGATACAAAAGAGCATACGGACAATTTCAAAATGTGGCAGGAGAAGATAATGTAAAGTATTGTAATAAAACTTACAAAGAAGGGCTGAGCCCCGGTGGCGTAGTGGTTGTGCGCGGGACTGCGGCCCACTGGGATGGAGGTTCAATTCCAGCAGTGGGGCTGGGCCTCCTACTCCCACCACCAGAGAGCAGTGATGCCAAAAAAAAAAAAAAAACTTACAAAGAACTGGAGTTAATATAAGAAGAAGGAAGAACATGCTCAAAACTTCTCAAGTGGTAAGAAGAAGGAAAAAGATCAAACTTCAAGCTGCTACATTAAAGACCATGGTACTGGAGGAATAGGTCCAAAGTGAGCTAAAGGCAATTTTTTTTTTTGGGGGGGGGGGGTTGTTTGGTTTTTTTTTGGCATCACTGCCCTCTGGTGGTGGGAGTAGGAGGCCCAGCCTTTGCTCCATGGAGCTGGAATTGAACCTCCATCCCAGTGGGCCGCAGTCCTGCGCACAACCACTACGCCACCGGGGCTCAGCCCCAAGGCAATTTTTAAAAATATTTTTTTTGCGGGGGGGGGTCATCACTGCCCTCAGGTGGTGGGAGTAGGAGGCCAGCCTTTGCTCTGTGGAGCTGGAATTGAACCTCCATCCCAGTGGGCCACAGTGCCGCGCACAACCACTACGCCACCGGGGCTCAGCCCTTAAAATAATTTTTAATGCTGCAACAAGTTGACAAAGCACTGGAAGCATTCATTAGTCTGTGCTAATAAATCTGGACACCAGTCACCACGTCAAATGACTGGAAGAGGTGCATATTTGTACCCATTCCACAGAAAGGTCTTCCCCTAATTTGTCAATTTAATTATTTGGATGCCCCAGTATGCTGAAAGCAGAGAATTATCAGAATGATGTTTGTAATTTACTTGTAATGCAGGCATTCAACTGTGTAGTTCATAAGAAATTATGGTACACATAACATTGAGAACAATGGGAATCCCAGAACACATCATTGGGCTCATGGGAAACTAGGACCAAAAATCAGTCATTTCATCAGAAGAGGATAGATAGTAAGTGGTATAAAATCAGAAAGGGTGTGTCAGAGTTGTATTATTTCACCATAATTAGAAAGTCTATCTGTATGCTGAGCAAATAATGCAGGAAACTGGTTTATATGAAGAATGTGGCATCAGAATTGGAGGGAGGCTTCTCAACAACTTGAAATGTACAGATGACACATCATGCTTGCTAAATGGAGAACTTGAGCATTTACTGATGAAGGTCAAGGACTGCAGTAATAAATACAGATTGCAACTCAACGTAAAGAAAACAAAAATCCTCACAACTGGACATTATGATAAATAGAGAAAACATTGAAATTGCCAGGGATTTAATTTTACTTGGATCCAAAATCAAATGATGTACTGCACTGGGCAAATCTGTGCCATAAGACCTCTTTAAAGTATTGACTAGAGGGCTGAGCCCTGGTGGCATAGTGGTTGTGGGCAGGACTGCAGCCCACTGGGTTGGAGGTTCAAATCCAGCAGCAGCTCTTCAGGAGCAAGGCTGGGCCTCCTACTACCACCACCAGAGGGCAGTGATGCCCCCTACCCCCCCCCACCCCCAAAAAAGAACATTAAAGTATTGACTAGAGAGAATATCACTGAGAGGGCTAAGGTGCACCCAATGCAAGCCAGGTATTTTCAGTGACCACATATACATGTGAGAGTGGGACACTGAACAAGGAAGACAAAAGAAAAATTTAGTGCACTTAAAATATGGTGTTGGCAAAGATTATTTACAATACCACGGACTGC
The DNA here is from genome assembly GCA_004026705.1 of Nesogale talazaci. Lineage (NCBI taxonomy): Eukaryota > Metazoa > Chordata > Mammalia > Afrosoricida > Tenrecidae > Nesogale > Nesogale talazaci. The sequence goes on along the minus strand of PVJH01000169.1, from coordinate 70,789 downwards.
CAGACAAACAAATCTGTCTTGGAAGAAGTACAGCCAGAAATGTTCCTTGGAAGAAAGGATGGTGAGACAGCTCACAATAACAACATGGGCAAACTATCAAAAGATGCAGGAAGGTTCAAAAGAAGATGGAAGGCAACAGAATCATTGCACCAGAAATAACTGGTTGACAGCCATTTCTGGAGGCAATATATGACCACCAATCAATAGTACAGAAAGAAGTCCATGATGCACTGAATACACTGGCAAGAAACAAAATTCTAGGAATTGAACCAATGCCAACAACAGATATTTTAAGAAAGGGAAGCATTCACTCATCTATGCCAAGAAATTTAGATGACAGTAAATAGCTACTGACTAAAAGAAACCCAAGTTCGTACCATCCCCAAACAAGGCAAGCCAACAGAATGCAGGAATTATTCAACAATATGATGACTATCAAATACAAGTAAAATTATGCTGAAAATAAAGTAAATAACTATTGTAGCAGTAATACTCCAATAACACAGTAACACAGAGACTGCTAAAAATTCAAACCTGATTTGAGAATATTTGGAAGTAAGAGAGATGATTGTTTAATACCCAAAGGACTTTGGCCCCTTTCCAGACAAGTAATGCAACTTTCAGTTTGCTTTCTAACTTAATCAGATAGCTGCCACAATGCTGCCACAAAACTTCTATGAGAGTTCCAAGAGGAATTTTTTCATTGCCAATTTCTGAAGCAGCTATTTGTCATCACAAAAGAAAATTCATTGTGAACTAGGAAATTTTTTTAAAAAGGTGTGTGCGGAATGGCAGAGTCTAATAATAAGTTCCTGTAGAGAGCTTATCTTTTAAACAACATAGTTAATTATAATTTTTTTCTTTAAAAGGCAAGCTGAGAACAAATAAAAATGAGGCTTTTAAATATAAACAAAGTCTGTATAATTTATCAAGGGGTCATGAGGGGAGAGGGAGGGGGAGAAAAGAAGAGCTAATACTAAGGCCTCAAGTAGAAAGAAAATGTTTTGAAAATGATGATGACAACACATTTACAAGTGTGCTTATACAATTAATGTATGGATTGTTGTAAGAGACCCCAATAAAATGATATATATATATATTAAAGTGACTAAATTCATCATGAAGAGAAAGTATTAATCTATATCAAGATGTTAAAGATCTAGCTGGCCGGGTGTGTTATCATCCTGCGTGGACGTGGCCAGAGCCGCTCTGTGGTTCCCTGCTGACCAGGACAGGTTTATTTTTATCTACCCTGCTTACTTAAATAACAAGAAGAGCATCGTGGAGGGGCGGCAGATCCCCAACAACAAGGCTGCTGAAAATCCATCAAGGTGTATGCTTAGCAATTGGACTTAATGCATCCCTGGAGAAAAATAAAATGTCCTCTAGAGAGTGGAATTGTGAAGCTCAGTACGAGGGCGGAGTCCGGGTCCAGCTGAAAAGGAAAGATGGTAGCCTCTGGTACAGTTTCCTTCATGTAAACAGGTAATGTTGTATGCAGCCGAAATGATATCTAAGCTTAAAACAAAGACACACAAAACAGGTGGTACCGACCAGAGTCTTCAGCAAGGAGAAGGAAGTAAAAAAAGGAAAGGCTAGAAGAAGAAATGATCTGGGATGAGAATCAAGTCTGGAGACCTCCACTGTCTAGCTGAAACAGAAGAAACTTTTTGTTTGCATCTGGAAGGAACTGTGATTTTTTGTGCCTCCCAGCTACAGCATCTAAGTTGACAATAAAATAAATACACTTGAACATTTTCTTCTAGCTTTTATGCAATATATAAGAATTGGCCTTCAGTGCATTTTGTGGATGGAAAACTATTTTTTAAATATTTAAATGGAACAATGAACTGTACCATAAGTTACTTGAAATTCTATATGTTTATCTTTTGTGCAAACATGTTTGAGATAAATTTAATAACACTTGAACCATATAATTTGTGGGGTTTTTTTTTGTTGTTGTTGTTGTTGTTTTTTGTTTTGGCATCACTGCTCTCCAGTGGTGGGAGTAGGAGGCCCAGGCCCACTGCTGGAATTGAACCTCCATCCCAGTGGGCCGCAGTCCCGCGCACAACCACTACGCCGCCGGGGCTCAGCCTAATTTGTGGTTTTTATATTGTTTTACACCTTCTAAGTTAATGAAATAAAATTTGAAACTATTAAAATAAAGATGTTAAAAATCATAAAGGAACAGCGAATTAGAGAATAAAAATATACCAATAAGAAAAATATATTATTATATATACCAGATCCATACTGAGAGGAAAAACAAATTAATTGAAAATAATTTAGACAAATAACCACCTACCAGTTTTGCCTGAATCCATAGTCACTGTATGAAAAAGAACACATCTCCGCTCCACCATTTCAAGAGGTAGCATATGATTAAGAACTAGTGGAACTAAATGAAGAAGGTCAAGTGACACTGAAAGTATTTGTCAAAAACAAGGCTCCAAGAATTGATGGAATACCAATTCAAATGTTTCAACAAGCAGATAAAACACTGGAAGCATCAATTTGTCCATGTCAAGGAATTTGGAATACGTTACTTGGTCAACTGAGTAGGCAAGATCTAAAATTTGAACCGATTCGAAAGAAAGGTGAACCAACAGAATGTTCAAATTATAGAGCAATATCATTAATATCACAAGGAAGTTTTGCTGAAAATCATCCAAAAACAGTTGCAGCAGTACAATGGCAGATATTCTGAACTTGGAACAAGGGATATATCATTGCTGATTTCAGATGGATTTTAGCTGAAAATAGAGGATACCAAGAAGATGTTTACTTGTGTTTTATTGACTATGCAAAGATATTCAACTGTGTGGCTCAAAACAAACTTGAGAAGAAGGGGGATTACAAAATACTTCATTGCACTCATGAGAAACTTGTACATGGATCAAAAGGCAGCTGTGCAAATCAGGGTTGTACCTTCTCACCATACTGATTCAACTGTATGCAGAGCAAATCACGAGAGGCTGGATTATATGAAAAATGTGTGATCCAAATTGGAGGGAGGCTTATTAATACCTTGTGATACGCAGATGACACAACTTTGCTTGCAGAAAGTGGAGAGGATTTGAAGCACTTGCTGATTGCAGCCTTTACTATGGATTACAACTCAATAGGAAGAAAATAAAAATCTTCACAACTGGACTAATGGTTAATATCATGATAATTGAAGCAGGGATAGTTAGTTGGCCAATCTGGCCAATAAACACATGTGGGATTAATTGAAGGGCAGAGCGATAAATGGCTTGGTGAGTTTCACTTTTTCTAGAGTTCTTGGGTCTCCTGCTCTCTGAAGGTGCAGCTGCCTTAGCTAGTTCCCCGCCTCAGCTGGCAAGGCTCACTTCCTAGGAGACATCCCTGAGGAGAAGCCACATGGACTTACCCTGATACTGCCCTAGATGCTGGAGCAGCCATGTGGAGACCCCTGCCAGTGCTGAGATGATTACACACTCACCAATTTAGCTTTCCTCCTGCAGTCAGCATCATTGCAAGTGTTTGTGAGATTGAGGACTTTGTAGACTGGTGTCAGACATATGGGCTAATGTTGAATTTATGGGCTTGGACAGCACTGAGATGGGATGCTTTCTTAATGTACACTTAACCTTTATGTAAAACTATCTTATAAACATATGAGTTTCTGTGGATTTCTTTCTCCAATCTAGCCAGATGAACACAGAAGCAAAAATTGAAATTATCAAATATTTTGTCTAGATTGGGTCATAATCAATTATCATAGAAACAGCAGTCAAGAGATCAAATGACCCTTTACATTTGGTAAATTTGCTGCACAAACCTCTTTAAAATATAGAAAAGCAAAGATGTTACTTTGAGGGCTAAGGTACACCTAACCTAAGCAATGGTATTTTCAATCATCTCAATGCATGTGAAAGTTGGACAATGAATAAAGAAGAATCAATGGCTTTGAATTATGTGTTGACAACGAATATAAAAAGTACCATGGGGCTGAGCCCCGGTGGCATAAGTGGTTGAGTGAGGGACTGCGGCCAGCAGGCTTGGCGGTTCAAATCCAGCAGCAGCTCTCAGGAGCAGCACTGCGACCACCAAGGGCAGTGATGCACAAAAACAATAACAAAAAAAAAGTACCATGGACTGCCCAAAGAACCAGCAAATCTGTCTTAGAAGTACAGCCATAATGATCCCTAGAGGGAAAGATGGCAAGACTTCATCTCATGTACTTCAATTATGTCAGGAGGGACAGTCCCTGGAGAAAAGTAAAGTAGAGAGGCAGTAAAAAGAAGAAGGCCCCCAATGAGAAAGACTGATACACTGGCTCCAACGAGGACTTAAGCATAGGCAACACTATGCAGCATTTTGTTCTGTTGCGGACAGGGTTGCTTCCAAGTGGAACTGGTTAGATGGTACCTGATAACAATAGTTTTGCTAGACTAATCTCAATGTTAATTTTAGATTCTTGCTTCATTTGGGCTGTGCTATGCTTCATCTAGGATGTGATATGCTGGCTAAAATATTAGTTTAAGTAACAGCAAATTTCTAAAAGGAAGTGATAAAATGTTATCTTTCAACTTTGAAAAGGGTAAAAAGAAAAGAGATTTAAATGGGGTTTCTTTCTTTTAATTCATCCCTGGCTAACTTATTCTCCTTATCTTCCTTTTTAAATATTAGCCATACAATTTAATAAAGAGATACCATTCATAATTCATGTACTATCTCTGGCTATGGAGAACTGATAAACTGTGTACAAATAAAATTCACAGCAGAAAAATTTAAGTAGATAATAAAATCTAGGTAGATGTGTATGTAAGACTAAAGATATTTTAAGTAGATGGAACAAAACATAATTTATGTGATTACATACTGTTAAATTAAGAAATACAACAGCAACTAAAGAGATAACATGAATGTTCTACTTTCTTAAATTCTTTTATGATAACAGTCATTTTCACACAGCAAACAAATGGAGGTAATAAAGTCATATAAACTAGAATACTCCATCTACTTTAAGAATGTAGCCTTCCAAACCAAATCTGTAGCTCTATTAAAAAAAAAAAAAAAGATTTAAGAGAACTCAGGAATCCTTTTCTTCCACCAAATGACTGCAAGCAGAATGTATAATTTAATTACTTTCAAAATATGAATGTTATTAATCTATAGAAAAAATTACAAAACTCCACTATAAAAAATAATTTTCAGGTTTCAAAAGTGTTGAAAAAGTTTTAAATTTAAAACATCCCAAAATTATGTGGTGCTCTTTTTTTTTTTAAAAGCAAATATATTGGGCTGAGCCTCGGTGGCGTAGTGGTTGTGCACGGGACTGCGGCCCATTGGGACGGAGGTTCAATTCCAGCAGTGGGGCTGGGCCTCCTACTCCCACCACCGGAGAGCGGTGATGCCCCCCCCCCCCCAAAAAAAATTTTTTTTAATTAAAAAAAAGCGCAAATATATTTAAATTAAATCTCTAACATTATTATGGGAAGAAATTTTTTGATCTGCAATGCTAAATGTGGTTTGTTTGTTTGTTTTTACTTTAATTCTGGGCACTACGCATTTTTTTAAAAGTTGTATATAGATACAACTCTGTCTGATCACAATTTGGTAGCAACTAACAATATGAAATTCTCAGACCCAGATAAAAATGAGTAATAAATAGGGCTGAGCCCCGGTGGCATAGTGGTTGTGCGCAGGACTGCAGCCCACTGGGACGGAGGTTCAATTCCAGCAGTGGGGCTGGGCCTCCTACTTCCACCACCAGAGAGCAGCGATGCCAAAAAAAAAAAAAATGAGTAATAAATACTGACAAACTAGTGTGAATACCTGAATACAGGTCCCTGATGTAAAACAGATAAAAGTATAGATAAATGGATAAAAACAAAAGATACAGTATTATTCAAATTCAATGAAAGTATTAAGGTACTAATTTTTTTTTTTAGGCAAAGGTACTAATTTTTAATTTACCATATATACTCATGTATAAACCAAGGGTTTATTTTATTATTTTTGTGGTATCACTGCCCTGGTGGGAGTAGGAGGCCCAGCCTTGTTCCTGGAGAGCTGCTGCTGGGTTTGAACTGTCAACCTTGTGGGCCGCAGTCCAGCATACAACCACTAGGCCACCAGGACTCAGCCTAAACCAAGGTTTTTCAGCACACTTTTTTATGCAGTCTTTGTGGTAAAATTAGGTGCCTCACCTGATATTCAGGTCGGCTTATACTCAAGTACATACGCTATGTCTGGCCCTGTCTTTGGTTGTATTGAAGAGGAAACACAATAGAACTTCTAAACTTAGGGCTGGGCCCTGGTGGCATAGTGGTTGTGCACAAGACTGCGGCCCACTGGGATGGAGGTTCAATTCCAGCTCCCAGGAGCAAAGGCTGGGCCTCCTACTCCCACCACCTGAGGGCAGTGATGCTTAAAAAAAAATTTTTTTTAAACCAAGTAAGATAATTAAAGACAGATGTACTAATATAGTTTAGGTTTCTGATGTCAATTGAAGAAAATCTTATATTCAGAGTATTCTGAAAAATACTTTAAAAAAATCTTATATTCTGAAAAAGCAAAGATTAAATGGAAAAGCGGCAACTGAGAAAATACTGAAGAGTGTCCTTTTAGGCATGGTTCAATTACTGTTGGAAAAAAAACCCTGAAAATGCAAATCAATGAAAAACAAATTAAAAAAAAAAGAATCTCAATACCTCAATTTGTATTTATGAATTATATACGAATTTAAAATTCTGGACTACATTTTACAAAAAGAAAATATATGAATGCATACAAGATTAAAAAGGATGTGTTAAAATACTTTAGAAAACTATTAAGCAAAAAAAATTTTTTTAAGAAAACAATTAAGCAAGTTTCATTTTGGGGGGGACCTTATATAATAAAAATATCTTCACCAATCCATAACTTACTTCTAAATATGATATCCCAATGAACTCTACCATCTAATATTTAGTAATCAAGTTTGTACTTAGACACATTAAATGCATTCCTATTAAGAAGCACAACTTTAATTAGTCGTTATTTCATGGTTTAACTAGCAGTAAATAACTTACCAAGAGTTAACTATAGAGGCCAAACATATAATTCAGGTGCTACTTGACACTGTCTACAAGTAAGTGATAAGTTTGGTAAAGAGCTACCAAACCTTTAATTAAAATCATGAATTTATTTTTTACCCACATACTATTTTATCTCAAAGCAAATACTAGTTTTCCTCAGCATTCAGAATTACACAACATATAAATTAGTACATTTTACAGGTGAGGATATAAAGACAGAAAAATGAAGTAACTTGCCCAAGATTCCCAATTAAAAAGGGTAGGGTGAGAACACAAATGTAGATCCTCTATCTCTTGAACATGCTGGGCAGTTTAGCCTAATAAGGACATATAAATGTCTATATACTCAATTCAGTTCAATACCAACATATAGGATGTTATAAATAGCATACACTCCAAACTTATTTGGCCTACTTCTCCCTTTCTAGAAAAAAATTTAGTGGGCATGAATTTCATGGCAGTGAGCTTGGGTCAGGCACACATACTGCATTTTTCAGACCATAAGACATACCTGACGGGCTGAGCCCCGGTGGCGTAGTGGTTGTGCGCGGGACTGCAGCCCACTGGGACGGAGGTTCAATTCCCGCTCACAGGAGCAAAGGCTGAGCCTCCTAATCCCACCACCAGGGCAGTGATGCCTTAAAAAAAAAAAAAAAAGACATACCTGACCATAAGACACATCCAGTTTTTAGAGCAGGTAAAGAGGAAAAAAATGTTCTGAATCAAATAGTACCAATATACTAAAATGTTCTGGGGTACCAGACCTTCAGACCAGAAGACAAACCCTAGTTTTCCCCCCACTTGGTGGGGGAAGGGGGGAGGGTGTTTTATGGTCCAAAAAACACTGTAAGTCTTCAAAGTAATATCTTTGGTTTCCAACACTTTTTTTTTTCAATCATTTTATTAGGGGCTCATACATCGTTTTTCACAATATATAAATAAGCATACTCGTCAAGCACTCTCACATGTCCACTTCTATTATTGTTCTCCAATCGTCCACCTTTTCCCTTTAGCCTCTAGTATCGGCTTATCCATTCCTTCCCCTCTTCCCCTGGTCTCTCCTCCCCTCCAACCCTCAATAGTTTATACATTGTTATTGTTTTGTCATATCGTACACTGCCCGACCTCTCCCCCAACCCACTCCTTTGATGCCCATCCTTCAAATAAGAGCTTGTGTATATATCCTTGCTGTTGGTTCCATCTCTCTACCCCCACTTCCCTCCACCCTTCCAGTATCTCCACTCTAACCATTGGCCCGAAGGGGCCCATCCATCCTGGTTTCCCCATATCTCCAGCTCCCCTCTATGCCAGTGTGACTTCTCCAGTCCATCTGGATTTGCAAGGTAGAGTTGGGACCATGATGGTTGGGGGACAGGGAGGAAGGCTTCAGGAATCAGAGGAAACTCGTATGCATCATCACTGCCTCGCTGCACCCCGACTGGTCTGTCTCCTCCTCGTGTCTCCCCTGTAAAAGGGTGACCAATTACCCACCAGTGAGCCTTAGGTCCTCACCCTGCTCTCCTCCTCCTATGTAATGATGTGATTCTTGTTCTTTGGTGCTCGATATCTGCTCCCTTCGGCCCCTCTTGATCACGCATGCTGGTGTGCTTCCTGCATGTGGACTTTGCTGTTTCAGTGCTGAATGGTGACTCGATTATCTTCAAGTCTTTGAGATTACAGGCATTCAATCATTTGTTAGCTGGGTACCATCATTTCTTCTACTTTGTTTGCCTTTGCATCCATTTGTCATCAGCGATATCGGGAGTCAATTGGTCCATTGATTTTGATTTTTGTTCTTTGATACCTGAGGTTTCCAACACTTTAAAGAAGTCTTATGTAACAGATTCACCCAATGCAATGCATTATTTGATGTATCTCTCTCTACATTGATATTAGTAACAGTAAACTATAAATGAATGTATGCACTTGAAAGCTAAATAGTTGTGGGAACAAAAATGAGACTTTACCCACAAACATACAAGTATCTATATATGATCATAATAGTTAAGTATGGCTAGAATAGGACAAAAATGTGGAACATAATTCAAAGTTTAAAATGAAACAGGTGTACTGTTGGGTATAAAAAGGTGGAAGCCCTGTGACAATGACCCTTAGTCACACTTCAGGCCTAGAAGTAAACTGGTCCCTGTGACTCAGCTTTGAGATAATAAATAGAAAGGTCTCTATGGGGAACAGCACACTAGGGAATCTGTACTCCATAAAACAATAGACCAGTTAGATTAAAAGGTCAACATTTTGCCCAAGCACAAAGTTCAGAGAAAAAGTTAAGAAAAAAGATATACATGGAAATACAGGGAGGAAATGGGATATGGTGTCATATTGTGGAGATAACAATAAATGGCATGAAACAAAGTATGAAATGAAAAACAAATTTACTCTACAAACCTTCATCTAATTAATAATAAAAGTATTTTATTTTTTTAAGTGGATACACCTAGATAGAGGATATGTTCCACATTTTAATTGTATTTGTTCAATCAAGATTACTATGATTTTTTTCCAATGATTTTATTGGGGACTCCTACAGCTCTTATATAACATTGAACACATCATTTCTATCAAGCATATTTGTACACATTCCCATATTCATTTCCAAATATTTTGCACTTGAGCCCTTGGTATAAGCAACTCTTTCTCCCTCACTTTTTTTTTTAATGAATCATTTTATTGGAGGCTCATACAACTTCCACCATGATCCATAAATACATCAATTGTATGCAGGCCACATTTGCACACTTATTGCCTTCATCACTCTCAAAACATTCTCCCTCCACTTAGGATCCCAGGACCAGCTCCCCATATTTTCCTTCCCTCTCTCCCACTCCCCCATGAAACCTTAATAATTTACAAATTGCTATTACTTTTTCCTATCATACACTGTCCCATGTGTCCCTTCACTCAATTCCCTGTTGTCCGTGCCCCAGAGAGAAGACCATAAGTAGATCCTTGAAATTGGTTCCCCCTTTCTATTCCACCATCCCTCCACCCTCCCAGTATCACCACTCCCACCACTAGTCCTGAGGTGACATCTATCCTAAATTCCCCACGTTTCCGACTCCATTGCACATCCCCCTGGTCTAGCTAGATTTTTCTGGTTATGTACAGAGTACTATGATTTTTATAGCAATACTTTGTGATTTTTGCCTATGAAAGCACAAATAAGCTTTGATTCAGTCTTTCAGGAACAGTTCATTATATTCTGCATTACTTTTGTGGCAAGTGTAAAATTTATGCAAATCCAATTAAATGTAATGCCCCACTAATTTTTTAAAAGTACAATATCATAAACTAGTATTTCCCAATGCGTGATACCACTCCCTGTGGAAAGCAGGAACAATTCAGGAATTCTGCAAATTCTGCAAGTATAGGTACCTATACTTTATGATGCTGGCAACGATAATTGCAAATACCACTAAGAGAGTCTAGCCTCCCCCAACCAAATGGGTCTCAGGAGAGGCTGGTCCCCCACATACCACGAACTGCCAAAAGAACAAACATATCATTTCCGCAAGACATACAAGAAGAATGCTCTTTAGAAACAAGTATTGCAAGACTTGGTCTCACATACTTTGGACAAGTTATCAAGAGAGACCAGACCAGTAACTAGAAAAGGGTATTATGCTGGTAACGGAGGGTAACGGGCAGCGAAAGACATGAATACCCTCAACAATCTGGACTGTCACAATGGCTGCAACATTGGTTGAGAACAACAATTGTGAGGACTGTGCAAAACAAGGGGATATTTCATTCTGCTCTCGGGTTCTTACTTGTCAGACCAGACTCTACAGTACCTAGCAGCAATGTCAATGCAGAATTGTGGATAAAATAGTATTTAGTTCTGTTGCCATTTACTCATTTACTCCTTCCTCCAGAATCTTCCTTTGCCATCATCTTTTGTTTGTCTTCTTCTTCAACAATACTAATATACATCTATCTTCCAGTGTTTTACCCTCCTTTACACGTTGGGTCTGCTAACCACAGACCAGCAGTTTGAAATCAGCAGCCTCACCATGGGAAGATTTTCCACTCCTATAGAGTTGGTTTTAGAAACTCAGAGGCAGTTCTACTCTGTCCTATCGAGTCACTGAGTTAGAATTAAGTCAATAACTGTGAGTTTGGTTTTGATACCCTCTAGTGTTTTAACCTTCATTGCCCTCCCACCCCGAGTAAACATCAAAAAATGTTTCTTTCTGTGTGAAAAACTTTTTCTTGCCTCTTTGTAATATTGGTCTTTTGGGCTGAGCCCCGGTGGCGTAATGGTTGTGTGTGGGACTGCGGTCCACAGGGTTGACAGTTCAAAGCCAGCAGCAGCTCTCCAGGAGCAAAACTTGGCCTCCTACTCCCACCAGGGCAGTGATGCCTCCCCCCAAAAAAAATATCGGCCTTTCATATTTGTTCATTTGTGATTGACTTAAATCACCCAACATGAAATCTTTTATTGCCTAACTTAGCAAGTCACAGTCATATAGTTTGTCTTCTGGTGTCTATGTTTTTTAGTTATGCTTGGCAGTGTGTTTATGCCAGGTATAAAAGTCCTTGGTACCGTGATGGATTAAGCATTAGGCTGCCAACTGAAAGGCCTACAGTCTGCACAATTCAGCAACTCCAGGCGAAAAAATGAGGCAGTCTCCTTCTGTAAAGACTTACAGTCTTAGAAATCCAACACAGAAGTTCTATTTTGTCCTATAGGGACACTATGTACAGTAACTGGTTCAATGACAGTGAGTTTGCTTATTAGAGTAACTGCTAACTCCAAGTACAGTGGTTCAAACACACCAGGCATTCTGCAGAAGAAAAATGATGCTGTCTGCTCCCATAAAGATTTACAGTGTTGAGGTTGCTATACTTCAGAATAAACTTTAAGGTGGATTTTGCTGTCAGAAGTTTGTTCCTATTTTTAATTTGAGGATTTTTATAATGTTAGATTTTATAGTTAGGTTTTTTATCTTGAATTTCTTTGGGGGGGGGGTGGCAGTCCCCTAATCTGGTGTCAATCTAAGGATTAAGAGTGTAGGGATGGAGTCTAGCTTGTCAATCTGGAGACAGCCAATATGTGGGCATGGCCTTCTGAGAATTCAGGGAAATGTGGTAATTCCTTCTAGAGTCAGAGACACTATCTCTCTCGGATCACTTCCTTAGAGACTTCCTACTGACAATGCTCATTGCCTGAGAGACTCGACTGACAAGGCTGGCTCCCCACGAGACATGCCTGAGAAGAACCCACATAGACTTACACTGATGCAGCAAGAAACCTGCACCTAGAGAAGCCAGGTGGAGACTCCTGCCAGCAGAGATGCTTACAATGCCACTGGATCCAAAGACTTTCTACCCACTGACTTGTGATCATCCTGCATTTGGCTTAATTGCATGTTTCGTGAGTCTGAAAAGGGCTTTATAGATTGGTATTGGACATATGGGCAATTATTGGACTTATGGATTTGATCTGGACTGGCTTGGGATGTTTTCTCAACGTTCAATTGCTCTTGTAAAGAAACCCCTTCCTTATATACATATGGGTGTTTATAAATTTGTTTCTCTAGTCTACCAGACTAATACTGGGGGTATAGAGCATGGTACATGGGTAGTTTCATTTTTCTATAAATGGATATCTAGTTTTGTCAGCACCATTTCTTAAAGAAACTTTCTCCACGTAATGAGTCTCAGCCCTTTGTCAAAGACAAAGGTGGGAGAATTCCACATAGGTGGAAGAATTTACTTATGAAGTGTTAGTACTGTTTCATTGATCCACATTAGGTCTATAAACTTCAGAAGGCAGTGTTTTTCTCTCTCTTTTACCCAGAGATTTGTGCATGGCTCAATTTACACACCAGAACAGCAGATTTGCCATACTCAAAGGACTGGATTTGTGTCCTTTTGAAATATTCTTTAAATTTGAGGCGCAAAAATATGTTTGAAGATCAGGACTGTAATGTAGATGGCTTCCCAACAAATGATTTCCCAACAAATTTCTCAAAGAAAGAGAAAATACCAATTGGGGGGTGGGGGTGAAGAGGGGGAGTGAAGTGACACATTAGACAGTGTAAGATATGAAGAGGTAATAATTTGTAAGTTATCGGAAGTTCATGGGAGAGGAGATGGGGTAAGGGGAAATATGGGGAGTTGGAATTTAAAAAAATAAAAGAACTAGAGGAAAGAAGGGAAGAGGAGCTTATGCTGGAGGGGTTCAAGTAGATAATGTAGATGAATGTGGCAACGTGTACAAATATGCTTAATATGATGTCTTAAATGTTGTAAGAGCCCCCAATAAAATCTACATTTAAAAAAAATGCATTGTTGTGATAGAAAATAGTATCTATGAACAACTTTCCTGGTCTGTTTCTCATAAATGGAATTCTCCATTTTCTTAATGCCCCCCCCCCTTCAATAATAGATGCCTGTAAATCACCCTGTTGTGCCTTTTGAGAAAATTTATTGATTGTCCCTTTGAAATCCTAGAAAACAGTTGCCATAATCTTCCGAGCTGACCTCTCTTCAATGAATTTAACTGACTCAAACAGATCTACTAGAAATCCTCCTTTTGATGGTATCTTTTTTTAAAAGGTACCCTAAGGAGACTAAAAAAAGTATATTACTAAAAAATGTATATAGAGCCAACCACTGAACCCTAAGATATTTTTAAACATATTTTGTTTGGAGTAAGTAGGTGAGCATATGAATTAGAACACTAGTAGCAATTCTCTTATATTTTATAGTTATAATGTGGATATGAATTGTGTCATTTTTCAGCCATTTCTCTTTATTTTTAAGACATACTAAATTAAAAGATCCTGCCTAATGAAAGTATTTTACTAAGAACAGTACATTATTTCTTCCAGGCAATTATGATTGCTATTAATCAATCCTCTAGCAAAAGCATTATGTAAGAACAAACTGGTGGTGGTGTGGGAAATAAGTGAGACAGGGAGGGAGGATGAGAGGGAAGCCACTTCATTTTAGTATATAAAATCTAGCTAAATTCACCATTTCAAAATCTCTTCCCTCCCAAATAAATTGAAGACTGAACTTTTAACTACAAAGAGAAATATTTTTTCTATCCATATTGTAGTAACATGTCAATGGCTTACCAGGGAAATTAACTTAATTCATTTTATATACACATTTTTTTTTGGGGGGGGGGGGCACCACTGCTCTCCGGTGGTGGGAGTAGGAGGCCCAGCCCCACTGCTGGAATTGAACCTCTGTCCCAGTGGGCCGCAGTCCCGCACACAACTACTACGCCACCGGGGCTCAGCCCTATATACACATTTTTATATTTATTCCAAGTGTGAAATTTGTGTAATAGGAGAATGCCTAAAATATTTAATATCAAAATCATTTTTACAAATTTTGTTAATTTGCTGTTATCCTTTCCATCTCTTTACGATCTCTTCTAACTCACGTAAAGTAACCCCTAACACTGCACCAGCAGCTCCTTATGGCACATCAGTTCACTTTCTATTGAAAATAAATCTTTCCTCTCACTCTGTACTTAGGGGATGAAGCAGAACTGTTTGTTTTTGTACAGGAAGGAAATTTTAAAAACCTGCCAGTTCATCAAGTCCCCTTCCATGCAGAACTGTCAATATAGTGTGTGCTTGTACACGTGTATCTTTCTTGGAGTTGGAAAAGAGGAAACCAATTCTTAGGAAACGAAAAGATAAAACTTTGAATTCAAAAGCTTCAAGACAATTCTAGGAACATAAGCAGCACAGCTACAAATAAGAATAATAAAAGCAGAATTAGGGCTAGTTATTATTAAGCACCTACTATATATTGAATAATACAATGGTACTTAAAGTTATTAACTCTGTGATCAAATTAACTCTATAAAGTTAATCTTTTAAATAAAGTTAATTTTATAATATTGGGCCCATTTTGTAGGTGGAATGAGGCTACAACTACACATCTACTGAGTGTAAGACGAGAAGATTTGAGGTCTAGAGGACTGACAAATTTAAGCCTTGCATGGACAAACTACAAAGTCTCAACTAGAAGACCAGGAACCATTTTTTATATTTCAAAACTCTAGAGCACACAACTTTTGGACTGCAAACGTCATATAAAATTATAGGGTTTTGTTTCTGTTTTCTTTCAGCTGAACTTATGTCAATTCAGTACGAGTTCACATGTTTTCTACTGGCAGTCCATGGTTGGTTAGAAATAAGAAGGCAAACATTAACACTAAGTTTTTTGCAGGAAAGTGTTTCATAATGTGAGATTTGTAATGGAAAACCAATTTAAGAGATCCTCTGTTGTGGATCTAACATCTGAATCTATGCCAGACAAACACTCCTGCCCCAGAAATATCTGCTCCACCCTCCAGCCTGTCCCTCCCTCCAAATCTCACTCTTACAATCCACCAGCTGCTTTTTATTACCACTAGCAGGAAAAGGAAACACAGAATGAACCAAATGACGGAAACTAAAGTTGACATTTCTTTTTTCCCGTGAATACTGGGTAATTCCATCTCACATTTACCTGGTTTTTACTAGATTTCTCCAACTCACCTCCCATTGCCCTGACTTTTAGCTGACATATCCTCTGACATCTTTAGTTCTTTTTTTGTTTCTTTAGTTCTTTCAACTCATGAAAATCTGATATTTTCATTCTAGTCCTCTCTTGGATCACAATTATTTTGATTTATCAAGGAACATGTAGTGCCATTACCATCCATACACCTGCATCTCATAAGTATTCTGTCTTCCCTATTTTACTTCTTCGCTAATTCCAGTTGATTTGCTCCAAGTCACACTGCAGTGACACCGTAAAACAATCTTTTTTTTTTTTTTGGCTGCTTGTGGTTGAGCATACTCCATAAATTTCTATAGGAAACCCGTAAACAAAACTATCACTCCCTTTGTATGAACTTATTACTTGCTTCTTTGCTTTTGTGGCTTGAAGGAACCACTCAAAGACAGTTCTTTGTCAGTAACTGTGGAGCTGATTCCAACTCAGGGCCACTCACGTGCAGAGTAATGCTACTGTGTCCACAGGGTTTCCAAGGCCATGACCTTTTGAAAGCAGGACTGTCTTCAAAGATGTCTCTGAGTAGGTTAGAAGGGACCACCTTCTGGCTAGTAGTCAAACACTGCTGATTTTGCCACCCAGGGATGCTCACAATCTTAAAAAATGTTATATATATCTAACCCCACAACGTCCCCACTCCCAAAACCCTGAATGAAACTAATTTATGGTTCCTTTCCTTTAAGTCTTTAGAAGATGTTTTTATTTACAGATATGTTAACATTATCAAGCTATCAGCAACTCTTAATTCTTTCTCATTTCCCATTTTACTTGCTGTGGAGGCCTAGTTCTCACTCTTCAAGGTTTAACTGGCTTTCAGAGTTTTGGAATCCTGACTAGTACGAGTATCTCAAGGTGCTTAGGGTAATCCTAAATATTTCAATAAATATTTATTCTAGATACTGCAAATATAAGAGTGAAACAGGCCAGACAACGTTCCTGGCTCTCAACAGAACTTACATTCTAATGAGAGGAGAGGGTGGGAACAAATAATAGCAGCAGCCAGCACTAAGTACCATGCAAAGAACTCAAATAGGATGATCAGAGAGTGATACAGTAGTTAAGCTAAATTGAGTGATAAGCAGAGAAGAAAGTATCTGGAATTTGAATGACAGAAGAAGAAGAAAGAAGAAGAAAAAGCCAACTTCGGAGAAATCGGTGCTTATTCTGGAACAGAAAACAGTAAAATGCCATGACTCCAAAAAAGTAAAACATGGACAGAAAAAAGATCAGTGTGGCCAAAGCTCAGTGGGTCAGGAAGAGAGCAGGTGTAAGATGGAAGTTACAAAAGTAAGCAGGGGCCATGTCACAAAAGGCTTTGTGGGCCAGCCAAGGTAGAATTTAATTCAAGTGGAAAGCAAGTCACTAGAGGAGACTTTAAGCAGTACATAAAGTCCTCTCACTTGTATACTACAAAAGTCATTTTTGTT
The DNA here is from genome assembly GCA_004026705.1 of Nesogale talazaci. NCBI lineage: Eukaryota > Metazoa > Chordata > Mammalia > Afrosoricida > Tenrecidae > Nesogale > Nesogale talazaci. The sequence goes on along the minus strand of PVJH01000169.1, from coordinate 53,766 downwards.
GCTAGGTAGGTGATAGGTTTTAACTGATCAAGAATAGAAATAGGGAGCTCTGGTGGCGTAAGTGGTTGAGTGCGGGACTGCAGCCCCAGGGCTTGGCGGTTCAAATCCAGCGGCGGCTCTCAGGAGCTGCACGGGTAGCGCCCACGACCACCAGAGGCAGTGATGTCGCGCCCCTCCCCCCCCCAAAAAAAGAATAGCTATAGGGTGGGCTGAGCCCAGGTGGCGTAGTGGTTGTGCGCAGGACTGCGGCCCACTGGGACGGAGGTTCAATTCCAGCAGTGGGGCTGGGCCTCCTACTCCCACCACCGGAGAGCAGTGATGCCCCCCCCCCCAAAAAGAATAGAAATAGGGGGCTTCATTAGAAGATTTAAAATAACCCAGCTGAGGGGAGACAGTCACCTAGACTAGGGAGCTGGCAGAGATGGAAAAAAGAGAGACTAAGAAGGTTAGGTAGGAAGCAGAACTGACAGGACTTGATGATACACTCACTACATGCAGTGGGTGAGGGGAAAAACATAGTAGTCAAGGACCACTTCTAGATTTTTCACATAAGGATATAAGAGAAGAGGGAGGTAATTTATTGAGATGGGAGAGGGCTGAAAAAGACACTCACTTGGAGGAGTAAAAATCAAGGGTAGAAGTTGAGAATTAGAAAGACAGAATATTCACTTCAACTGCTTTAATTTAGAGAAGTAAAACGGTGGTTAAAAACTGGTCAATCGTATTTGCTTCAAACAAGGAATTGTATATTTTGTAAGTATCACTGTGTCATACAAACAAGATTTCTTCATTTTTTTTTGTATCACAGACCCTTTTAGCAGTCTGGTAAAGCCTAGAGTCAAAATAATGATTTCGGGAAAAAAAAACGACTAAAAAACAAAATTGTATCGTTAACACTATATGTGCTTCTTTATCAAACACATAAATACCAAGTACGTATCTAAAATCACAATTTCAAAATAAGAACAAGTATATTTCAAAATATTTGTAACTAATGTGATTAGAAATATCTGTCATTTGTACTGGCTAAAAGTTGAAAGTCCTACTAACATTTCTGTAGTTTACTGCCTGTAAGCATTATTGAAATACATGCTAAATTTCAAGAAAAGGTTGTTGTTGCTCATAGTCAATTCCAACTATTCACTAATTAGAGAAAAATAGAAATTTTTACCCTCTGAGTTTAGGGACCCACCTTGAATTTTATCCAGAGATATCTAATTGTGGATCCCAGATTAAGAGCTCCTGGTTAAAACCCTGTTAATCCCCTATTAGCCAATAACCAATAAATATAGCCTTTGGCCTGGTTTTGCTACCTCCATCATTTTTTCCAATGCCATCCATCATGCTGATGAATGTTTACAAAGTCCAATCTAATAACTCTCCCCTACTTAAAGTCCTCACAGGGGTTCCTTTTGGGAGAAAGTTCAAATGCCAGACTCCCTAGCTGTACCACAGCACTTCAAGGCCTGCAACAAGCACATTTGAAAGTTCCTGCCTTTCTATAGTTTCTCTCTCCTTTTCCTCTTTTTCCCTCCTGTATTTATTGTACAAAACTCCATTAGTACAAAATCCTACCAAGGTATTATTTCTAAAGCAATGACTCCTTTACCCCAAATTAGAACACTAACCTCTTTTCTTGGAATTTCAAAATCAGTAAAGGTTTTATAAAGACCTATTACCACACTTTCACATATACTGTGTCCACATAAGTAACATGCGTATACATATAATGTACATATTATGCACACGAAACTAATGCCGGAGGGGATTGCAAGGTTTGCAAAAACTTTATAATGCATGATTAGTTATGTAAAATACAGTATACTGCACTGGCCTGTAGTTGATTTCTGTACCTATGTTATCTTTTCCATACATGAAAGCCTACTTCTCTTAAGTTCAGTGTTATCCCCACACAATGGAATTGCTATTATGAAACCTGGCTTTCTTGGGCACTGGTGTTTACTATGAACCCAAGCAAATGTACTAGGTCAGATAGAATTCATCCAAAGCAAAAGAGGTAGCCCTTCCTTCAGGAAATTTTCAACATAACACCAACATGACTGACTCTGTAACCACCAAGTTTTTCCAGTATAAGAATGTAAGTCCTGGGCTGAGCCCTGGTGGCGTAGTGGTTGTGTGCGGGACTGCGGCCCACTGGATTGGCAGTTCAAATGCAGCAGCAGCTCTCCAGGAGCAAGGCTGGGTCTCCTACTCCCATCAGAGGGCAGTGATGGCCCTCCCCAAAAAACAAAAATGTAAGTCCTAAGATAAAATCACATCATAAAGCTTAAGTGTTCAGAAATAAATGATTTCCTCTATTACTAATATGATCTATAATTACATTATTCCTATTGGTTTGAACATAATGAAGTGAAAACCTCTTGCAAACAATTAAATACTAGACAGTATTCTACAAAAGTTATTGTTTCCATTTGCAGAAAGAATGTTTAATACTTAAAAGACTTCACGGATAAGCCAATTTGAAATTGTCAAAAAAAAAAACCAAAAAACCCAGAATTTTCTGGTGTTTACATAGTGTATTAGGTTATATGTTTGGCTACTAAACATAAGATCCACAGTTCAATACCACCAGACACTCCTCAGGAGAAAGAAGAGATTTTCTAACCCCTCCTTCAAAGAATTGCAGTTTCAGAAAACCATAGGTGCAATTCTACTCTTTCCAGAGTCGCTATTAGATGGCATTGACAGGATGGCAGTGAGTTTGAGGTTTTATTTATTTATTTTTTTGGATATGCAAGGTTAGATGGTACAGAATAGAGTATGAAAGACACAATAGTCCCTGTTTTCATGTTTAAAACCTAATTTGATGGACAGTAATCACGAAAAAAATCCACCATTTTAAAATACGATCCTTTAAACATCATATAGTTTAACCTTCACATATGCAGTTGAAACAAAAAAAATTCATCCACCCCCCCCAAAAAATCTTTAAGTGAAAGTGAAAAATATTATATAAACTTCAAAAATTTCATAAAATATAAAATTAAAAGATAACTTTTATGAACTTTTAGAAGTCTCCTGATAAACATAATAGAATATTTCACAGCAGAAGCTATTATCACAAATAATAGCAAGACAAGTCTCATAAACATAGTATTAATGGGGGAAAAGAGAAGGAGGGAGGTTCCCTTGGAGGACCAAAAAAGGTCTGCAAGAAGTACCAGAGAAAGATCAAAAGAGTCCTCGACTTGACTGATTTTTAGCACGGTTTACAAGTTCTTCCAAGGACAGAGGTATCAATAAAATGGGTTATAATGAACAATAGTAAATGAATTTCACATTAAGAAGAATGGAAATTTAAAAAGTTTGGAAGAGTTGGGCAACTTAAACATTACAGTCAAATTCTTTCAAAGCTTCCTTGGGGGTTGTTGAGTGAGACCAGAAGCTTGATTAGAGCAGAAGTTCCTCAACCTTAAAGCCTGTATTAATGACTCTGATTATTCTAGTACATATAGCTAATTATAGGCATACCTACTTTTATTTCACTTTGCTTTTTAGCGCTTTGCAGATAATGAAGGTTTTTGTTTCTTTTTTAAACCAAATTAAAACCAAATCCATCGCTATCAAGTCAAGACTAATTCATAGTAACCCTGTAGGTCTCCAAGGTTTTGTCAGTCTTTGTGGAGACAGTCTGTTCTTTTTCCTTCAAGGTGCCACATGGGTTTGAACCAGTACGCCTGTGTTTAGTAGTCCAATGTTTAATTCACAGTGCAACCATGGCGCCTTGATGAGACTGAAAATATTTTCTTTCTTTTTGTGTCAAGCAAAGTTGTGTACAACACATTGGTACACAAAGATTTCCTCTCTCCTAAACTAAAATAAAACGTTTTAAAATCCTTTGTCCATTCATTTCTCCCTTCTGAAAGAACAACAACTTGGGACTACTACAACATGGGACTACTAAATTAATAAACATATTAAGAGGTACAAAGTTAAGAAATGGGGGCAACTTTGTGGGCTGGGGTTAAGAAAGAAACCTTTAGAACTTAATCTAGGGTAATGGGAGGGGAAAGGAGCTTTAAGAAATAATAATAGGCTGAGCCCCGGTGGAGTAGTGGTTGTGCGCGGGACTGCGGTCCACTGGGATAGAGGTTCAATTCCAGCTTCACGGAGCAAAGGCTAGGCCTCCTACTCCCACCACCTGAGGGCAGTGATGCCAAAAAAAAAGAAAGAAAGAAAGAAATAATAATATAAGTTAAGAATTAGATTTCCAGGGCTGAGCCCCGGTGGCGTAGTAGTTGTGGGACTGCAGCCCACTGGGACGGAGGTTCAATTCCAGCAGTGGGGCTGGGCCTCCTACTCCCACCACCGGAGAGCAGTGATGCCCCCCCTCCCCCCCCCCAAAAAAAAGAATTAGATTTCCTCTAATACTCTTTGAGGGAAATTGAATTCCTTTTTATTTTTTTTTGAAGTCTTGAAATCCTTTTTAATAATTTTGGTGCTGAACTATTAACTTCTAGAGCAAAAACTATTGATGAATTTAGACCATGTGTGTATTTCTAGTTTAGTTAAAATTACAGTATGCCCAGGACATTTAAATTTGTTTTGTAAGTGTGCTACTAGTATTACTTTGCACATCTTAAATACTAATTATTTATTTTAATTAATTTGAAAATGAAGTAAAATAATTGTCAGGTTTTATAGTAAGTTTGTCATGTCTTGCAGCTAGATTAAATTTTTTGAAGATGCAGTTGTAAATTTCTATGTAATCACATTTGCCCTTTATGATTTCTCATTTTAAGGCATGTTTAGACTTTTCACTTATCAACATTACAATACGTTAGTACTTTTTTATTTTTTAGTACTTTTTTTATTTTCTAGTACATTTCTTCAGTTTTTTCAAAGTGCTGGCTGAGGAAATCCACCTTTTAACTAATATGAAATTTCATCTTTATCTTAGTCTAAAGACACACACACACACACTGTATACACTCATGTATAAGCGGAGTTTCTCAGAACATTTTTTAATGGCATTTTTGAGGTAAAATTAGGTGCCTGGGCTGATTTTCAGGGCAGCTTATACAGGAGTATATAAAGTACATATACACATACACACATATATAATGAAGTCATTTTATTGTGGTTAACGCCCTTCAAATCAGTCCAGACTCATAGTAACCCCCAGGTACAACAAAACTAAATGCTGCACCATCCCCCAGATTGGTTGCAGATTGGGACCACTTCAGAAGTGCTTGCCATATCTATTTTCTTAGTCTAGCTTAGTGTGGAATCTCCACGAAAACCTTGTCAGCATCTTAGCAACATGCACATCTTTCTCCACTTGAAGATGGATTGTAGCTGTGCACAGGATGCACTGGCCAAAAATCATCTGCTTATCTCCCACGGTAGGGGAGAATTCTAACCCTAGGCCACCTATGTTCCCTTCTGTAGTTTACTCAGGAGAAAAACAGAAAAATGGAAAAGTCGCTGTTAAATGTAATTAGGAGAAAACAGAGAAGGGGAATTAACTTTCTTTTTTTTTTTTTTTTTTGGCATCACTGCCTCCAGTGGTCATGGGCGCTACCCAGCGCTGTTCCTGAGAGCCGCCGCTGGATCTGAACCGCCAAGCCTGCGGGCCACAGTCCCACACTCAACGACTTACACCACCGGGGCTCAGCCCTGTTTATTCTTTTAAACATGTTTTTTTTTTTTTTAATTGGGGGCTCATGCAACTCTTCTCACAATCCACACATCCATCCATTTTATGTCAAGCACATTTGTACATCAGTTGCTCTCCTTGTTCTTAAGACATTTGCTTTTTCCTTTAAATATTTTTGTTCTATGTACTTGAATCTAGGTTTTTTTGGTTTGTTTTAAAGTTGCACTTACCAGGCACGAAAGAATTATCGACTACTTTAGTTTTCTGCAAAGTACACCACAAACTTCATATCCACCAGATAATACTTGAATCATATGTCTTTCTTATGGTGAAAACTGAGAAATATAATCGATTATATTCTGAAGAGTAAAAATAGTTCAAAAATGTTCTGAACCCAATGTTTCTAAACCAATGCACAAAAACAATTCTCCCTTGAAGGAAAGTAAATTTTTTCAAATCTAAACCCTCTTAATTGTTATAGATGAAATTAATATCTCATGGGGGAAAAAAAATCTCAGTATGATCAGATCTTTACCAAGTTCCCCATATCCTGCCATTTCCATTCACTATTAATTAGAAACCATTTTTTTTCTGAAGACACTTATAGTCAGCTTCTTTTTTTTTTTATAGTCAGCTTCTTAATTCAGGATCTACCAGTTATCTTTCTAAGCAACTGCAACTTGATCATTGTATTTTCAGTATCATTTCTTTGTAATTCAATTTCAATGTTAGATGCCAAACTTGACCTCTGTTGTAGCCACACTACCAATAGCAGGCAGGATGTGAGAACAGAAGCATTCACCTAGTAGCAGATGGAAAAAGTACAGGCTCTTTTTAAGCTAGTTAATTCTCAAATCCTCTCTTCCTTTTCACTACTTTCTAAATAACTATTAAAAGTGCACTAATTTGGTAAATTTTAGCTCTTCTCCAAATGAAAATGTTTAGCACTAGAAAATACTATGTCAATAGAAATGGCTTTGTGACCTAGTATTCAGTCTCATTAACATACTCATTAATAATCACATAAATTAGATCCTATCACTCTTCTCTCTAATTCTCCTCTCATTACCTACTCTCCTAGGTAATGATTCTTTCTGACTCTGCTGATGAACTGCCTTAACAGGAAAAGGTCGCTCAATTCACATAACTCCTAGGAAAATTAAATGATGGGTGTAGGAGGGTCTACTGCCCTTTTGTTTTCAAATCCCTTACAAATGATCTTTATATTACCAACCCAATTTAACAAGAAACACATACTTACTAGCCAGACTGGTGGTGGAACTACAACTCCTGATAGGATATTCTTCGCCCTAAATATGTGATTTCCCACAATGATTACATTCAGTACCCAGAGAAGAAATGTTTTTTGCCAAACACAATTAAGAAAAGCAGGGTATAACACAACACATGAATACCAGTTTTACACTTAAGACAATAAAACAAGTTTCAATATTTAAAGATGTAATTTTCTATCTTCTATACAAGAAAGGATCTCAGCTCATGCCAAATTATTGTGACTAAGGGCCTGGGGTTGCCTGTCACTGTCTTTGCCCCCAAACAGAGACTAGGTTCACTCAAGAAACTGTATCTATTCCGCAAATACAAGACAGAAGGAAAACAATGGGGTCTATTACTGCCAAATGGCTTCCAAATTTCATTGAAAATCAAGCAAGTCATATATATCAAATTAGGTGTGCAGCAAAAAGCAGGTTTTGCAAGGATTACGGGGAAACAATTAGCTATACCAACATTTCATCAGGGGGTTACTAGACCATCCCTTGAGGCATCTCTATTCCACTGTTTATCAAAATCAGAGATGCTTTTTGTTCAGCTAACTATCTGAATGACCTTGCTTACCTTTCTGAGTTAGAAGATCATTCCTTAAAAGGAGTTTTTACTGCAAGGGAAGAGGTCTGTTGGTTTTCCAACATACTAAATGTTAAATTATGTTGTATTTTCTAATATTTTCATTAACAACAGGTTAAATCACACCCACCTATCAAAATGAGAAAACAATTCACCTTTAAAGATTCTGGGAAGTATTTCTTGTTCTTCTATAGCCCTTAGAACCTGCATTGTAATGCATTATCTAATGGGCACCAATTAGCAGAACTCAATTATCCAGACAGGATAATCCACAGAAATTCACTTCCAACTAATAACTGGCATGTTTTGTGAGAAGTTCCTCATCAAAGTAAGTTACTCTTACTTAAGACTATAAACCCTAAATAAAATATGATGCGAAATCCGAAAGATTGCCATCAAATCCATCTAACTCTCACAACCTTACAGAACAAAGTATCAAAAGGGAACAAACATTGCAGGGTGTTTTGTTGTGAGTTTTGTTTTTGAGTTGTCAGGATGAGTCAACAATGTGTATGTAGTACGGGGTAGGTTACACTCCCAATCCAAGGCCTACTAAGATATGAAGGGGACTTTCCCAGGTAAGTCGAGTGACAGGATAAAAAATGAACATAGGACTATAGGGGCAGAAAATATAATAAGCATAATTTAACACACAGTCTAAGGACAAAGAAGAGTAGTAAGTCTTACATATCTCAGCCATCCTTGAAGGAATTAAAGGACTACAGTTTAGTGAAATAATAAGAAATGACACCCCAAATCAATGAGCCCTGGTGGTTATGCGTTGCGCCGCTAACTGCAAGACCAGCACTTTGAAACCACCAACCAATCCACTGGGGAATGGCAGCTTTCCACTCTTAGTAAAAAGCTTCAATATCGGAAACTTAGGGGGCTGTTCTAATCTGCCCTAAAAGGTCCACATGAATCAGGTATTGCGTCAATAACCGTTTTTTTTTTTTGTTTGGGACTGTCAAAGAATCAAGAAAAACATGCCTAAGTTTCCACATTATACGTCTAAACCTATTAAATGCTTTGATAGTGAAGGAGTGACCATTCTTAGCAAACCTTCGTCAAACTATTAAGAAATCATCCTATCTTAGGAAAACTCAAGAGGTATCTAATACACCCTAACCCATCCTCAAACATTAACCGTCCAGTAGATGACACATGAGTAAAAACTAGTCACACAGAGCATAATATGGGTGCTAGTAAGAAACATGACTTCATATTTTTCAGGTGTCTGAAATGAAAAATTATGAATAATTTTGACTGAAAAAAAAATCAAGGACACCTTTATGGTTTAAGACATTGAAAATTGAGGATTCTGATGAGTTGGTTAAAAAAGGAGGGGGAGGTGCAAAGTTTTAAAAGAAAAGTGAAGTCTCAACTAACAAACTGAAGCAAGTTGGTTCAGAGAAGAGGAAAAAGGGGAAGGATGCATTAGGAGTTGAGGCTTAAAAACAGTGAAATCAAGATTAAGATATTTCGAGGCCTGATCATGGAGATATACAAATGCCGTTCAAATGAGCTTCGTTGAGACAAAAAAAATTCTCAAAGAACTGGTGTTTATGTGGTAGTAAACCTCATCCCCAACTAATGCTGGAACATGGCCAAAAATAAGATTCTGAACAAATGAAAAGGATTATTAATGAGTTTCTTGAAATGAAACAGTCTCAATATTAATGCAAAAGCCAAAAGAATCTAATCCGTGGGCAAAAAGTAGCTTCTGAGCTCAATTATCAAAATACTCAATTTGTGAACCCTTGGAACTGAAAGTAACAGAATAATCTACACAAGCCCCACTGCCTAAAAGTTATTTAGCAGAGACTCATCACTGCTGGGAGGCAAGAGGGTAGGCTAAAGTATGATTAGCCTGTTTTTACGATGGGAAAACTAAGGAACACAAAGAATTACAGCTTGGTCACAAAATAAAGCATTTTCTAAGGCTTTAATTAAAGTGTGCAAGCTCACATTTTGACCTTTATTTTTTGCACCATCTCAATACTGTAACTATCTTTTCCTCTCATGACTACCTGGGGGGGGGGGGAGAGACTAAACGCAAAGATTATTAAATTTCCACTGTCACTCATAAGAGGCTTAAAAATCTACCTTCATAGGGTAAGCAATACAACCGACCCAAAATAAACATAGCCATCAAGTTGATTCTGACTCAAAGCAGCCGTACGGATGGAGCAGAGGTGTTCCCTAATTGTTCGCGGGAGCAGGCCGTCCGCCGGCCTCAGCGCCTCAGAGGAGGGGAGTGTCTGTCTGGTGGGCTTAATCCACCAGGCCACCAGATAGCGTTACCCCAACATAAGCTGTACACAGCAGGGCGCTCAGGCTCCGCTTTTACCACGGGCTATCTGGCAGGCGCTGGAAAACACAGATTTGTTTCAATAAATCAGGCTTTGTAGAGGCTGGAACGGAAAAGTGCCCTCGAAGGCCGGCAACAGTGGTATCCCTGCACCCACTGCTGCACACAGGAAACCCCACGCTCCCCTGCGGCCGCCCCTCCCTGCACTGCACCATGCACCACAAGACTCGTGGCCCCGGGGCCTGGGCAAGGAGCCGCCAGACGGTTCTCTTCAAGTGCCGTATTTTGAGGATGCCCTTGGCGCTGGGCGCAGAAAACTGAGAAGGGGAGGAGCTGCACTCAAAATCTTGGCACATCAGCCACGAGGGCCTGGTCCAGACGGTTCGATCGGACACAAGAGTTCCTGCTCATGTTTTATTTTTCACGCCCGCATTAATACTCCCTCCACCCCCACCCCAGTTGCCCTCCTCAGACTTTCCCCTCCTCCATTCCCAGAAGAGGGGCCTTCTCGGAGGCTGAAGGAAGGAGGAGGAGAAATGGGTCAGGGCTGCAGGGCGGGCCAGCAGCGGCCTGGGTGACGCCCGCTCCGACGCCTTGCGGCCGGGCAGCCCCCGAGCCCGGCCACCCGGCCTTCGCCCCGGCCAACGCGCTGCCGCCACCGCCGCCACTGCCGCCGCCTATCAGCAGAGCGTAGGGGCGGGGCCGGTCGGCTCGGCGGCGGCTCGGCCGGCGAGCGGCGAAGGGCGGGGGGGACCGACCGCCGCGCAGCTCGGGCCGCGGCGCACAGACACCGGGCCCGGCTCCCGAGGGCGACAGCGCGGCCCCGGGGCGCACGAGGATCCGTAGAGCGCGGGCGGCTGGTGGCGGCCTGGTCCACCGCCGGGCACTCGCCCGGCCCGCAGCGCCCGCCCGTCCGCCCCGCAGGTGCGGGGCAAGCCCTCGCGAAGATGGTGTCCTGGATGATCTCCAGAGCCGTGGTGTAAGTGCTGCTCACGACACCCAGCAGCCCGCGCGAGGCGCGGAGGGCCGTCAGAGGCTGAGCAGGGAAGGCCCGGCCCGGGCCCGGGCGGGAGGGGGTGGCCTGGCCTCGGGCCCGCCAGGGGCCCGGCGGTCCCCGGCTTCCTCACCCTGGTCCTTGTGGCTGCGGTGCTCTCCGAGGCAGGCGAGGACCGGCGGGCTCGGGTGGCGGCGGCGGCTGCGGTGGGGCCGTGTGCGGCTCGGCGCCCCTGCTCCTGCGGAGCTAGGTGGGCAGGCGCGCAGGGCTCGCGGCGCGCGCTCCCAGCTCTCGCTCCCCGCGCTGCGCGGCACCGCCCTGCGGGCCCGGGAGCGTCGCGCCTCGCGGCGGCGCCCTACGCAGGCTCCGCAGACGCACCCGAGCGCGGGAGCTTCCGCGGGGCTTCCCGAGGAGACGGCGGCGGCGGCTGCGCCCTGCCTTTGTATCCCGCAGCTGCTGCGTTGCGGTGTCTGTCTCGGCGGCTGCTTGCCATTCGGTCACGTGTGGTAGGAGGAGAGATTTGTCCGAAAACCTGCGGCGGCGCCCAGCTCGGGAACCTTGGGAAGGGTCCCAGCTGCCCGGCGATTTGGTGGCCGGAGAAAAGTTTTGGAAGGTGACACCCACCCGCTCACCTATATCCCCTAGTTTGGCCTTGGGGATGGGAATATTTGCTGAATGAGAGACTGCAGGTGCCTGTTGCCATTGTTCAAATGTTCCCTTCAAGCCACCGGGCCTCTTATCAACAAGTCTATCAGAAAAAGAAAAGTACTTGAGTTCTAGTGGTTAGCCCATAAAAGTTTGAATACCGTTTAAACTGATTTCCTCCCATCCTGGTCCACCTCGCCCTTTTCCTTAAAAACAAACAAACAAACCAGTAACTACTATGACGTAGGCCAGCTTTACAGTTAGAGGCCCAAGATTCATTATTCATGACCTCAGTAGAAGTAGTATTAGTTCAGCCCCATTCTAAAATGTTTAATACGACCATATTACCTGATTAGCGTTAGAATTTGGGGGCTAAGTGATAGCATTGCCAGATGTTTTGAAATTTCATTTTTCATGAATATGAAGCTAAATTTTCGTGAGTATTTTTTTTTTCAGGAATCTTAGAGCTCTATTCAACGTGATTTGCAAAAAGGCTTTCACAATTTGTCATTGGATCGTCTTAATGCAGCTGACCCTCTCAAAAGTGCTTGTTTTTGTACAAAATCAAAAGTCAATATATGCTACAGATGCCTTAGGTGGTTTGTTCAAGCCTTTCAAGCCTCTCTTTGAGACTGTCATTGATATAATATAGGCGCTCCATCGTTGATCTAACAGATGTCTGCGTTGTGTCCGTACCGAGAAAGTCCGATGTCTCATTGGAAATACTCCAGTAAAGATTACAGCCGAGGAAACCCTGTGGGGCAGTTCTGCTCGCGCTCTAAGTCCGCATGAACTCTAAGGCACGCAATACCAACAATAACGATGGGGACTACCTTAAAAAAAAATCTGGGGCTGAGCTCCGGTGGCGGCGTAAGTGGTTGAGTGCTGGACCTGAGGCCCGTGCACTTGACGGTTCAAATCCAGGGGCGGCTCTCAGGAGCGGCACTGGGTAGTGCCCACGACCACCAGAGGCAGTGATGCCCCAAAACAAAACAAAACAAAAAAAATCTGGGTTCTTGACCAATTTTTCAACAGTAGAAAATTGTGAAGCACTTTAGTTTGAGTTACTGTAAACAATAGATTTTTGGTTTTGATCACTGGCAATATAAATATCTGTTCTCGGCACTACTTCCAACACAGAGGTCAGTAACATAATTGGTCATCATGAAGCTGACAGTTCAGGTATACAGACAGAGAACTGGGTAAGAGTTGTACCCAGTGCTATACGTCTTAGATAAGAAAGGGATTGAGGCTGATTGGAGATTCAGAAAAGGCAAAAGTTATATTTGAGATAAATTGTAAGGAAATTAGGAGGGCAAAAAAGAAGAGGGAAACCATTTTAGGCATAGTGGAAGGAAAACCCGGATTATAAGTGTTTGTGTGGGAGTAGGAATGAGGGACAGCTGGGAAGGTTGTTGGGGGTCTTGTTTTTTGGGAGTTTCAGGAAGATTTTATGAGGCAGTGACAGATTCGCTTCAATTATTTGCCCTCTGTGAGAAGGGGTCCCTTATGTGAGATGGGAGACCAGAACACTATTTAAGAGACTCATAACTGGAGTAAAGGCCCACACCAAACTTGTTACCCTGGAGTCTTTACCACAACACCGTCATCCTCTGTGTTAGTGAGGAAACCTAAATTCTATAGGGTTTTCTTGCTTCTAATCTCTCTGGAAGTGTACCACCAGGACTTAGACCAGGACTTTCTGCCAGGTGATCCTTCGGTGAGTTCAAACTGCTAACCTGTCAGTAGTTGAGCCCAAACCTACTGTGCCACGGAAGTGTATCAGAGAACCCACCGGATTTACATTGTTGTGGTGTGAAAAAAAGAAAAATGAGCAAACATGAAGGGGGAAAGTCACAGGGAAAAGTACCTGTTAAATATCAAGAAATGTATTTTATCAGCTTTTGAGCAAAAGCAGGAGACATGGTGACGTGGTGGTTACATGTGGGACTGCTAATCCCAAGGTCAGCAGTTTCGAAACCACCAGCCGCTCTGTGGTAGAAAGGATGGGCTTTTCACTCCCCTTAACAGTGACAGTCTCCGAATCGCACAGGGCTGTTTTATCCTGTGTGTAGGGTCACTGTGAGTCACCATTGACACGATGACTCTGAATTTTGCTTGGTTCGTTGAGCCAACACACTTGCCAAGGCATCATTAAAATGTTGGCCCCTTGCTCCCTATTTTCAAGATTTTGTCCATTGCTTTGGTCCCAAGTATTAGTATGTGAAAGATCAATCCCCAAATCAACAGAAACTGGAATCTTTTTCGACTCTAAGAAATGTAATTTACATTATTTATTAACCTACTAAAGCCAGCTGAAGAAACAACTCTCCACATGAATGGGATGAACAGGGAACTGAGTTATCCTAAGCTCCCTTACGTGCCTGAGCCGATTTCCCTCAGATGATAGACTTCTTCCCTTATTTGACACCAGGACAAGAACTGTAGCTTGGAAATCTAACCTGAATGCCAGGTGATGACTGTGTGTGGTCGTGAGCAGAATCCTTAACCCATCTGATCTTTAGTCTCATCTTAAAATGGTTATACTATCTTACTTTATAAAACAGTTGTACAGGAGCCCTGGGTGTGTAGTTAGTTGCTGTGACCCTCAAGGTCTGCATTTCAAATCCGCCAGCCGCTCTGTGAGATAGACGATGGGACTTTCTACTCCTGTAGAAGTTATATTCACTGGGGCAGTTTGACCCTCTCCTATAGGGCTGCTAGGTGGAATCGACTCTGTGGCAGTGAGTGTGAAGACTGTTGTGAAGGTTAAATTAGCAGAACTAAAACTTACCTGCAATATGTGCTTAAAATACAGAATTATTTTTTATTAAATAAGGTACAAGATGGCGTAGGGAAAGAAAGAACATTGCACTCACTTCAAGAAATGTGGAATCTAGAATATATGGAATATATGGGGTAGCCGGGAGTTGGGATCAACTAGACAGTAAGTGATTTGATATTGGGTTGTTTTTTGGTAGTTTATTTTTTTTGTGGAGCAGTGGTGGGTCATATTAACTACCCAAATAGTAACTTTGATTACGTACCCTGGTTAACTTCTCTGTAAAAGCAACATGATCTGTAATCTCTTTTGTCCAACTCCAACAGTCTGTGCCAGTATGTAATGTTTTATTATTTCTAATTCATTTGAAATCAATTTATTTTTAAAAAATCGGTTTATTTTAGTTTTCTTCATAATGCAAAGCTGAAAGGTTAATTTGCAATTATTAAGGAATAGAAACTGAGATTACCAAATGATAGGCCTTTCATATGGGATACCCATACCTCACTTTTTGAAACATGACTCTCACAATTGGAGAGAAATCTCATTTTTTCCAAAGTTATTTTTATTTTTATTATAACATGATAGGTAAGATCTCTATATTCAAACATTAGCTCTGCCATTCACTGGCTGTAACTTACCTCATAGCATTAAATAAATTCATATACATAAGAGGCTTAGCTTAAAACACCTGGCCACTCATGAATATCTTCTAGTTTTTGCCTTACCATAATTTTACCGTAATAGTAAGTGTTCATAGTTATCCGAACAAGAAAGAGCATACAAATCCGAATAGGAAACATTTAAACTGTTTTCCATTTACGTTTTTCAGTTTCTGTGTGTGTGACAGATGTTTAAAATAAAAGTCTTTTTTGTTTGTTTGTTTGTTTGTTTTGTGGCATCACTGCCCTGGTGGGAGTAGGGAGCCCAGCCTTGCTCCTGGAGAGCTGCTACTGGATTTGAACCATCAGCCCTGTGGGCCGCAGTACCACAGACAACCACTACGCCACCTGGGGACAGCCCTTAAAGTAAAAGTTTTATACTGTTCTTCATTGTAAGCATTTCACATTTTGCTCTGACATTTTATTAACATCTAATATCTGATTAGCTCAGTACTCATAATTTTCACAGCCATTCATTTATCTTTTATTTTACGTTTAGGTTATTTCTAATATTTTATTTTATTTTATTTTTGGGGGGACATCACTGCCTTCAGGTGGTGGGAGTAGGAGGCCCAGCCTTTGCTCCGTGGAGCTGGGATCAAACCTCCATCCCAGTGGGCTGCAGTCCCTTGAACAACCTCTACACCACCGGGGCTCAGCCCCATTTCTAATATTTTAATATTATATGCAATGCTACTATGGACATCATTTACATGTATTTTTTCTTTTAAATTATTCATTCTCTTTCAAGTATAAGCAGGTCCACCCAACTTAGCTTCCGCAAAAATTGGGTATGTTCAAGGTGGTTTGGACTATTTGAGTCAAAAATGCTATGCACATTCTGATAAAAATTGCCAAATTGAGGCTGAGCCCTGGTGGCGTAAGTGGTTGAGTGCGGGTCTCAACAGCAACAGCTCTCAGTAGCACTAGTGCCCATGACCACCAGAGGCAGTGATGCCCACAAAAAAAAAAAACAAAAAAAAAAAACGCTGACTGTCTCAGAAAGCCACAAGGGCAGTTATATCCTGCCCTATTGAGTCACTTTAAGTCAGAATTAATAGGTTTAATATCTCATTGTTTTTGTTTACCTTTTATTTCTTAGTAAGGTTGAGTATTTGTTCTAATATTTGTTTATTAATTATATCTCCTTTTGTACAAATAGTGTGTATGTCCTTTGCTCATTTATCTTTTAAAGATTTGATCATTTAACTTGTTTTGTCTGTGCTACTCACATATAAAAATTAACTTTATGTCAGATTTAATGCAAATATATTTCTCAGTATAATTTTACTTCTCTTTAAAATATTTTTATTGTATAGAGCATTCATATTTTTAATATAGGTCACATTTTTTCATCCTTTGCTTTATGATTTATCATTTTGAAATGTAAAACATAACTTTGTAGACTTAATAAATACTACTTTCTGATATAGTTAATAGATTCATGTGTTTATTCCAAACACATTTAAACATGTCCCTACAGTTAGTGAATGACTGCAGACAAATTCATTTAGTAATACACTTGGCTTAATTTAGCTTGCCTTCAAAAAAGATCAAATCAAAACAGTGACTTCTCAGAGCATCTGCTGCACCAGCTAAGTTCCAGGCTGAGAGGGTCAGTTCAAAAGATGATGGTTATGGTTCAGGGAGGATTCCAGAGGGGTAATCTTTCTATTTTTATCACAGGTTTTTTTTCTTTTTTATGTCACAAAATTGCCCTGCTCATGGTTTGAGTGTACCTGGGGTTGTCTTATGAGATTTTCATTGGGAAATTATTTTTTTCCTGTTTCATACCATTTTACACAAACCACTGTCTCCCTTCACTCAGGTTTTTGTCATTCATACCCCCACCCCTCTGGGGGTCTAGGGGGTCATGAGCTGCTGATGGTTTCAAACTGGTGACCTTGCAGTTAGCAAACCAAGCATAACCTACTGAGCCATTCTTTCTCTTCTTTGTCTGGCGTTATCTGGCAGCCTAGCGAAAACTTTAATTTCTTTCCTTAATTCAACTCAATTTATAGGCAGATTTTGCATCTAAATAGCATAGTTTTAGAAACGTATTCCAGCAATGTTCTCCCCTTTCTTCTCTGCATCATTTTTTCCCCTCCTGGAAATCTTAACAAGTACATGTTACTTCACCCATCTTAAAGACATTAGAAATCTCATTTTTTCCTAATTTATTTTTATTGTATCATATGATGGATAAGATCTCTGAAGCTAGATTCCAGAACACTTTTCTCTTTTCTATTTTAGCCAACCTGGAGATAGTGATATTTCAACCATATTTTCTATCATCCTCCATTGACAGAGGGGAGGGAGAAGAGAGGAAGGGTGAAAGCATTCTAAGTAATTAAGTCTTATTTTCATTTCATGACCCAAACTACTCAACAGATTCTATTTATTAGCTTTCATTTCAGAAACTGTTTGCTTTACCACATATTAACTGTACTGGGGGGGGGGGGTCTTTAAAAATTTGTGAAAATGTGTATTATGAAAAAACTATGCTTGGATTTCTGTGTAGGGGATAGGGACATCAAAATAAGCTCCTCACACTAACTTGTTATGAACACAACCTGTCTGAACAGAATCTTGTTTGAGGTCCCAAGAAGGAGAAGGCATTGGTTTGAAAAGAACACCTAGTAGAACAGGATGAATTTTGCTAAGATTCAAGCTAGAATCAACATCACATTTATGCTGAAGTATGAGGGAAAGAATGATGAAATCACTGATACCTTATGAAAATTTAGCAGGCAATGCTCCAAAGAAATTAATTTAAAGTGGGTAAGAGCAGAGCTTGCGATGAAAATTTTTAAGGAGATCCTGTAGAATTTCTTGGATGAATGGAAGCATGGCTTTCCAGTATAATCCTGAAGTCAAAGCACTATCAGAACAATAATAATGTATAAAGTATTGAGGGTTGGTGGGGAGGAGAGAGCAGAGGAAGAGGGGAAGAGATGGAAAAGCCGATAGTAGGGGCTCAAGGGAAAAGGTGGATGATTGGAGAACGATAATAGCAGCGGACATGTGAAGGTGCTTGGCACAATATGTTTATGTATTGTGAAAAACGATGTACGAGCCCCCAATAAAATGATTTAAAAAAAATAATGTCTATCAAGAGGCAGAAACAGTCCAGGTAAAACAAGTGTGGACTACGGAATAACAGAGTTCATGGCAGCAGTTCTGGAGATAGTCTAACCGTTTTGTGGGTTGACTTTTTGGAGGGCCAAAGAACAAGTACCTGCAATTATGAGTCTTTTGAGAAAGTTAACCAAAGCTCTAGCAAGGAAACTTCACCAGAAAGTTCACTATCACGACAATACTCCCATATATTTCTCTTATTACTGGCAAACTATGGTAGAGTTTTGATGAGAAATCACTAGGAATCCATCACTTTGGTTCTGTCTGACTTCTTGTTTCCTAATCTTAAAAAATATATATTTAAGGAGTACTCATTTCTCTTCATTTAATGCTGTAAGAAATACTGCATTGGGGTGAGCCTTGGTGGCATAAGTGGTTGAGTGCAGGACTGCAGCCCGTGGGCTTGGCGGTTCAAATCCAGCAGCGGCTCTCAGGAGCAGCACTGGGTAGCGCCCATGACCACCAGAGGCAGTGATGCCCCCCCCCCCAAAAAAAGAAAGAAATACTGCATTGACAGGATCCACAATTCTTTAGGGATAAACTAAATGACTGGTATCTTCTTTTGAATTTGAACTTGATTGAGCTTATGTTGAGAAAATAAAAGTTTCTGTTTTTCAGTATTACCTTTTAATTCCAGTGTTCCAGAAACTTTTTGAAGATCTCTTGTTATATTAGGTGTTTCTTTTTCCACAGAAATTTTGTACCCCTTAAGGTTAGAGATTTTTATATTCTCTATTTTCATCATAGAATTAAATTGTCCAAATAAATAGCATGTTACTTGTTACACTAATAATGGCACAAGTTGGCAATTTTAATAACTTAAAATAGATATGTCATTACTCTGATTTTATACATGGGATAAGATTACTGCTTTGTTGCTGTTAGCATAATTTGAACTTATGTTTAGGTCATTGATTATGTATTTGCACTGTTAAGGAACCCTTGTGAGACTTTTGGGAAAGCATTACAATTCTTACCATAAAAGTCAGCAGTTCAAACTCACCAGCTACTACATAGGAGAAAGATGAAGCGATCTGCTTCTATAAAGGTTTTCAGCCTGGGGAGCCCTATACAGGGGCGATGAATCTGAAGAGACTTCATGGTAGGGCGTTTGGTTTGGGTTTTTACTCTTACTGTATGTTTTGGAGGTGAAACTGTTCGTTGTAAATGTAATTTTTGTTTATGAACTGACTATTCAGTCACAATCGAACACTCTGACGAAGGTCGCTATAGAAAGTTTGGATTAGAATGGGGTGGGGGTGGGGGGTGATGAGAAAGTAGAACAAAATTCAAATCCCCCAAATCATAAAAAAGACCAGACCGACTAAAAGAGACTAGGGAAAGAAAGCATGACACATTTGCCCAGAAAAAAATCTTCTAACTTGAAACAACACTCCCCAAAGCCGCCAATAATATTGTTAGATGGAGTCCAGTTAGTTCCCACTCATAGCAATCCGACACAGAACAAAGCCCAACACTGCCCATTCCTGCACTATACTCACAGCTGTTCCGTTTGAACCCACTGTTGTAGCCAGTGAGTCAATCCATCCCCTTCAGAATCTTCCTCTTTTTCACTACCCTTCATACCTAGTGCCACAGAATGAATTCCGTTGCTATAGGGCAGAGTAGAGCTACCCTTTGTGGGTTTCTGAAGCTATGTAGATCTTCATGGGAGCATAAAGCTATAATGGACAAGACTATAAAACACCACCATTCATGAAAAATGTCATCTTCAGAACAATCAACTATGAGTTTAAAAGGTCAACATTTTCCCCAAACCAATGTGAGATCAGAAAACCATGTTAAAAGAAGAAAAAAATGACATTAGAGGTGACATTTAACCTACACACACATCAAAAAAACAAAACCCCTCAATGCCCTGGAGTCAATTCTGATTCTCGGTGACCATACAGAGCAGGGTAGTCTGTAACTGTTTACCAAATAGAAAGCCCCATCTTTGTCTGGTGTTTTCAAACTGCACTCCTTTGGGATGGAAGCCCAGTGTGTGACCACTGTACCAGGTATCCTTGCTAGTCTTTATGGGAAGAGAAGCCACTCTTCCCAGCAGAGTGGCCGATGGTTTCAAAGTGCTGCCTTTGTGGTTAGTAGCTCAATTCAAGTAACCACTATGCCACTAGGACTCCTTTTAGCACAAAGGGGAAGGAAAACAAATTCCACATCTGCATTGCCCGAGGCAGATTTCTGTGAGACTGAAGTCAGATGTGCCCCACCCTACCAATGATAATACCAGCTGTCCCTTCCTACAGCACTCTGGTTTTCCACCAGGTTCAATGACTAATTGCAAGGGCCGCACAAAACCAACAGCAATCCCACTTGTGGGGTTTGTTAAAAAATAAATTTTTTTTTAAATTAACAGGTTACAAATGCTCAGAAAGCAATTATTCAGACAGGACAGCTTCTTTTCAGCTATTCCTAGAGGCAAGTCTCTCTGTTTTTTGGTTTGTCAGCCTCGGGGCCCATAGACTGCCTGCTCATACAATGTTATAAAACTCCTTAGAACTGCCAATAAATGTACAATGAGTGGGACATTCATCCTAAGACTCAGCTTGAAGGTGTAAACCTTGCTCCTTTAATTAAATGCCTGGAGGCACCCCACTACAGGCCATAAACCAGCCTCTTACCTAAAGGTACTCATCTTTACTTACTCTGTAGGCTGCGCAGTCTACTGCTCTTTCTCTTGCTGCTGCTCCTTCGCTGTTCCTCTAGGGTTAACGCTGTCTTCTAAATCAACCCACAGACAGATCTATATGACACAGGACACTGCTGGCTCTCCTCTTGCTGATAGTGAAACCCCCCACCTCTGCTTCTGAGATGACCGATTTTATACCCAGCAAGATGGTAATCACAACCCCATAAACAAGCACTCACAGTTGAATTGTGTAATCTTATCATTATCTTCCCCCACTCCCATCAGAAAAAGTCATTTGGTGAGGGTTACAAAGACTCTGACTAAAAGAACTATATTAATTCTCATTATAATGCAAAACAAGAAACTCTAGATGGGGTTTGCAGGGAGGAAATAGCAACAGTGCTCACATTATTACAACCAATGTCATGGAACTAAATTTGTATATGAACCATCAATCGGGAAAGGCCACTGTCAATGAATATCTGGATAAACTGACATCTCATTTAACCTCAGAGACCTACAGAAACAATTAAGAGAACAAATTTGTTCATTTGCCCAATGTGCCTCCATAATACTTCAATTAATATTCTATACTTAACTCTAAGTTCTAATATCTATTATTATGGCTACATAGAACTCAGACAAAATTTATGATTAAAGGGGTTATTAAGAGCACTCAAGTAAGAAATGAATCTGTACAAGGCAATGCATTGCAATTCACAGTTGGACTATACACACATAAACAATATCAACACTGTGTTAAATTCTATTTTTAGGTAAATTATTGATGTTATCAGTGCAATCACCTTAAAGCTTCTGGGGTGATTGACAATGTTTTATCTTTTTTGTTTCTTTTGGGGTTTTTTGTTTGTTTGGTTTTGGGTTTTTATTATTGTTGTTGATTTTGTTGGTTCTGGTTTTTATTGTTTCTGTTGTAATATGACCACCAAAGTAAATCAGAATCATTCATAACCCAGGGACAAGCAGATGGATTCTGGACTCTCCTGTCTAGTCCTCTCCAAGAACAGTTCTTATAATATCCCCCTGCTCCAAACTCCCCTTCACAAAGAGATCACTGACGATAAGGGTTCTATAGCAAGTATCAAAAAACAGGTGTTGGGCTGAGCCCCGGTGGTGTAAGTGGTTGAGTGCAGGACTGTGGGCTTGACGGTCTCAGGAGCAGGACTGGGTGGTTCCCACGACCACCAGAGGGCAGTGATTTCCCCCCCCCCCCCAAAAAAAACCCCCAAAAAACAGATGTTGACCAGCTATCAATTGGAATAGTGCAGGGGGAATGGAGGGGAGGACCACTGGGGAAGTGTTAAAGGGCTTGTATGTAGTCAATCAAACAAGCAGCCATCTAAGTGAGGCATCAACTAAGTCCACACAGAAGAAGCACACCAACCTGTGTGACCCAAAGATGACAATTCAACAAATAAGATGGAGAGAAAAGCATTGGAGTTTAAATTGTGAGCTTCCTTTTTGTAGAAGTCTGTGGAGGATGGTGGGAACCCAAAATCCATGCAGATTGTTTAGTCAGATTTGGCCTTTGGCAGATTCCCTCTAGTCTCAGTTAAGGTACTTGAACAGCTGTATTATCAGACAGAGATTATGTGTAAACTTGATAGTTCTTAGGAAAGAAATTTCTTCTCTGGATTTTAAAATACTGTTTGTTTTATCTTTATATTATTGTTGCTTTCTTCTTTCTGTTTAGTTTTGGTTTTGTTTATTGTTTCTCGTCACGCAGTTTAGGAAGCACAGAAGGAGTGAATGCATGGAGACAATAAATGATGCAATGGTTACTTTATTGGGAAGGTGGGGGGAGGGGAATTGGAGTGTGAGCAGTAGATTCCAGAGGAGGAGGAAGCATTAGAGCTGATTGTGATGATGTGTCTACAACCTTTTTTAGAAGCAGTTTAACTATGTTAGTGTATGATATATAAATATTATATCAAAGCTATAGTTTTTAAAAAGGAAAGAAAGAAACCAAACTTGATCTATGGTTACTATGGATGAAAGAGGAAGAATTGTTGCTTGGGGAGCAATTAGTTCATTTTAATGGTGATGAAACAATTTGGAGATGGGTATTAATAGTTGTACAACATGAAGAGTATAACCAGTGGTACTGAATTATACATATAAAAGTTGTTGAATTCATGAAAGCTTTGTTTTACATATTTTTGCCAAAATTGAAAAAAAAAGTTGCATGAATAACAATGAGTACAGAGAAAAAGGAAATGTTCTAAAATTGATTGTGGTGAAGATTGTGTGCAATCTAAACAAATCATACTCAATGTGAATGGGGGGGGGCGTGGAATAGAGACCCAAAGCCCATCTGTAGACTGTTGTACATCCCCTCACTGAAAGGTCACAAGGAAGAGATGAGCCAGGCAGAATGCAGTATAGCACAGATGAAACACAGCTTCCCTGTGTTCTTTAATGCTTCCTTCCCCACTCTATTAGACCTCAATTCCACTTTACAAATCAGATGAGACCAGAACATGCACACTGCTGCTGATAAGATCCTGAAACACTGGGAATTCAGGATAGATAAACCTCTCCGGGCCAACAATGAGAATAGAGATACCAGGAGGATAAGGGGAAGGTGGGAGGAAAAAGGGGAATTAATCACAAGGCTCAACATGTAACTGCCCCAAGAAATCCAGGACAGAAAAACCTCTCAGAACTAATGAGAGTAGCAATACAAGAAGGGGGAGGGGAAGGTGGGTGAGAAAGGGAGAACTGATCACAATGATCTATATATAACCCCCTCCCTGGGGGATGGACAACAGAAAAGTGGGTGAAGTGTAAGACATGAAAAAATAATTTTTTTTTCAGTTCTTTAGGGTTTTTTTTTAGGCATCACTGCCCTCTGGTGGTGGGGAGTAGGAGGCCCAGTCTTTGCTCCTGTGAGCTGGAATTGAACCTCCATCCCAGTGGGCCACAGTCCCGCCTGCGCACAACCATTACACCACCGGGGCTCGGCCCCGATAATATTTTAAATTATCAAGGGTTTGGGGGGGAGGGGACAATGAAGAGCTAATGGCAAAGGCTCAAGTAGAAAGAAAATATTTGAGAATGATGATGGCAACAAATGTACAAATGTGCTTGACAACAATGGATGGATGGATGGATTGTGATAAGAGATATAAGAGCTCCCTATAAAAGCATTTAATTAAAAAAAGATTGTGTAACTCTTCTTCTTATGGTTGCACTATTGAATTGTATGATATGTGAATGAAGTACCAATGAAACTTTTTTTTTTAAATAAAGAGCTCAAGCTGAGCCCCGGTGGTGTAGTGGTTGTGCAAATTCCAACAGTGTTGGTTATTTTTATTTTCATGGAGCTGGATACACTGGTTCCCTAAAGTTCATTTTAAGCAAACTCACTGCCTTGTGATAAGAGTTGTACGAGCCACCAATAAAATTATTTTTAAAAGAAAATGTTTTGAAAAGGACACCAACATAGGTATAAATGTGCTTGACATAATAGATGTACAGATTCTTATAAGAGCTATATGAGCTCCTAATAAGATGATTAAATAAAACCAAAAAAAAGCCCTCACTGCCACTGAGTCAGTGCTGACCCATGGAGACTTCCTTGGGTTTCTGAGGCTGTAACTGTGTGTGGGAATAGAAAGGTCACTCTTTTACGGAATTGCTGGTGGTTTTGAACTGCAGACCATGTAATCACAGCCCAACTTGTAACCAGGGGTTCTCTAAAGTTCATCCATAGAAAAGACCAAAACTCCCGTAATCAATAAGACAAGGAACATGGACTTGCTGTGTCACACAGACCAAGATTTACTAAATGTTGCTATAGTGAAACTATAATATTGAGGCAGTGATCTGCATAGCCTGATTAAACGTAATGAATAATGCAAAAGCTAACCCAGGCATGTGTAGAAACTTGATATAACAGCGGTATCATACAGAGTCAGTGGAAAACGAAGAGGAATTTAACAGATAATTAATAATTTAATTATGTTTATGGGCAAAGAATTACGTTATATTCTTATTTCACACTAAACTCTAAATTCTCTAAATGTGAAAATAAGAATATTTAAATGTTTGTAAAAAATACAGGACAGGATCATTAAGATACTAAAGGAAGAAATTCCGCAACCCTACAGCAAACCACAGAGGTAACAATTTATAAGTTGATCTTTTTTTTTTATAGCCCAATACAGAAAAAGGCCTTCTACAAGATGAATTGACACAGTGAATGCAAAAGTGGTTGAGACACGGCAACAATTCTAAGAATGACTTAGGGCCAAGCAGAATTTTGTTCTGTTGTGCCTGGGGGGAAGTTATGGGTCGGAGCTGACTCAATGGAACCTAACAGCATATTTGAGGGACCTCCAAAAAGTTCTTGGGGAAATCCCATTATCCTTTAACTCCATTTTTCATGAGATCTTTTTGAAGCCCTCCTCTTGACTGGTGCTGATTCCATACCAAGTATTATCCTAAGCACTTTCAAAACAATTTGTATCTTATAACAACCCAAATGAGATAGGTACTGTTGTTACTTCTGCTTTACTATCGAGAAGCCTATAATGCAAAATAACTTGCCCAAGATATCAGACAAGTTACTACATGCAGAGAGCTCTGTGGCGCCCCAGCTCCAGATCTTATTCCAATATGCTCTGCTGCCTTCCTGTGTTATATTTGACACTTTTTAACATTTTGAATCAACTTAGAATAGTTTCAGAAACTTTTGACAGGTATGGTCTAGACCAGCGATTCTCAAGCTGTGGTTCATGACCCCTTAATTATGACGTAGCAATGAAAATAATTTTATGGTTCGGGGGTCACCACAACATGAGGAACTGTATTAAAGGGTCGCAGCATTAGGAAGGTTGAGAACCACTGTTCTAGGAACTCATGTATCACCATCCCAGTCAAGATTCACTTTAGATTCTCAGTCATGATAGACAAATGTCTGTTTCCATTATATTTCCTTTCCTTATATTAGTAAATGTTATCTGGTATATAAAAATGTTTAGGTTATTTTAAATATCTTTTTCAGGATATGGGAATCTTGGTGTGATGAATTTTAAAATGATATTTTCTGCATATGGTAAAGGTTTATCCAGAAGTTTAGGTTTCCATTTAACAATTTCTACAGATTGTTCAGTGCCATTGGTTACAATGTTCACAAGGTATAGATATTCTCATGGTTTCTCTTCTGGTTATACTATTTCTGTTATTTTAATTTGCCTGCCGCCTTACATTCTCACCTTTGTTTTGAACAAATTGTTGACCATTGGTTTCATACAGTCCATCTTTTGCAGGAGTACAGTATGTACAGGTGTTATTGGCTTTCTTTTTTGCCAATGTGTTAGTTAGCTACAAGGTAACCTCAGGATTCAAGGTTAGAAGAGTATTATGGCACTGGTCCCAGAGAGCCACCCAGTCCCAAACCACCCAGTACTGTGGTTTTTGTTTTTATGAATTTGAGGATTTGTTACACATTTTTTTCTCCTATTTTCCAAGGTTCCTCTCACTGTGCCCCAGTTAGAATAACTGGGCTCCAACTAGTTCTTCTGGCTTCAGAGTAGATAAAAGCATGGTTTGCATGAGGGTATAGAATTTTTAAAGACTCTTTCTAAAAGATAAATGCTGTCTTTTCAACGTCTGTCTAGCCTGGGTGTAGAGGAAGAGAGTGTAGCAAAGAAAGCCAACATTAGTATTGTAGATCAGTAGGAGTGGAAAATGCACGTGGTTTTGCAACGTGTTTAGCTAACAAATTATCATAGGCAAAATATATAAAGAATTCTTCAAAATAAACAAAAAAAGACAAATATTCTTGAAGAACAGGCAAATGAATAGGCATCTCATAGAAGAGGAATTCAATGGCAACTAGACATATAAAAAATACTCAAAATTCATTAGTTTCAGGAATATAAATTAAGACTACTTTGAAATTCCATTTCACACCTTCTAGATTGCAAAAATTAAGAAGTCTGAAAATACCAAGTGATGGCAAGGATATGCGCAGCAACAGGATTCTTTTTATGATGCCAATAGGAGTGTAAGTTATGTAAATGGGCCAGGGCTCAGTAACACAATTTGGTTCTGATATAGTCGTTAGTCATTCATATAGCCTATAACCCAGTAATTCTATAACAAAGTGCATGTATCAGGAAATATTTGTAAGGATATTTATAGGGAAAATCTTACAGCAAAACCTACCCAAAACAAACAAATTTAAAAGCCAGCAAATTATTTGTATAGACAAGGGAACAAATAAATGTTGGTATATATGCATAGTGGAATATCATATAGCAGTAAAAATGAATAAAATGCTCTTGTATCAAGATGAACTAATGTTTAAAAAAGTATAGTATATTTTTGAAAAGCAAGTCAGATGAGATTGTTTTATAGCAAGCCATTAAACATTATATAGTTTAGGGATACATGCCTATATGGCAAAAAAAAAATTATGTTTTTGGTTTTTTCCAGAAGAAAAGAACCAAAATTTAGGGTAGAGCTTTGTTCTGAAGGTATAGCAGAGGAAAAGGATCAGAAACAACAGTATTGATGACATTCCATTTCTTAGATGGAATAATGGTTAATTTTATTTGCTTCATAACTTGCATGTATGTGTCATATATTTTTTGTATCACTTGCATTTTTAAAGTTGTTTAGCACTTGGCAGTGAATCAGAACCAAGATATCTATAGTTACTAAAGGGACAAGCCAAGACAAGCAGGGAGCAAATACCAACAGAAAGGAGATGCCGATCTTGTCCCAGCCCATATGCTTCTGACTGGTGTAGGGGCCAGCTTTAGGGCTTAGGCAGGCACAGATGGAGGTAGGGAAGGCCGCACCTGTCGTGATGAGTTTGTGAACATAAGGCCCACAACCTCTGTGAAATCACCAGGCAGGCTGTCATGTGCCCCTTTACCCAAAGCTGGTCTGAGTCCACCTAAAAATATCCAATTTATGATTTAAACACCCAAAGAATGTTTTTAATTTTTTTTTTCTGTGGACATCACTGCCTCTGGTGGTCGTGGGCACTACCCAGTGCCACTCCTGAGAGCAGCTGCTGGATTTGAACCGCCAAGCCCTCGGGTTGCAGTCCCGCACTCAACCACTTACGCCACCAGGGCTCAGCCGTTTTTAAATTCTTTAATTAGGTATATAATCAACCACTTTTTTTTTTTTTATAGTCAACCACTTTATGTCTCTTTTTCTTCCATTTAGTTTTCAATGATTGTTTTCTTGTCTGACCACCTCATATATATAGAATATTATAAGAAAAAGTAATTCAGCATCTGAAACATATATTAATTAAAATGCCTTTACTGTAATTCCAGATTGAAACAGACTCAAAGCCTGGTAGTGCTATAAGTTAAGTGGTGGGTTGCTAAGTGAAAGACGGTTAGCGCAAACTCTCCAGTGACTCCTCAGGATAAAGATAAGGCTGTCGGCTCTTGCAAAGATTCACAGTTTCGGCAACTTGAAGAAGCAGTTCTACTCTGCCATGGAGTGTTGCTGTGCGTCAGAAGTGACTCAATGGCAGTGGCTCAGAAGAGCAAGTAGAGCAAGTGGTGCAGTGATTGAGCACTCAGTGATTGCTAACTGAAAGGTCAGTGATTCAAAACCCACCAGCAGATCACCTAAAAAGTATAAAATTGGAACCCTCTGAGGTTGCTACTCTGTCTGATAGGAAATAACAGTGATGTTGAAATGCAGCAAAATATCCTTCAATGAACAACTTCTGGATTGTATTCTTTAATAATGTTATTTGTCCATTTTGTTCATTTGGCTGGTCAAAATGTTGACATTTCTTGAACTCCCGAATGCCTACATTAAAGTGATTTAATTTTTAGTGATATAACAGAATTTGGCCATTTAAAATTTTATTTCTGTGAAATATATCTATACATACATTATTTATTTGCCATTGTAGCCATCTTATGTGTACAATTCAGTAAAGTGTTTGGCCTACAAAGCAAAATAATGGGCCCCCAAATCAGTGGCTATTTTTACTCCTTATTGGACTCTTGGTTCACAATAGTTTTAGCAGAGTCATATATTTTGCTAACACTTAATCATTCCAACCAATCTTAATACTTCACAATGAACACACAAGAGTTTCTAATCTCATTCACTTTAATAAGAAATTGTTTATGACAAGTTAATTTAAATGTATTGCTGTGTACAGAAAAGCAATTCTGTAACATTGAAAATTGATACTACCATATAACGAGAAATAAGGGTGATAGTGATATTTTTAACCTCATAAAAATTGACATAAGGTTATTTTTGCTACTTCTTAGAGGCACATAATAAATTACAAGTATCTGCCATCTAAGAAAATGTTCCCTCGTGGTGTAGCAGGTTAAACTTTGGGAGAAAGATGAGGCTGCCTGCTCTTGTTAAGATTTGCAGTCTTGGGCTGAGCCCCGGTGGCGTAGTGGTTGTGCGCGGGACTGCGACCCACTGGGATGGAGGTTCAATTCCGGCTCCCAGGAGAAAGGGCTGGGCCTCCTACTCCCACCACCTGAGGACAGTGATGCCTAAAAAAAAAAAAGATTTGCAGTCTTGAAAACCCCATGGAGCAATTGGACTTTGTCCCATAGGATCACTATGATTTGATATCACCATAATGGCAGTGGGTTTGGTATTTTCATTTTTAAAAAAGGACCCTCAGTGTCACTGTGGTTAAGCTGTCTTCTCAGTGGTTCGAACCCAACAGCTGTTCCAGAGGAGAGAGATGAGGCACTGAGCTTCCATAAACATTACAGCCTGGGAAACCATATGGGGCAGTTCTTCTTTAGGGTTATTCTGCATCAAAATGATCTCAAAGGCAATGCATTTATTTTCATAGACCTGCTTCAACAAGCACTGTACCAATACCCCCACTCTTTGAAAGTTCACTTTGTGGAAAGGCCCACATTAGTACCCGATTTCAATATCCAAAAGAAATCCGAGGACAGTTTTCATTTTATGAAGCAAAAGGCAAAGTAGTGTTCAGCATTTGTTTTGCAGTAAGTCTTTAGGAAGTTAGCACCTTGAGCCCAGGAAGCAGCTTTGCCAACTCCTTCCACTGGAACAACACAGCATTCTCAGCATCAAGCTTTGAACTGTGTCTGTGAACATGAGCTGTTAGTATTATTTTTGTTTTTATGTATTTGGTATGACTTAGTTGGTTATTTTAGGGATCTGGAACACTCAACAATTTTCCCCTTATAAAGAAATGGCAATTGCTTCTTTGCTCTAGGCCATTTCAACTTACAAAGATTTCTTTCGAAAGCTTTATTTTAGGATAGCAAGGAAGAACTGTAGTGTATTTCAAAACTTCAAAAACTACCTTTTCCAGGCCCCATTTCTAAATTGATTGGTGATGGGTCTGAACACCTTTACCTTTGAGAGCATACTTATGTCATTAGAATGGATAGGATTAAAAACGATCACATTAGAAATTATGAGATAGAAAATGTTGTGGTGGTCTGAGGGCAGTGGCAGGGGTGGGGCAGGGTAGACTGTGTAGAGAGTTGTGCTTATAGCTCTCCCAGATTGAATTGCTGAATATTGTTCCTATTTTAAAGGAAAGAAACAAAAATTGTAAAAATATCCTCATCTTGGTTTTTCAGTGGCTTGATGATAATAAAACAGGGAATTCTGAGTACCTAGAAAATATCTGAAGCTTAGCAATAAGCAGAATTAGTGGTTTATAAAGAAGTATCTTTCCAGGGAAACTTGATTGGCCTTTTTTGGATTGAATTGCAGAAGGAGTAGAGGAAAGGAATGTGGTGGATGGAATGTCTGGATTTTATTACAACATTCTCAACAGCACTTCATGAAATTCAGCTTAGAAATACATTTCCTTTCCCTCGCTAGCATGTGAACAAAGTCTTAAAAACAAAAAAACCAACAGAATAACACATTTGTGAAAAGGCTGACTAACATATGTATAGCAGCAATATTTATACTGCTTTTTAAAAAACAATTAAAAATTTTGTCTGTGGGGTTTCCTATTTGTTTGATTCATTAAAATCATCCCATGGCTTTACAAGTACCCGCTGTATTAATGTCATAACTAGAATGTGTTATAAATCTTGATTAAAAGTAATAGGTAATGACAATCTGGAGAGGACTTAGCAGGGGCCCTAGGAGGAAAATAAAATGGCAAATTTCCTCATTTTTCATAGTCTACAGACAGATGCTGATTAGAATGGAAACTCCAGCCTTTCATAATTCTTTTCTTAAAATCAAACCATTGGCACTGATATATTTACCATTTAAGTAGATTTTTATATATTCCTTCAGTTTTACTTGCCATCTGTTAAATTTAAGCAAAATGTAACTTAGAAGCTTTTTATTTTAAATGTGTATGTTTTAAGATGTCCCTTCTATACACTTTCTTCTATCCATCTTTCTGTCTCTAGTACACAAAGAGATGTTTGGGTTGTCAAATGTTAGCATTGTTTATTTTTAGTGATGGATCTGGATATGGGTTTTAGATTTCTTCTTTGTTCTTTTTGGTGATATATCTATAATAAAAATGAATTATTTCGGGCTGAACCCCAATGGCATAATGGTTGTGTGCGGGACTGCGGCCCACAAGGTTGGCGGTTCAAATCCAGCAACAGCTCCAGGAGGAAGGCTGGGCTTCCCACTCCCACCAGGGCAGTGATGCCCCCCCCCAAAAAAAATGAATTACTTCTCCTAAACACCTAATTAAAAAATAATTAAACTATTACCTTTTTGAAAAAGCAAAAGTTATTTTAAATCTGACTAAATTTTATGCATTGTCCCTCATTTTTTAATAATTTAAATTTTTTATTTTAGTACCCTAGAGATTGAAATATCTTAAGTGACAGTCTTAGAAAGGCTGCTATGGATATATAAACTGTGATTGGAACTATACTGGCCCCTGCTCCCGCTCTCTGCGCGGACCTGGCTGCTGAGATCATGGTCGTCCCAGAGATAGAATCAATTTGATTTTTGTGTATTCCATTCCAGAGAAACCCATGTGTTGTTGAAAAGGGGCAAAATGTAATTGAATTCAGGATGTCAACTTTCCCAATGGTACAGCACTCTGAACACTGTCAGCATGAGGAGATTATAGGAACCCAATTAGGTCCTAGTGAAAAAAGGCAAACAAGGGAAAGATTCCTGAAAAGCAGCTACTAGTTGATTTTATGCAAGGGAATTCCCTTTCAAACAATGACTCTCTCTTCCTGTCTCCTCTCCACATCCATGTCCACAGATCCAGATCCTCATCCATCTCAAGTGGTTCTCAATTTGTGGGTCATGACTCCTTTGGGGATAAACGACCCTTTCACAGGGGTTGCCATAAGACCACCAGAAAACACATATTTCTGATGGTCTTAAACTTAGGAACTGAGACACCATTCCACTATCCGTCTCTGGGTGGATCAGCCCACATGCAGATACGCCCGCATCAGTGTACCTGGTGTGAAGACTGTTACCCATGCTACACCACGCTTCAAGATAACATTTTATTTATTTGTAATTAGAAATAAATATTTCACAATATTAAAAAAAGAGGGTAACTATGTGTACAAAGCAGTGTGAAATACTAACACCTTTCCTTACAACTCTAGTCTTTGCAACCAGTGTTTGTACCTTCATGGATATGGCAAGAAGTAAAAGTGTTGCCTCTTTTTCTAAAGGTCCGGAAAATGTTAGGTTGGCCAAAGAGAACTTTACTGCTGTTAGGTGCTGCGGAGTCAGTTTTGACTCATAAGGACATATATGACGGAGCAGATTTACCCATAGGGTATTTTGGCTGTTATTGTTACGGAAGCCATTCACCAGTTCTTTTGCCTGCAGAGTTGCCAAGTGGGTTTGAACACCATCCTTTCCGTTAATCAGCATTTGGCTTGGGTTTGCTTGTGTTTACATAGAAATTATTTCTCCTAAGGAATCAGATAAAAATAAGACTTATAAAATGGGATTTTCTTATCTCTGTTATATTTTATCAGTATATGAAGCCCAGGATTGATGAACCTTAGAATGTGGGTTTCTAGGGGGTATGGTGAGGGAGGTGAAGAGGGTAAAGGGGAGGTAATATCAAAGAGTTCAAGAAGGAAGAAACTATTTTGAACCTGCTTGTGGTAGCACTTGAACTAAACTGCTTGATGTGATTGAATTGTGGAATGGTATCTAGATTAGTTCCAAATGAAAATTTTTTTTGGGGGGGGGGGTGGGAAATAAAACAAAGTGGTTACATTTAAACTCAAATAAGCAACATTTGGTACTTAGACAGGCACAACAATCTAGCTATATATAATTTACTAAACAGGAACTGATGGTTTTTGGTGTAACAAATCGCTCTCACTGCCCTTGAGTCAATTCTGACACCTAAAGAGGTATATTAAAAAGATTAGTATATTCTCCAGCTACATTGGGCAAAGCATTGAGTGTCTAGTTTGTTAATTAGCCTGTCTATAACTTAATATAATGCTAAATGCTTAAAGATCTTATAATAAAGATATCTCTTCAAAGGAGACTAGATAATTCTTTTTTTCAACTAAAGTGACAGTGCCCTGTGACAGTAAGATAAACCTATCTCATTCTTCCTTTTAGCCAGCTTTAGAATTATATAATTCTTGGGCTGAGCCCCGGTGGCGTAGTAGTTGTGTGCGCGGGACTGCGGCCCACTGGGATGGAGGTCGAATTCCAGCAGCGGCTCCACAGGAGCAAAGGCTGGGCCTCCTACTCCCACCACCAGAGAGCAGTGATGCCAAAAAAAAATTATATCATTCTCGACAAATTTTTATAATGTGCAGCATTCACATCACTTCAATTTATGTGCATAAGATAGAATCATAGGTGTTATGTCTTATTTCTAATTTTCAAAATATAGTTTCATAAAGTACAACCACCCTCATAATTATTCTTTGATCCCAGTCAATTCAAGGGGCATCATTACTTCTAGCAGTTTTGTGACCTTACTGCATTCTGTGAAATAAGGACAGTTCTATATTTGATTAATTTACAAAGGTTGCTGAAACGCAAACGTAATAATAATCTATGTAAATGTCATTTACACCTATATGTCCTATTGAGAAACATACACCAAGGGCTCCAGAAAGGTCATTATCTTTTCATTCCATTTTCCACAAGATTTTTGAAACCTCCTTAGATCGATTCTAGTTTCTCTGAACAATCCATTCTGATTCTAGCAATCTTCTAATGCGTATTTCAGACTTGCAACTCCTTTTATCAAGACTTGTTTCAAATGATAAGAAATGAAAGATGAGGAAGAATAGACTTCTGGAAGTCTGTATTAGTTTTGGTTTTGTTGTATATCTTTTTCCATCTCGATATTTACAGACCTTATAATTTAAGACCATGAAGACCTGAAGTAAGGACACTTGAGCAGTTTGTCTGAGTCTAATGATAGATTAATAGCTCTAATCTGTTTAATGTAGGTAAGGCCTGAGCTCTTCTCTTCTGTTTCTGGGTGTATGCTAGGTGGCGGATGTCACACATACTCATGTGATCAGTTATTGCTTACTTCAGTAAGTTTTCTTGCTCTAGCTAGTCCTTGTGCTTCTGGTTGTCATTGAAGCCACTTTCCTCTGCATTTTATTATGGTCACTGGTGTACCTCCCCAGCCATCCCCAGGTAGTATTTATTGGATCCAGGATTCCAGTACCTCAGCAGTCTACTCGCAATGATTGTGACCACCTGGAATTCTTTGCTGTCTAGTTATCTAGTATTAAAATTACATGTGTATAATAAAAATTTTAATGTGAATATATTAGACTTTCCCAAGATACCCATTTTATTAAATCCACATCTATTGTACATTAAAAAGGAAACTGGCTTTCTTTAGCTTTTTTATATTATTATCATATATTAAACTTATTTTTTAAAGCAGTTTCATGTGGTAGACAGTTTCTGCATATTACACTTTCTTCAGTGTAGTGGTGGTTGGGTACCACCGAATCCATTCAGATGTATATAGTCCCATGTGACAGATTAGAATTGTCCTGGAAAATTTTTCCTGGCTATGATCTTTACGGAAGCAAATCTCCTGCTCTCTCTTCCTCAGAGCCACTGGGTGGGTTTAACCTGCTAATAATGTTTAACTTAGAAACTGATTGTTTACCCATTTACAACATCAGGGCTCCCTCTACATCTCTTTAGCGGTGAAATAACAAAATTTGCAGGTATTATCTTGAAGTATTTAAGTGAAGACTTTGCCTATGTGCAAGCTATGCTTTTTCCTTTATGATCATGACTTATACTGCTAAAGATCGGTAACTTTTAGTTTACTGAAAATGTATTGTTGGGGCTGAGCCCGGTGCGTAGTGGTTGTGCGTGGGACTGCGGCCCACTGGGATGGAGGTTCAATTCCATCAGTGGTACTGGGTTTCCTACTCCCACCACCGGAGAGCCGTGATGCCCTCCCAAAAAAAAGAAAAGAAAGAAAGAAAATGTATTGTTAAAGACTAAATCGCTTAGTAAGTAGTAGATCTAAACATTTGAGTTAAGAAAGTATATTTTTAATAAATACATAATTTACTGTATTATTTATAGGTAGCAGTAGTTGGGGGAAGGTGTTCACTTTGCGAATATCATTTTTATAAAGTTGGTGTGTGTGTGTGTGTGTGTACGTGTGTGTGTGTGTTTAGAATTTGTCCAACTTCATTTCTCTGTCTCTTCTGTAATCCTGAATTATATTTTAAATGTTGCCTGGCATTTAAATATAATTCAGTATTTTGCTGTGGAAACAATAAGAAAATTATGGAAATAAATAAAAGGTACATTTTTAGTCACAAGTCAATTACAAAAGCATTCTTAAAATAAATTTCTTAGTGAAACAACTGTAGTTCAAGCAAGTTGAAGATAGGTGTTCTCTACAAAATAGCCATGAATCGGGCTGAGCCCCGGTAGCATAGTGGTTGAGTGCGGGACTGCAGCCAACTGGCTTGGTGGTTCAAATCCAGCAGCAGCAAGGCTGGGCCTCCCACTCCTACCAGAGGGCAGTGATGCCAAAAAAAAAAAAAATAGCCATGAATCAGAGAGGAGAAAAATTACCATCACCCAAAGGAATATATCATTAGGAAAAATGACCATTTAAATATAGGTGTGTGTTAATATTTAGGGTTCTGCTTTTTTTCTTTACATTTAATAAATGATGAAAGATATCACTGTGTCAAATTGAGAATAAAATATTTTAATCCATATATTTGACTGAATACATTTAAGAGAGAAAATAAAATCTTTGAACTATAAGTTTTGAGTATTTAGCACTTTGTCAATTTCCTTTGTCACATTTTTATTTTCTAACCTCATCTTGTGCTTAGAGTTACCTGTTCAGAAGACTCTATTCTGCTTCTTCCCGCCTTAACTCCCCCTCCCCCCATACACAGAATGTAGGAGGGATTTTTGTCTTATATTATTCTGTCTTCAAATATTTATCGAGTACCAACTACCGAGACTGTTTATTTACTGCGTACTTGCCATGTTTATTGAGCACCTATCAGAGATTTTTCTAGGCCTTGTACATAGAGAGCTAAACATGTAACAAATCTGCCCTGAACAATACCCCATATACAAGTAACAGAAGGAAAAAATCAGTGAACATAAAATCATGTGATGATGTTGATGATGATAATATTAGCTATCAATTATGGGGTGTGTACACTGTGCCCTTCATTGTCACATGATTTAACTAATTTAATGCTCACAATAGGACTTTCAGTATTATTACTGAATTTAAAAAAATCGTTTTAGTGGGACCTTGTGCAACTCTTATCACAACCCATATATGCATTGTGTCAAACACATTTGTTATTACTGAATTTTATAGGCAAGCAATAGACACAGGGAAGTTAATGACTTGGCCAAAGTCACATTTCTTATTAATAGTGTGGTGTCAAGTATATACAAGATGCTATGAGAACATCAAAAACAGATCCTCTTTTGGTGAGCCAAGAAAATCTCCCAAGAGAAAAATGACCTTTCTCCTGTCTCTGAAGCTTCCTCCTTGAGAAGAGGTACCAGGCAGAGGGAATAAAATATGCAATGACACAGAAACAAAAAATAGTATGACTCTCTTGGGAAACAGAAAGTAGTTCAATATCACTGGAGCAGAAAAATGTAAAAAAGAAAAAAGATAATAGAAGCCTAGAGAGTTAGTTCAATTAGATTTAACCTTGCATAACCTGCTGAGAAATTTTTTTCTTTATGGAAAAAGCAATTGAAATTTTTAAAGTCATGTTACTAACAGGGAGCATGTAGGATGAATGAGGACAGATAGTTTAAGTAAGGTCTAAGAGTGATTTTGTTTTAATTTTGTTTTTCAATGTGGGATCAATGACCAACAGAAAGGGATATCACTTGCTGTTCTATGATATTTACCATGAGAATGAGGTGTTTAAAAGTTGGGGACAGATTTGAGATTTAGGGGATGTATTTGACGAAATCTGAGATTGGTGGTGTAGGCTGCCACTGAATTGACTCCAACTCGTGTATCCTAAGTACAGCAGCGTGAAATGTGGCTAGATTCCACAAGTGTGGATTGCTCAAGTCTGTGGTTGTATTTCGAGTGTTCTCCCCAGTACTTTGTTTTATGATATTTTATTGTTATCTATAGTACTTTAATTGGGTAATTTTGGATGTTAGATATCTAGGCCTAGTCAGTCGCTCTTAGTTTGGAGGCTCTGGTGATGCTGGTATTTCAAATAACAACATTTCAGCAACACAGAACCAACAATAATAGGACAGGCTGGCAGGTGGATAGTAGGGAAGAGGAAGCAATTTTAGATTACTGGCTTGGATACTTTGAGTCATCATTTCATGAAGTAGAAAACAAGAGAAGAACAGGTTTAGAGAGGTAAAGGAAGTTCAAACCACTGTAACAACAACTTCAAGATGATGAGTGATTAAAGAAGGATAATCATAGTACTTTGGCAGATAGGGAAAGAGTCTGCAGATAGGTCCAACATTATTGTTAATGTTCTAATCGTACTTGGGATATTAGGTTCACAGGATTAGTTGTTTAGATTTAATAAGCTGTATATGAAGTTTTATATTAAATATAACATAATAGTTTTATATAAAACATTTCATCTATACTAGAGAATATATGAAATGTATTAATATGTGTGTGTAATGTATAGGTTATATATGTGTGTGTGTATATATATATCACTGCTATTGAGTCAATGATGACTTATAGGGACCCTATCGGACAGGATAGAACTGCTCCTTTCTGTATCCAATACTATAACTCTACAAATGTAGTAAGTCTTATCTTTCTCCCACAGAGAAGCTGGTGGTTTTGAAATGATGACCTTGTGGTCATCAGCAGCCCAACAGTTAGCACAGGGCTCACTCACCTAAGTGTGTGTGTGTGTGTGTGTGTGTGTGTGTGTGTGTGTGTGTTGTTGTTGTTGTTGTTAGATGCCATCAAGTCGGTTCAACCCATTGCAGCCCCTGTTGCTTCATCTGCTCATCAAAACATTTCAAGTGGTATTCCATCAATTCCTGGAGCCTTGTTTTTGACTAATGCTTTCAGTTCAGTTTGAAATTCTTCCTTCAGCACCATTGGTTCTTGCTCAATACTACCTCCTTTTGGTACTGTGACTGTGTATTCTGTTATATAAATATAGTTTATATTTGGCATTAACCAGCTGGACTCAGTTTAGATGATTCCAATTTTGTTGGCAACATGCAGGGGTTCTCAAACTATGGCCTGTGGCACCCCTTATCCAGCCGCTGGGATGTTTTGGCAGCCCCTGCTGCCCGGTTTATGCACCAACACATCCCAGTCTGCAGTGAATTTGTTCATAGTGTTGTGTTTTTTTAACTATAATCCGACCCTCCAACGGTCTGAGGGACAGTGATCTGGTCCCCTGTTTGAAAAGTTTGAGAACCCCTGATCTAAAGCGTCATAGTCAGGAGTCAGTCAAACATACGCCTTCCTCTCACCGTCAAGCCTTATCAAGGTGTTGACCTTGGCTACATCAATGTCTTAGAGCTTCTTCACAGCCTGTTTCATCTGGTGTTTCTTGGCTTTAACGTCCACAAAATGAACACAAGTGTATTGTAATCTTCGATCTTCTTAATGGCAGACTCTGTGATCAAGGGGAACTTGATGATGGCATAATGGTCCAGCTTATTTCTTCTGGGGGCACTCTCCCAGGGGTATTTGGGCTGCCTTCTTAATCTCAGGGTCTTGGGGTGCCACGGAAGGTGGGTGATGTGCAGATCTTCTTTTTTGTGGCTGTGGATGTCTTTCAGCTTGGCCATCTTGGCTTTTAAAGCCTTTGCTTTGACTTCCATGTTGGGAAGGGCAGGAGCTCCCTTCTT
Organism: Nesogale talazaci; assembly: GCA_004026705.1. Taxonomy (NCBI): domain Eukaryota; kingdom Metazoa; phylum Chordata; class Mammalia; order Afrosoricida; family Tenrecidae; genus Nesogale; species Nesogale talazaci. Next base: position 14,789 of record PVJH01000169.1, on the reverse strand, counting down.
CACCTCAGCACCATCTTTGTAAAAAGTGGTGACTGTATATTCTTTCCATCTTCTTTTGATTCTCTCTGCTTCATTCTATGTGCCCATTGAATCTTTCAATATTACAAGTAGGGGCTTGAATTTTTTTCTTGAGTTCTTTATGTTTAAAATGTGCTGCTTGTGGGCCGAGCCCCGGTGGCATAGTGGTTGTGCGCGGGGCTGCGGCCCACTGGGACGGAGGTTCAATTCCAGCAGTGGGGCTGGGCCTCCTACTCCCACCACCGGAAAGCAGTGATGCCCCCCCCCCCCAAAAAAAAAGTATTAAAAAAATAATATTAAAATGTGCTGCTTGTTTTTCCCTCTTAGCATTCTAATTCTCATTAGAGAATCCTCATTAGGTCTTTGCACATGTCATTAAAATATTTGGCTTTGTCTTCTGGAGCTGTCCTTTGCAGTTTTCCATTCAGCACTTCAATTTTATCCTTCTATTTAACTTGCACACACTCACACATTCACACCTAAAATGCATCACATAGTGTAAATTTTAAAAGACCAGAGAAATTTTGATATATTTTAATTATGGTGTTGGCAAAGAATATTGAAAGTGCTCTGGGCTGCCAGAAGAACAAACAAATCTATTTTGGAAATAGTGCAGTAAAATGCTTCCTAGAAGCAAGAGTGGCAAGGCTTTGTCTCACGTACTTCGGACTATTATCCGGAGAAACCAGTCTCTGGAGAAAGACTTTATGCTTGATAAAGTAGAGGGTCAACAACAAAGAGGAAAATCGTCAGCAAGATGTATTGAGACGGTGGCCACAACACTGGCTCACGCATAACAGCTGTTAGCTGGTGCAGGACTGAGCGCTGTTTCTTTCTGTTGTATATAACCTATGATTCATAGCTGACTCCTTGGCACCTAACAACATATTTTTAAAATAGCATTTGATAAAACTGTTATAAGACAACAAAACACAGATGCTTAGCCTAATAATTTTTTTCCAATAATTTTATTGGGGACTCTTACAGCTCTTATAACATTCAATATGGTTTTGAGACTATTTCCCAGTTGGGAACTTTCTCCGTCCACTCTATAGGTATATTTTTTAAGAATTAGTTAAATCTCACTGAAGCAGACCATTTGATGATTTATATGGTCTTTCTTCACACATTAAAAACACAAAAAAACTGTAGGATCAATGAGTAGTACAAAGGGCTACCAGCCATTGCTTTGTGTCATGAAGTGGGTTAGTCTCAGTGTCTATCTCAACATTTTTTTTTTCAGTAATTTTATTGGGGGCTCTTACAGCTCTCATGACATTCAGTACATCCTTTGAATCAAGCACATTTTATCTCAACATTTTTTTTATCTCAACATTTTTATTGAATACAAAAAAACAATTAGATTGGGGGGATGTCGCTGCTTTTACAATTGATCATGATTATTCTTGGCAATGCTTCATTGTGTTATGTTTCTATTAAAATATAGAACATTTTGTTTGGAATAGAATTTTCTTTTAGTTTCAAGAGGTGAATTGCAGTTTTAATAGTGTGGTTAAAGAAGGTCTCAATGAAGAGATAGAAGCCCTTATTGAAGACATTGAGGTTTATGGTGAATGAGGTAAAGGCAGTGGAAGATTTTGAAAAGAAGACTGACACTTTAAGATTTATATTTTAAAAGAATCTCTCTATAGTGAAGAATAGACTGCACAGGGACAAGGAGGGAAGTCAATGACCACTTAGGAGAATTTTTTTTTTAATGATGAGAAATGGGTGGCTGAGAAAATGGCTTGGGGACCACATCTGGCATCACAACTACCCACGGGAGGAGGAAAATCCATCTTAATACCAGGCCAAGACTGATTATCACAAGGCAGAGGTCAGACATGCCTCTACCTTCCGCCCTTCTATATGCTTTTCTGACACCACTGTTCCACTGTACTCTACTTTTATGGATTCAATAATTCATTGCAATGGCTACACAGAACCATAGATGGCACTCACAATTATGGTGACTTTTTAGGGATGTTAACAAGTTACCGCAAACCAGAATCAGAAAATATTAAGGATAAAGTCAGTAGTCCATAGAAGCACCTCTTCTCCAGCAGTCTAGTCTTTGTTCCTCATCCTCTCAGTCATGGGATTCCTTGCCTCTGTCTCTATGGTCCAGGAAGCTCACCTGCTGCTTTCTGGAATAGTCTCCTGGCCTCCTGCTGCTCCTGTTGTCTTATGATCTGGCCTCTGATCTCAGCATGGCATGTCCTCTGCTGCCTCTGAACTTCAGGCAGAGAATGATCTTGAACATGCTCTGCTGGCAGTTCTTCTTTATGATTCCAGGAATTTTGTCATCTTACTTCTGAAATGTCTCATGTGGTTGTTTTGGAGGTTTTTTGATCATTTTATTAGGGACTCATACAGCTCCATCATAATCCATTGTGTCAAGCACATTTGTACATATGTTGCCATCATCATATTCAAAACTTATTCTTTCTACTTGAGCTCTTAGTATCAACTCATTACCACCCCACCTTTCCTCCCTCATGAACCCTTGATAATTTATAAACTAATATTTTTGTCATGTCTTACGTGAACCGCTGTCTCCCTCTACCAATTTTTCTGTTGTAGCGATCCCCCTCTAATCACTCTAATTATTTATTATTAATCATCTCTTCCTTATGACCCTTTTTTTTTTTAATTTTTTTTAAATTTTAGGCATCACTGCCCTCAGGTGGTGGGAGTAGGAGGCCCAGCCTTTGCTCCTGGAAGCCAGAATTGAACCTCCATCCCAATAGGCCGCAGTCCCGCACACAACCACTACGCCACCGGGGCTCAGCCCTTTTATGACCCTTTTGTAAAGGGATGTCTAGTTGTCTACACTTGGGTTTTGGATCTTCACTCCGTGCTCCCCATCATTCACAATGATATGATTTTTTTGTTCTGGGTCATTGAAATGCCTCATTCTTTTTTTTTTTTTTGGAAGGGGGGCATCACTGCTCTCCGGTGGTGGGAGTAGGAGGCCCAGCCCCACTGCTGGAATTGAACCTCCGTCCCAGTGGGCCGCAGTCCCGTCCACAACCACTACGCCACCAGGGCTCAGCCCGAAATACCTCATTCTTAAAATCAGAGGAATGGCAAACTTTACCAATCTTCAAGTTAAAGCCCTTTATACCTTATTTGTGTGGTCCAACTGAATTATTTGGTAAGTGTTATAGAAAAAGTGATAGGAAAACCTTATTTCTTTTCACCACAGTGGACATTTAGACCTATTTTACATAGTGGTCAAATTCTGGATTTCTTTTAAAGTTATAGCCAAGAGAATTGTTTGATAGATTTAGTTTGGAGCTACAAAACAAAGACACTAAATAATTTGAGAAATGAGCATACTTAGAAAAGAGAAAAAATTGTTATTTCTAAAATATATATTGGAAAGATGATCTTGTAGTAGAAGAACAAAGGACAAAAAATACTGGAATGACTTACTTGATCAAATAACAATAGTAGGTTGAGTTCTTTAATAAAATGTCCATATTATGAAGGCATAGTAATTAGTTATTGGATCAAAACACCAAAACTCCCTGACATCTCATTAATTCGGACTCATAGCAAGGTAGAACTGCTTCTTTAGGTTTCTACGGCGATAAATCTCTTCAGGAGACATAAAACATTTCTTTTTCCCCCAGAGCAGCTGATGGGTTGAAGCTGCTGGTGTTACTGTTAGCAGCCCCTGCCTTACTCCCTATGCCACTGTGCTTCTTGGTGTTGGGAAAGTCGCAATAGATAGGCCAATAGGAGAGCTTGGAGTTTAGAAATATATATTTCATATATGTAAAATATATGTCAGAATCCCACCTATCAAAAATATCAGTATGTAGATAATATAGATATGTTTTTCCTGGCAAAGATGGCATCACAGAGTAATGGAGAAAGTTTATTCACAGTAGCAGTCTGACATCAGTTGGGTATTCACATACCCATATAACCATGGTCACTACAATGGGGCATTCCTAAAGACTCAATTGCACACTGATTGTAGGTGAAATAAAACAATAAATTAGATGTATATAGAGAGAGACATAAGGGATAATATAATAGATAATATCAAAAATACCTTTATGGCTTTGAGTTAAAAGGAAAATCCTAAACAGGACATAAAAAGCATAAAGACAAAGACTGATAAACTGGACTAGACTAAATTTAGCTTTTATCATCCTTAAAGGACACTAATAAAAGAGTGAAAAGACATGTCAGAGTAGAAGATATTTATAACATAAAGCTGTCAAAGGACTCATATTCAGAATAGATTTTTTAATGGGCCAATACATTGGTACTCAACACCCCAAAAATGAGGCAAACCTCTAATAAACACATTGGAGGGGGGATAACAACAGCCCACACTTAGATTTCCGGAGTGAGCAGTATGGGGGATGAAGTCAGAAAAGCACCACCAAGAAAACTAGCATTTTATATCTTAAAAGAAATATAATACCTAAGGGAGATGAATGTAGAGATTATTTTGTGCACTAACTATATATCTTTAAGTGGTTTAAAATTTATTTTGAATTATTTTGAAGAATATCACCAAAACATAGAGGTTGTCTTGAAGTATCATTTATTGACTGCCTCATAAAATGGCACTAGGATCCAAGGTAACAAGCATGTATGTAGAAGGGAGTAGAAGCGATAAGGATAGAAAAGCATCTGTGTTTAGAATGCTCCAATGAGCAATTTGCACTCTCCTGAGATGACCTTTTCCTGTTGCTAGGCATTCATTTCTCTTTCTGGAGTGGGAGGCAACATTATGCAATGCTGAACCACATTTCCATCCTCTTTATGCATCTTTGAGAAAAGAAAAAGAGCTTGCTGGGATTTTGTTTTATAGGATTATATCTTCAGGTTTGTATTAGAATTGAGATTGTTCAAATTTGGCCTGAAAGTTGAATAGTTGAACGTATAAAATGAAAAAAAATATTTTAAACATGAGATTGCTATCTTAAGAAAAAGCTTTTTCACTATAAGCATCAAATAATGTCAAACACTGTCATACATAAGTAGTAGCTTAGGTGATTAATTTATATAATTCACATCAGTTATAGGAAATTTCCATATCTCCACTTTATTTCCTCCATTCCCAAAGGTGCCTCATGAGAAACTGATTTCCTCTCCCCTTAACATTTTTCTTATTGTCCTTTTTTAGAACAAACCTCAAAAACTCCCTCACTGCCATCAAGTCAGTGCTGACTCACTGTGACCCTCTGTGGGTTCTGAGACTCTAACTGTCTACTGCAGTAAATTGCCCAGTCTTTCTCCCAGGGAGTTGCTGGTGGTTTCGAACTGCCAAGCATGCAGATTGTAGCCCAATGTGGGAAGCAGAGAATGGGAAGAGAGTGTATAAGGCTGAATCCTGTATGCTCATCTATTAAGAAGCCTGGAAAGCTGGGTTTCTGGGGTGGTGGGAGGCCTTCACCCTTGTGGTGAAGGTAAGTCCCAATCACATTCTCATAATTAATATTGTTCCTCACTATATCCTCCCCTAATAGTGCTGCCTTAAGGTTACCTCGGACAAACACATGGCTGATTGCTATGTAGCCAGCAGCTTTAACTGTAGGAGCAGATGTGTGTTTTTGCTCTCTAGTTCTAAAGACAGCACTGGTAGTAGCTTGCTCCTCCAATGATATACTCGGGGACCTTTATAGCTAGGGTACGACTCACTCTGCTTTGTATGTGACTACCTGTAATTGGGGGGCTTGCACATCATCCCAAGTGTATGTAAGCCTTGGTTGGAAATACATTCTCTCTCTGCTTGGACCTGGCTCCTGAAGTCAGGATGATCCCAGAGGTGAGCCCTTGCATGCCTTATCTTGTCCGATGTCTCATTCATTTTACCCTTCGATTACACAACCACCCTTTGGACTCTTGATTGTAGTGCCTGGTACCCCACATATAACCTCTACACCACAAGAGCCCCTTTTTCAGAACAAAGTCCCCCAAATTTTGGTGAATAAAAAATGTCACTGTGGTGGACTTAGTGTTGGAAACAAACCAAAAGAATGCTAAATTATATATTTAAAAAATAACATTTTGGGGTTGAGCCCCGGTGGCACAGTGGTTGTGCGCGGGACTGCGGCCCACTGGGATGGAGGTTCAATTCCAGCTCCACAGGAGCAAAGGCTGGGCCTCCTATTCCCACCACCAGAGGGCAATGATGCCTTAAAATTTTTTTTTTATTAAAAAAAAATTTATAAATAAATAAATAAAATAACTTTTTTTAAAATTCACCTGGGAGATGATTAGAAAGTGCAGATAACTCAGGGGCTAAACACCTCGTAAAGTAAAAAATCAGTTTCTGCAGAGTTGACTCACAAGTCATGATGACCCCATGTACAATGATAGAAGCGCTGACCTGTCCTTCACCATTCTCTGAATTGTTGCTGGGCTTGATCCCATTGCTAAAGCCACTGTGTCATTTCACCTTGTTAAGGGGCTTCCTTTTTTCACCGACTCTCTACTATGACTTCTAGCCCCACCTGATAGCATGTCCCAAGTATGCCACTCGCTCTTTAGGGGCATTCTGGTTGTACGCCTCCCAAAACAGGTTTATTCCTTCTCCTGTCTAGGGTTTATTCAGTATTCTTCACCATCATCATCATTCAAATGTATTCGTTTGTCTGCGTCCTTCCTTATTCAAGGTCAATGTGAGGAGGAATCAACCTGACAGCAATGGTTTATAGTTCTTGTTGAATGTTTGGTTTCTTTCAGGAAAGTTGCCCAAGATAGAAAAAGGTCTCACCCGTCGGATTTTCTTTTAACAAAGGAAGTATTTAGACATTTTCTCTTCAGTTGTCCATCTCACAATTACATGGAATATTTAAAAATGGTTTTACATTGCCTAATTTTTTATTTTCTGGTTGTTAGTTGTGCAATTTAATTTCTGTTATGGTTTTGTTTGTGGTTCAAAATAAGGAGGCCAAATCTTCCAGCCTCATTAAGGAAACATCATACCATGCAGAGTGCCTATGAGAGGAGGGTGAGTTCTCAACATAAGGCAGCAGATTGTTCTTGCTGTCGGGAGTGGCCTGGGAAAAATTTACTGAGTTGGAGATAAATAAAGGTACCAGAAAGATCTGAGTAAACTAAATGAAGGAAGTGCATTAAGAAATATAACAGTAGGTTTTCATTCTGGAATTAATATCACATAAGTTTTAATAAAGAAGCAATGATGAAGTCACTATTTTGCACCTAGTACTAGAAGAAACTGTCCTTGACACCCAGCATTTGATAAGTGATTTTTTTCAGTTGAGAGGAATAGAAAAGATTCTTTGAAAAAGAATACTAAATTCACTTCAAATTGTGTGGTCACTCCTAAGAAGTAGTGGCACTCATTTGCGAAGTGACTATAGTTTGGATCACATGGTCAACTTGAATGTCATATGGCAGCAGGTTTAAATCTGACCTTTGTTCAGGGACATGCACTCTGGTCTTGTAATACTGAATCCATTGCATAGAACTATTTAGAATTCATATGTGTTGCTTTTCTCACTTGTTCTCTTATTTTATTTTGTTGCTATTGTGTTCTTGAGTCAGTTTGCATACATAGCTGCTATATTTCTTGATATGACTAAACTATTTTTCCCCCACAGAGCTGGCTGGTAGTTTTGAACCACTGACCTTGTGGTTAGCAACCCAACTTGTAACCAATAAGCTGCCAGGGCTCCATAGCTAGCTACATTTCTGTACAGCAAAATAACATATTGCCTGGACCTGCCCCATCCTCACAACTGTTATGTTTGAACTCATTGTTGCAGCGACTGTGTTAATCCATCTCTCCTAGACTCTTCTTCCTTTTTGCTAATTCTTTACTTTACCAAACATGATGTCGTCCGGGAACTGATCTTTCCTGTTAATGTATTCAAAGTGTATGAGACAAAGGCTCACAATTCTTACTTTCCAAAAAGCAACCTGGATGTACTGCTTCCACAACAGATGTACTTGTTCTTCTGACAGTCCAGGATACTTTCTTTTTTGTTGTTGTTTTTTTTCGGGGGGAGGGGCATCACTGCTCTCTGGTGGTGGGAGTAGGAGGCCCAGCCCCACTGCTGGAATTGAACCTCCGTCCCAGTGGGCCGCAGTCCCGCGCACAACCACTATGCCACCAGGGCTCAGCCCCCAGGATACTTTCAATATCATTTTCCAACACCATAATTCAAATGCATCAATTCTTCAACCTTCCTATTTCATTTTCCAGTTTTCACTTGCATATGAGATGGTTGAAAATACTCTGACTTGGACTATATGTACCTTAGTCTTCAAAGTGACTTCTTTGTTTTTTAAGACATTAGCCAAATTAATGTATTTAGGAAAGGAAATCTTCTCCATCAAAATCGGTGATTTTCTTCACCAAAAATACTTCTGTTGTTCTAACTTTAGATTACAACTGAACTTTCTAGTTATCTCTAATGCTGATGGGGCTACTACATAAATTCACATTTTAACAAATTCTGCCCTGGCAGTGGCTATATATTGGGCTACCAATTGTAGGGTCAACAGTTTGAAACCACCAACCACTCCACAGGAGAAAAAGGAGGCTTTCTACTCCCATAAAGAGTTATAGAAATACACATGGGTAGTTCTACCCCATCCTATTGGGTCGCCATAAGATGGAATCAACTCAATGGCAGTGAGTTTGGTATTGGTTTGGTTTTTATTAGGCTAAATAGAGTAAACAGTTCCTATGAGTTTAGAGTCATTCTACAATCAGAGATTGATGAAATGATATGACAAATTATTATCCCTTAGAAGAATAGACACCTAGCCAGTATAATAGGAATTAAAGGGAGTGTGTTGAATGCAGATTAAAAATCTACATATTCCTCTCATACAGTAGAGGAAATTGGATTGTCATCTATTTTAACCTTCTTTGGTTACACAAGAGAGGAAAATTCAACTCTACAGCAACCCATGGCCAAGTTCTACAAGGCAGAGGTCAGACATGCCACCATCATCCATCCTTTTTTTTTTTTTTTTCTGAACATCGACATAGGCTTCATTTCACCAGAAACTTACGGAGAGGAAAAAACAATAAAATAAATTTACACAATCATAGGAACCTTTTGATCTGTTGGACAAAAGTAGAGCCATCTAGCTCCCCAGCTATTCCGGTCTGTTTTACAATCATGGATTCATTCTTCCTAGAGCTTGGGACCATGGGCCCTGAGGAAGGCCACAGTTCTGGCATGACACTCCTGGAGTTTGAGCTGCGGGGGAGTTGTGGATGCTGTCTTTCTCCGCCTCGAGGTCTCTCTGCAACCCCTGCAGCAGCTGGTTTAGGAGTGTCAGGTCGCTGTCTCTGCGAGGCAGGGGCAGCGGGGGAAGTCAGTTCCCTTTGTACTCGATGACTGCCATTTTGGCTCGCTCCTGCTCGCTTTGATTCGGGATCTGCACCATTCTTGTGTAGCCTCCATTCTGAGCTTGGTATCGCGGGGCCAGCACTTTAAACAGCTTTGGGATCAAGTCCTTCTCCGTGTGCCAGAAGTCAGCCATGTGCATGGCACGTTCATTGGTGTCTCCTAGCTTTCCATAGTCGATAAGCTTCTCGGCGTAACCCCTCACTTCATCCACGCGCATCCCCGTGGCCTCGGTGCGTTCGTACTGCACCTGTCCCGTCAGCAAGTTCCGCAGGAAATGAATGCTGGACTCGGGACCAAGGCGCAGGCGGTGGAACACGCGACCGTGCGAGATGGCAGCAGCGACAGTCAGGCGCGTTTTCGGAGCTTCTTTGCCCATCCATCCTTTTACCCTCTTCTGACACCAACTGTTCCTCCCACCACAGTCTACTTTTCTGCTGAGCTCAATAATTTGTTGCAATAGACACAGAATTTACAAACAACATTCAATTATGGGAGTTAATTATGGAAGTTAACTGGTTAAAACATTAAGGATACCATATTTGGCTCATCAGCCACATGGCTTTACTCTCATGGGCTCTGGTTTTCAGCACTGCAACCTTTGGCGCCTCCAGTACCTACACCACTTCAGATAGCCATCTTCCACTGGCTCCCTGATGGCTGTTTATTATTCTTGGTCCCAGATTAATCTTCTCTGGTTTCTGGGATGCCTCATTCTTTTTAGAGCCTTGTACTGGGGGCTCTGACATATCACAATTCATACATCCATTCATTGCATCAAGCACATTTGTACATTTGTTGCCATCATCATTTTCAAGATGTTTCATTCTTTGTTTTTGTTTTTTTTTTTGGAGGGGGGCATCACTGCCCCCTGGTGGTCGTGGGAGCTACTAGCCTTGCTCCTGGAGAGGGCTGCTGGTTTTGAACCGCCAAGGCAGTGGCCCACACTCCCGCACTCAACCACTATGCCACCAGAACTAAGCCCTGATGCTTCATTCTCATACCCACTCTCCCCTCTATTAGTATTTCACACATCTTCATTGCAAAGAAGAGTCGTGTTTAAAATCCATTCAACTTCACTATTATGTAGAGCACTTCTGAATATTGATTTCATTCAACTACCCACTGCGATCCAGTCCCTTGTGACTCCTAGCAACCCGGTAAGACAGGGTAGAAGTACCCTGGGGGTTTTCTACACGAGTAAAAAGTCCATCTTTCTCCCACAGTGTGTCTGGTAATTTTCAACTGCTGACCTTGGGATTAGCAGCCCAATTTGTAGCCTAGTAGTGTAGTATTCGTATACATTTGTAATATAAATTCAGTATATGTAGGTGTAAGTAAGGCTGAGGCCCAGTGGTGTAAGTGGTTGAGTGCAGGACTGCGGCCCGCGGGTGTGGCGGTTCAAATCCAGTGGCGGCTCTCAGGAGCAGCACTGGGTAGTGCCCACGACCACTTGGTAGTGTCCACCAGAGGCAGTGATGCCCCCCCCCAAAAAAAGTATAAATATGTATATATTCATATTTATGTTACTTGTATTTTATTATATAAATATATAAGATTAACAACTAATTCATGACCTATATGTATTGCATAATAATATTAATATGAGACAATGCTAGAATATGGATAAATTATATATGTTATGATACATCATGTGTGGCATACAATATATAATTTACTATATAAGATCAAATATTCATCTAATAGAAATCTATTTATACTTATATATTTATAAATATAAATAGATATTTATAGGTCAAGATATAAAACTTACAAACAGATACATAATAAATTTGAAATATATATGTATACTATAATACCAGGGCTTCACTGAACTGCTAGTATTTCTTACGGTCTACCATGATCTAGGTACGATGAAAGGGACCATCACTTTCACCTATGTGAATTCTTCTATGGGGAATGCTGCATATAGGATGTTGAAATATTACTTGGAGTATTTCAATAGTTTATAGTGTATTCTTCATTGAATTCAGCATTCTTTTTAAATATCATTTTGAGTTAAGTTGCCACATAATAGGTTCTAGTAGTTGTGAATGTTATAGTGGGGAGGAACAGTGACTAGTTAGAGGGTAAGGAGATGATGAAGCGTGAGTCTGATTCACCATAAATTCATTTTTCCCCTTAATAGATTTTTTTCAGTTTTAGAACATTTTCTTCTGCTGTTTTTTTTTTTTTAATCAAAAGATCCTTTAATTGGGGATTCTTACAACCTTTTTTAAAAAATCATTTTATTGGAGGCTTGTATAACTCATCATAATCCATCCATTTGTACATTTGTTGCTATCATTTTCAAAATATTTTCTTTCTACTTAAGCCCTGAGTATCAGCTTCTCATTTCCACCTCCCTCTTACAACTATTATTAAAAATCCATACATCAGTTGTACCATATTTGTACATACGTTTCTAGACATTTACTTTCTATTGAGCTTTGGTATCAGCTCCTCTTCTCCTCCCCCTTCCCCGTGCCCCTTGATTAATTATAAATTATTATTTTTATATATTAAACCAACCACTGTCTCCCTTCCCCCATGGTGTCTGTTGTTCAGTCCCCTGAAGGGATGTGTGTGTCTATGTGTCAAACATTGTGATCAATTCCCCCTTCTTCCTCTCCTTTCTCCCCCCCCCGCCCCTCCCACTTTCCCCTGCCTTTCTGGTATTGCTATTCCCATTCCTGTTCCTGGGTTCTATGTGTCGTGAGCCCCTGTCTCTTATCTGCACCTGCGCATATGTTCTGTTCCGACCCGCAGTGAAAGACAGTACTGGGGTCATGACAGTGGGGGTTGAGAAAGCCTCAAGGAACCAGAGGAATTTTATGTATTGACTCCTCTATGACCACTCTGTAGGGGGATGTCCCATTGTCATTAGATGCACTTTGGGTTTCTGCTCTGACCCCCTTGTTTTCAACATGGTTTTTGTTTTGTTTTTTGTTTGTTTGTTTGTTATGAGTCTTCTGATGTCTGTTACCTGGTCCCAATGGCATCTCATAATTGCACAGGGTGATGTGTTTCTTCCATGTGAGCTTGGTGCTTCTCTGCCAGATGGCCGCTTGTTTAACTTCAAACCTTTAAGACCTCAGATGCTATATCTTTTGATAGCCGGGCATATTTGCTTACGCACTCGTTCTGTCTTCAGTGATTGTTCCAGGAAGGTGAGTATCACAGAATACCAGGTTGTTAAATAAGCAGTGGTAGGCAAGCTGTGACTCACAAGCCCTATGCAGCTCTTTCAGTGTGAACGTGCCGCTCTGAAGTAACCTTGAACACATTTGAAGGTTATCATTTCAGATCACAGTGATTTCATTTGTGTGGAAAAACATATTTTAGGCTCTTAAGTGGTTTTAAAGTTGTTAGGAGAAACAGGATTGGCCTTTTGGTCTCAAGATTTTGTTGACCCCTGGAATAAAGTGTTCTTTTATTGAGGGAGGGAAGGAGTAAGGGCCCGAAGTACGTCCACTACCTCAGTGCATTGCCATTTAAATATATGTGTACATAGGCCAGTACCTCTATTTTCATGAATTAGTGTCTTTACACGTGCACTTACCTATTCTTATACCTCCACCCATAGCTTTGCTTCCTAGATCGTTCCTCTGTTTCCTTTTACCTTCCTCCTGTCCCATCAGCCTTAGATTGATCTTTAGATATATTTTTAGAGTAGAAATGAGAAGCACTGGAGTAAAATTAGATGTCTACCTCTGACAGCATCAAAATTCCAAGCTTCAAAGTTCTTGATGATTATAACTTTAAAATGTATAGTCTTAACTTTTTTTTCTTAACTGTACTTTTCTTTCCAGTTTCAAACTTGTATTTTTGGCTAGAGATTTTAGGATTTGGGTTTTTTCCTTACGTGTTTGACTTTTTCTTCCTGTATATAGTTTTCATCTCTGGAAAATATATTTTTCTTTTAGATTTTAGCGATTATATGACTAGTCAATTGTTGTTTTACTAAATGAGGAATCTCTACTAGCAGCGATTTTTGGCAGCCTACCACTATTTCTTAAAATATGCACAAAACAAAATTTCTTTTTTTTTTTTTGGCAATACAGCAACTTTTGCTACATGATGAGTGCTCAAGAAATGATAGAATGGCATATAGGAAGTATAACAAAAGAAGAATATACATAGAGTCATTGATTGCTACTAAACGAGGTCATTTTATGTAACTTTCTAATTTTTTTGTTTACTTTTTTCCCATCATGATTGCTTCCTTCTCTCTCTCTCTCTCTCTCTCTCTCTCTCTCTCTCTCTCTCTCTCTCTCTCTCTCAAGTATCTAGGGTGAAATTCTATAAAAATCAAGGCTACCTAGAGTAATTTTCATGCAGTTTTTAAAATCTTATTGAACTGAAACCAATTTACCATACTGGCAGTGTATTGTTAAATCCTAATCCGTTTTTATCTTGAACCAAAAGAAGCATAATATTGTAACTTTTGTTTATTGTAATAAACAAAATAACTTTTGTTTATTGAAGTTGTAAAATTTAGAAATTCAGATTCTTAAGCCCAAATTTTTTTATTTTAATAAATCACCTTATTGGGGGCTCTTACAGCTCTTATAGCAAACCATATATATATATATATTTTTGGTTTTTTTGGGCATCACTGCTTTCCGGTGGTGGGAGTAGGAGGCCCAGCCCCACTGCTGGAATTGAACCTCCGTCCCAGTGGGCTGCAGTCCCACGCACAACCACTACGCCACCAGGGCTCAGCCCCATGTATCTATTTTATCAAGAACATTTGTACATATGTTGTCATGTTCCTTTCAAAGCATTTTCTTTCTATTTGAGCCTTCGGTATCAGCTACTCTTTTTTATGAACCTCCGTCTCTCCTCCTCTCATGAACCCTTGATAAATTATAAATTATTATTATTTTCTTACCTTACACCATCTGCTGTCTCCCTTCACCCATGTTTCTGTTGTTCCTCAGGGGGAGGGTATACGTTGATCATTGCGATCAGTTCCCTCCCTCCCTCCCCTCATGGTATCACTACTCCCATTACTGTTCTCATTACTGTTCCTGAGGGGGTTATCTGCCCTAGATTCAGTGTGTCAAGAGTATCAGTACCAGTGTACTTCTCAAGCACAATATGTTATTCTAAACACAGACAGTATTCTTTTTTTACAAATACTTTTTTTGTTTTGTTTTTTTGTGGGCATCACTGCCTCTGGTGGTCGTGGGCGCTATCCAGTGCCACTCCTGAGCGCTGCCACTGGATTTGAACCGCCAAGCCTGCGGGCTGCAGTTCCGCACTCAACCACTTATGCCAGAGGGGCTCAGCCCGAGGATAATTTTCAAATAGTTCTTAAAGGTTTTAAAACCTCACTAGAGAGTTGAGCCCTGGTGGCGTAGTGGTTGTGCGCGGGACTGCGGCCCACTGGGACAGAGGTTCAATTCC